>JAHWFO010083124.1:311236-397925 GCA_023313115.1 Rhysida immarginata
TAAAAATTTATTAAAATTTATTTACTTTATATACAAAACCAACATAAAATTTTTTGTTTTCTAAAATTCCTTTTATTTTTATTGTGTTTTTAATCGTGTAATTGAATAGGAAGAATTTTTTTTAGAAAGTTTTGTAAAAAATTTTGCTAAGTTGAATGAGGCTGAATTTTTTGTGGAAATTATTGCTCTTAATGAATAATAATTTTTCTTATAAGGTATTTTTTATTGTATAAATGGTGTCGACGATTCTGGTATTAATTTTTTACATTTACATTCTGTAATTATTTATTTTTTTTTACCATTTCTTATATTTTTTCATTAATGTCTTTATAGTATCTATATGTTAATTCTTAGAAAATATTATTGTTTTTGATGAAGTTTTCTGTTTTTTCTATAAAAGTTGATATGTTTTGTTTAATAATAATTTTTCTTTTTTCTGCTTTATAGATGAAACATTAGAAATCAGAATATCAATGAAAAACAACAAAACTTGAATTTCAACTTCAATAGAAATTCATCACAACATCGGGAAGACTTCCATCAAGGACTGAAGGCTCCAAACATCAACAAGAACAGTTATCAGTATAACAAAAGACAATTTCAAAATGGTGAAAATATTTTAATAACTATACAGGGTGTCTCTAAATGGAAGGACAATAAGTACATAAGGTGATCCTTTGTATCATGACAAACTTAAAGCTCCTTATGTAAAATGTTCTAAACTCAAATTTTAAGAGCTAAACGTCACACGTATAGATGGCGGAAAACGTCTTTAATCTCACCAATTTTGACGCCGTTTTATCGTGGCTTAGCGCTCTTAATTATATGACTATACAGATGAAGAAAGTTCATAATTGACTTAACGACGCGGTATTTTAGACCTAAATTTTGAGTTTTAGGCATTTTCAATATCAATAGTACGTCCGATATCATATACATGTTTAACAGGTTTACAAATTCGGGAAAAAAATTATGGAACAACATTTATTATAATTAAGAGCAAGGTTATTAGCTGTATACCAATTTGCTACAATAAGCATAGCTTGTAGGGTTAATGCATCTACTGAGAAGTTATAACTGAAAACAACTTAATATCATCATTACTTTTTAAGTAATAAAAAAGATCATTTGGCTATATCGAAGTAAACAGAATCAACTTGGAAACGATTCTTCAAGGCAGAAGTAATATATTGGACATGACAAGCTCATTATTTGTGATCTTGTACAAACGGCCCTGTATAAAGTTCAATCATGGTGCTCAGAGCGGAATCTAAGGGTTAATCCCTCGAAGACCACTCTAGTTCCTTTTACAGGCCGAAGAGAGACCATTTCTTATGATCTCATACCAACTCTATTCGGTGAGAAGATCATTATGAGAAATGAAGTCAAATACTTAGGGTTTATCCTCGATCGTAAGTTGACTTGGAACCAACATCTTGATTACAAGATTAATCAAGTTAAAGTTGGACTTTACCGTTGTCATAGAGCCCTTGGTAAATCATGGGGTCTTACTCCCAAGATGATTTACTGGTTATATGTCACAGCTCTCAGACCTATTTTGACATACTGTGCTCTAATTTGGTGGCGTAAATCTGAGCAGTTAACCGTTAGAGCCAAGCTGACCTCTCTTCAAAGATTGGCGTGTTTGAGTATAACGGGTGCTATCTCTACCACGCCAATCAAGGCTTTAGAGGTTATACTTTCTCTGACTCCACTTGATATATATATTAAAGGCGTAGCCAGGAAAAGTTCATATAGACTGAGTAATCAAGGGCTATGGGTGAACTTCCCTGGGGTGAAGTCTCACACATTCATTAGCCAGGTTCTAACCAGTCATATTCTTCAGATGCCTTCTGATATTACAGTTACTCAGGCCCTCCCTGAGCCCTCGAGCGAGGTCATAATTGACCCCGTGGCAGGGCCGGATGGGATGAGTTGGCATTTCCCTAAGGGGGCCATCATCTGGTATACTGATGGCTCTCGTCATCACGGCCTATCGGGCCTGGGTGTCTATTGTGGCAGTTCCAAAACCCTTCGCTTTCGTCGTTTGGGTCAATGGGCCACTGTTTTCCAGGCTGAGATATTGGCCATTATTTACTGTCTGCAGATGTGTATAGATAAACTTTATGTACATCGTCGTATATTCATACTCAGCGACAGTCAAGCGGCCCTTAAAGCCATCAAATCTTCTAGGGTTAATTCTAAACTTACCCTGGAATGTCGGCAACTCCTACAGGACCTTTCTTTTCACAACAGTGTCACTTTGAAATGGGTTCCTGGACATAAAGGTGTTGTCGGAAACGAGATTGCAGACACCTTAGTTAAACAGGGTGCCAAGTCTACTTTTATTGGCCCTGAACCTTTCTGCGGTATTTCCAGACAAACTGCAGTTAGGGAGATAAATATTATCTCTCATCAAGAAATGATGGAAAGGTGGGATAATAATACCACCGATCAAAAACATGCCAGACTCATGATTAAGAGATCTTCTCCTAGTCTAACATCAGGCATTTTACAACTTAATAGGAACAAAGTACGGATCATCATCGGTTTTCTTACTGGTCATGACTTACTCCGTAAACATCTACATAGAATGGGAATCCTTCGGGAAGAGCCACTATGTTCGAAGTGCGGTTTGGCGGAAGAAACGGCATTCTTTTTGACTGTGTCGCTCTGACACATTTTCGTCACTTCACGGTTGGTTTAACCTTTCTTGAAGATATCCACTTGGACCCCGTAGGCAGCTTGACTCGCTTTTTAAGTCTATCTGGCTACCTTTAGGCGGTCTAAGTTTTCTTTTTGGGTACGGCGCAATATTCCTTAGAGGAATAAGTGCCTTTGCGGTCAACTGCCTCGGCTCTTGACTGACAACCCGCTTATAAGATAAGATAAGATAATATATTGGACATAGGAAACGAGATTTGTTGAAGTTGAGTGATTAGGCCAAAGGCAATGTTGTGATGGATGTAAATAAATGTAAATCCATAATAATAAATGTATTATACTTTCGAATAAAATGTAAACAATTTATTATACAGGGTGTCCGAAAAGTCTGTTAACATGGCAGATATCTCAGAGCTGCCAGGCAGGCGAGATGGGGATGAGTGTGGTTTATAGGAAATAGGGGGGGGGGTCGGGAATTTATTGCCGCACTCAAATTTGACTTTGACCCCCAAATTTAAGGTCATCCATTTTGCTAACTCGAAAACTATTAAAGATAGAGAAAAATTTCCAATTGCTACCTGTAGAGCAACACCACATTATTCTAAAACCAATTTATAAACACACCCTTCCCCTTGAAAGATTTTGAGAAAATGGGCGAGAAAGAGTCACTCAAGGAAAGAAATTCCCAACGGTGTGCTTCACTGCAATTCAAATGTGTTAGAAGCCTCAGCCAACCTGGCCAGCCCAACTGACCTTGAGTGACTCTTTCTCGCCCATTTTCTCAAAATCTTTCAAGGGGGAGGGTGTGATTAAAAATTGTTTTTAGACTAATGTAGTGTTTCTCTACAGGGTAGCAATTGGAAATTTTTCTCTATCTTTAATAATTTTCGAGTTAGCAAATGCATGACCTTAAATTTGGGGGTCAAAGTCAAATTTGAGTGCGGCAATGAATTTCCCTATTACTTATAAACCATACTCATCAGATCTCGCCTACCTGGATATAAAGCTTTGAGATATCTGCCATGTTACCAGACTTTATGGACACTCTGTATATTATCCTTTCAAACAACTTAGCCAAAGCAGACAGCAGAGGAATAGGTCGGTAATTAGAGGGTCATTAATGGAACCTTTCTTTTGAACAGGGACAATAAACAATTTTTCTAATCTAGAGGAAAATTATACTAGTTTTAAAGCAAAGATTTAAAAGAGGAATTAAAATATCTCGACAACCTTTTAAAACAAATAAAGGGATGTCATCAGGATCCAAACTTATAGAAGATTTCAATTGTTAAAAGCACTTCTAATTTCGTTTGTGTGTATTGAGATAAAGGGCAGGTCCCCGTAAGAAAATAAGTTTATTCCAGGGTTCTTGTGTCTCGCCCTTCTTTTCTTTTATCATCCTTTTTTATAATTTTTAAATAATCTAATCTAATTTATATTCTAACTTATAATGTTTAATTACCTCTCCAAAAACTCTATATAAAATAATTTACAATATAAATTTTGTGTAGAGTTATTTCCTTTAAAGATGAGATAAATGAATGATTGGAAGCGTTCATTAATTTGTATCGTTAATTTATACTTTGCGTAATGAAAGATGCGCCGTTTGCTAAAAATTTGATGTCAATCAAGGACGACAGCCATTTTATGCGAAGAGCGTTGCAATAAACTAGGGATTAAGAGAACCGACATAACTCAAAAAGGAGTTGGGAATAATGAAATTTATTGTTCACCTCGGATCCATCATTAAATCACTTTTCTAGCATTAAATTCAAGGAAAGGAGAAAACGCTTTTTTTTGGAGTGGGTGTAAATTTCTTATGATCGATCAACGCCCATCGGCAAATTCAATTGTCGTTCTATCAGGTGTTCCTCTAGGATAGTTTTATGGGTGCGATTGTGTCGTGTGTTATGAATACATGTACTGATTTAATTTGAATTCACTGCGATGCCTTAATAGGCAGCGACAAAGTCAGCTTCCATTTGCTCGTTCAACGGAAATCCCATAAACGTCACCGGTTAAAGGCAACGACAACAAAAGGCAGTTGGGAAGGATTAAAGTGAAAACATCCAGTTTGGGCGACACTGATCTCATTACTGGGTCTATAGAACAACACGTATCCTCCAGTGTGTGTGCATATCCGATCACCAAATCCCGTGTCCTTCCCTCTGAGCTCGAAAAATGTCGCGCCTCTTGTTTATAGACATGGCGACCGGTTAATTTAATATTTAAAAACTATAAACGATAGATGTTATAAACTAAACAGAAATGACCTTAAAAATAAACACGAGACCTCGTTTACCGACTCACGCCATTTTCTTTATTCTCAGCAAATTGTCTTTCGTATTTGTCAGTTTTTGAAACGTGCAGAGAACTTGTATTTCTGTGCTAAGGTATTACTTATAGAAAAGTCAGTCTTATAAGATGGGAACAATGAGAATGCTATCCATTAACATAAAGTATTCCGGATTACTAATTATAGTGAACAGCCGTATAAAGCTAAACTTTTATACTCTTTTTCATAAAAGAAGATCGCTGACCTTTTAGAAAACCCAGTCGGATGCATGCACTAGTGATTCATTACTTTTTCCTGATACTTCACTAGAATCAGGAGACGTTAGAGCCAGAGCTAATGTTAATGTTTTGATGCTAATCCTAATTATTTGTAAACTTCCATTTCGTGATATTTTTAAGTAAATACATTAGAAAGAGTTTAAAAAATATTACTTTGGTCATTTTTATTTATTTAAATGTATTCTATGTAAAGAAAAATTTATTGAAATGTGTGTAGCTATAAAGCGCGAGTGTGGACCACCAATGAACGGAGTAACTGACAAGGGAACTACATGAACATGTATCTCACAGATTCCCACCAAATTGAAATATGTTACTCATCTAAATATCTTATTGATGCTTGCAAAATAAGAAAATGCTAAATTTTGTTTCTTTCAAGATAAACTGAGAAAACGAAAAAAATTGAGCACATATAGCCATACAAAGACTCCATTGTTAAAGCGGTGTGTATGTATATTATTGCGCTCTCAACTTCTTTCTTCACTATTCAAGGTATGCGTGCGCGCAAAAAAAGTGCTCATACAACTATGTGTATACCCCTTGTGAGTGATAAACAACCAAATCTGATTGGTTCGTTTCTTTGGTCTTCTTTTCTGAAATAGAGTGTACACATATAACCATCATTACTTTTCTCTTCTGTTTCTCAAGACATGAGTGAGATAATGAAAGTAAAAGAAAACTCACTGGAGCTTCTTTTGAGACTCTCTGGAAACACACTGAAATAAAGTGGAAGCCGGATAATAGGCCCACTGGATAATAGGGCCAGTGTAACGCTCGATTCCATGAGAGCAGCACACAAGGCGCTTTTACAAAAAGAGAGCATTCTTCTACGTCATTGTCTTGATCAGAAGGAGAATGAATAGCGGAGGAGACATGGTATGACATAAGAGGAAGGAAGTGTTCGAAATGGAAAAGACAGAGGATTTTTAGAAGACGTACGGACCCTGCTTTCCGCTTCTGAGATGGCTTGGTGTTCAAATGTTTCTTAAGCAAGCCATTGAAACTCCAAGAAAAAGGCTTATGGAATTAAACCCGAGTAATTTAATTACGCTGCATAAATTAATATAAGGATGTGCAGTCCGGCTAACTCATTATCGGACTCACAGCTTTACAGTCGTAGTATGTGAGGGCCTAACGGCGTAATATGAAAGAAGAATCAGCGTAATGCCGTCTGTGACTGTGCTCATTTATACTGTATGGACTCCAAAACTTTATCTTTCAGTTAAGAGATACTTTATTATTGATAATTCTTTAACTGGTGGCGACGTTGAAAGTGTTTCTTGATTAAGTGTTGTTGGTTTAAGAGAAGCTAGTCGTCGATAAAGTTTACAACGGGCGATTCGGTATAATTGTTTACTGTCTTCAAGGGAAAAGCACAGCGTATTGCGTATTGGTTGATGCCTTATCCATATTATTATTGCTGCGTCCATATAGTGTTTCAGTTTTATAATTTTGTTAACGGTGTGTGATTCTGTGGATATAATTGGTTCTCCCTTAACTAAATATTACTTTTATTGTTAATACTTCTCTCGATGCTTCAGCCAGTGGAAAGGCCATGAGTGCAAAGAAATTTTACGTGCAAAATTAAGAAACTTTACTACTCTCGGCCAGTTCTTATTGTCGGAGTTTCATTTAACTTTAATCTAGTTTAAAAACTACTACTATCCAATAAGCTATTGGAAATGAATCGGATTGGCTACAGCACTGCCGCTTCCGCATGTACCGCGTCTTTGTGAACGTATCTTTACACCCACTGTTGTTTCTACTAGAATGATGTATCAAGTAGTTTTTTGAATAAATATTTTTATTGATGTTTCCCTACTCCCTCACTTTCTGTCTATTATTAAATTTTCCACTGCGTTTCCTCATGACAACCAGCCGCCCATTAGGACCAAAGCTCCAGGTCCCAATCCCGGACGGTTTAAAAAAGCGCACGGTGAAAAGGGAAGCGCTGACGTTTGTGCCGCCGAGTTGGAAGAATGTAGTGTTACTTGTTGGACCAGTACGGTGACGATGACGTGTACAATGCTGACGAGACGGGTTTGTTCTTCCGAGCTATACCGGATGGATCCTTGTGCTATCGATCTTCGCAACTTGCAGGATCTAAGAAGTATATGGAGCGTATTACAGTCCTTTGCTGTGTAAATATGTCTGGAAAGGACAAGAGACAGTTGCTGGTGTTTAAAACCACGGTGTTTTAAAGGATTGCGGATGGACGCATTGCCGGTGTAGTACTACGCCAACAAGAATGCGTGGATGACAGCCCAACTGCTCACTGAATGGCGGCAGGTTAAGATGCCGAACCCCGTCGGAAATCATGCAAAATGCTGGTGATTTTGGATAACTGCACTGCGCATCCTCGCTTGGAATCGCTAACGAACATCCGTTTGAACTTTCTGCCGCCAAATACAACGTCGGTGATGCAACCCATGGACATGGGAGTGATCAAGAATTTGAAGACGCACTACCGAAACAATATTACCCAGCACATCATCGAACAAATTGAGGAGAACACAAAGGAGTTAGTGCTAAGATTTCGATCCTGCAGGCTATTCAGTTTCTCGCCCGCAGCCGGAAGAATGTTAAATGCGAAACAGTGCGCAATTGCTTCGTTCATTGCGGGTTCAAACGAGAGGCCGCAGAACCTCTACAAACGGAAGAAATCGATGAAGTTGAAGAAACTCCACAGCAAGTCTCAAATTTTTAGGAACTTTTGAACGTTGATGACCAATTGGAGTGTTGTGCTGTTGACGAGTGCGATGATGAGGCCATGGTGCAATCAATTGCTGAAACTTATAATCAGGCAATCGCTGATGAAAATAACAATGAGGACGACTACGAAGTCGAAGGATCACCAGTTTCACTAAGCAAGGCCCAAAATTGCATTCTACGTCTGCATCGATTTTTTTATGCAAGAAGAAAGTGAGAATTATCCGATGGATTCCTGGGAAGCTTGCGAGGAGTATATTCAGCAGCGATCAGCGAAACGTCAGAAGCAAGCTACGTTACGTGACTTCTGGAATTAAATTTAATGGTGCACAAATATTATATATGTAGGTACACATAATGCATATGTAAATTTTTGAATAAATGTGACCAGCGTAGGATATTGTCTTATTAAGGATATACACATACAGGTATGTACATCGTTTCCTATTAGGGCGGCGAAAATTGTTAACTCGGATAATAGGACCAATCGGTTATTAGGACCAAAACGGTCTGGTCCCGATGTGGTTATTATATCCGGCTTCGACTGTAATAATAAAAACCAGACGACATTAAGTAATACAACATATGCTCAAAATATAAAAGTTTCAAAACAGTCGATGAAACTTTTCAATTATTACTCTATTTACAGACAACCGATTTGGATGTGCGTGACTTTTGGATCACCCTGTAGTTTACATAAAATGCAACATTAAGAAAACTTCGTATTCAGAAGAACAGGGATATTTTCTTCTGAGTATAGTGCAATGTCTTTTCCAAAATTCCTTATAGTAAGCCTGCGTGAATATACTATCAAACACAAGAATATAATAATTGGGACTAATTACTGAAATTATCGGATCTTGACCCGGGGCGAGGACTATTTACTAAGCATTCAGAAAATAGTAAGTAATGGCTTAGTCAGGGACGAGTACCAAGCGTGGGAAGAAGCTTCGTTGCTATAACAACCACACCTGAAAGACAAAAAACAGAGTGCGCAGAGTATTTGAGGACAGGTGATTGGGTGCCTGCAGTTATGTGTTCATCTTTACAGATTACAATGACGGACTATCAGCTAACGCAAGAAATGAAAGACACGCCGTGATCGTTGCGTTACACGCACAGCACCGACATGTTGAAATTGCAACATTTTTGAAAGTCGCCAGATCGTTTGTTAAAGTTCGGAAGGAGTTGGAAGCCTCAGGCGGACATGTGCCGCCTGTAGCTAAGCGAAAAAAGCACTCACAATGTTTGAACTGCATGAGAACACCACTATTTGTACAACGGGTGCAAAACATTAACGATTCGAGCCCAAAAAGATGAATCGGCGAAATGATAGATGGTTATGTGCGGATCTCTCGGATGTTCCACGTGTTATGTACATCAAGTTTCCCACAACTGTGATGGACTTAGGGCTGGTGAGTAGCGAAGGACACATCATCCCACCCAACGTCTTTGTACAGGGTCTTTGAGTGAATGCTGCTGTCTACATTTGCGGTGAAATCCTGGATAGACAAGCGTTCGCAAAGGCAGGTCGTATTCAACAGGACTCTGCACCTGCACAGAAAGCTATGACTCTTGGCAACCCATCCATCTGCATGATCACATCATACCGAATTTGTGGTCACCTAACTCGCCAGATCTCAATTCCACGAACTATTACGTATTACTTGTGGGGCTTTGTTGAATTGATATTCCCACAATAACATTGATTCCGTCAAGACGGCCATTGGCCTGGTAATGGCCGACATCCAGAAGGACCATTTAATTCGGGTATATCAATGATTCCGATCTGGCATTGAAGGGGTCATTGCGGGTTCTCCATCTGTTTCCAGCTCTTCCTACATCTGTGTACCTAATTCTATATGAATCAAATATATTTTTAGCCTATATGATGTTTTGTTCTACTATCTGCATCGTCATCTACGTACCCTGTAGATGATATGTCGGGGACGTCGCGCTTAGAAATAGCTTGAAACGGGGGTTGAAGATCCGATCTGCAGACTATAATGATTAATATTAAAAAAAGAATAAATTCATAATCTCTTTGAGATATGAGAAAAACGTACAAGATTATACAAGAAGAATGAACCGATTTCCAAGCCGTATTTCTCAATCCTCAAGTAACTTCATGGAATGAGTCCCAAGCCATTGCAAAGAGCGGTTTTCTAAGTTTTGAATATTAGACAGCAGAGCCTATTAATCTGGATGACATTAAATATTGAATAACAATAACGATCAACTCAGAAGGTCGTGATATGCGGCAATGAGTTTGGTAAGAATTTTAATTGACGTAGCCTGTACTACAGGGGGTGGCCATATTTTTTCGCTTGTATGACAGAAATAAAACTTGAGTATCAGTAGAATACTTGTGACGTGGTTGGAATTGTGTAGCACTTTTTCTTCATGAAAACGGTTCGTTCTTTTTGAATAACTTTGTATCTTCTTCTTTAATTGCCGCTCAGACTTAGATAGTCTTAGCCTAAACCGAAGTTCCTTAATCAGTCTAGCCAGAGGATTGTCTACTGCGGCTTAGCTCGGTAATCTGAATTATTAGTAAAGTGCAAACATCTATGCCTCAGCGGGATTCGAACCCGCGACCCGATTGTCCCGAGAAAGCGATAAGACCTGCGCCTCAGCGATCTCGGCCACCGAGCCAGCAAATAATCCTGTATATAAAATTTTAATCAGTGATCATTTTATCGGACATTCCTACAACCGGACATTCTATGTGTTAGAAGTGTATATTTGTTGTTGTAAACGGATAAAGCATTTGACAAAGAAATATTAGATGGCACTACAGTACTCCTAAAGTAAGTTACGGTAAGTTAAGCATTCCTTGGTGTGGTGGGTTGAGTGAAAGACCTGCCAGAAGAAACGCTGTTTTTTGAAAGTTTTTTATAATAGTGTAACAATATGCCAATTTCAACGGAACAACGAGTATTTATTCTATGTTCTAGTTCCAAAATCATTCATATGCACAATGCATTCCTCATAGGTAACTCAAAGATTGTGTATACCGATGGAATCCACGTTCTTTAAAAGATCTGAAGCGAAGTATTCAAGAGAGATTGTCTATCAGCTATACGGCAAGGTAAACTGCAATGTAACATCCAATATGGTTAAGTTTCCGCATTTGCCCTGAAGCTGAAAGTGGATATTTTGAACACCTATACCATTTGTTGTTATTTATTATCTGTATCTCTTTGTTTCCATGAAACACACGATACTGAACATAAGTTGAATTGCTCACTTTTCAAATCCGCTTATCCGTTAAGATTGATGGATCCCTATGGCACACCCAAGCGATTCGAACCCAGATTGCTACTTGTTTTAGGCCAACTTCTTGATCACTTACCAACCAGCTTGGAAAATAGCAATTGCCTGGGAAGACCAGTTTGCAGCATCCATATCACATGGTCATATAACGAAACTAAGACCTCTGTATGTGGAAAAGTAGCGGTTCAGCACCTAAAGACTCCCTCATTGTGCTGCCAGTACTCTTATCTCTCGTAATAAGGTAACATTTGCATACCTCTCAGGAATCTCATTTCAGCCGCTTGCACTCGCGATCGCACTCTTTCGTTATTACCCAAGACTCGTGATTATAGGTGAGAATGAGGACAAAGATACGAGGGAGGATCGCGAAGTAATGCACAATAATTTTTTGTAGCAACATTTTTAGTAAGAAGTTGACGATGTTAGCAAACGCGCCATCTTTTCCGCTAGGACGAGACCTGATCAAGAAAATCTGTCTGTTTAGAAAGACACCTGATTGGTTATTAACGGCTATACACAGAATTCATTGTACAAACATTTAGGGCAGGTAGGGTAGATGCACCAGTAATTGACAGTTTAAGACATTACTCTGAAACGAAATTGTGTACTGAAATCAAATTGCATTTTGAAATTTTTCTACATATACCATTAAATAGTAAATATAGTGCAGAATATGCCAATCTCTAAGCAATTATTATATCTTTAAAAGCTATTAAGTTATTAATTTTTTTTCTAACTAATGCATGATTCACCAGAAATTGACAGTTAATGTACCAGAAGTTGACAAGCAATTTCACCAGTAATTGACACCATTTTAATTACACATTTTATTGTAAATTTCTACAAAAAAATCGAGAAGATTTTGATTACAAATAAAAAAAAATTGTCTAAACACAGATTCTAATGATCTGAAAAAATTTAGCCTTTTTATCAAATATGTAAAGTATTTAACATTATTCTTTTCTTTTTATTTAGCTTCTCTTCTTTTTCTCCCCTTATTCTTATTTTGCTTTCTGATGGACTTGTTCAATTCACGTTGTTTCTTACGAGCCTGCTTCATTTTTTCTTTTTTTCTGCCCATTTCCGTTTGTAGTACTTTCACCACTCGTTTGATGTTATAACTGCTGGGGTTTTCTCTACATTTCTCTTTTTTCTGGTTCTTGTCTCTCCTGGCCAAAACATAGAACCAGAGTGGCGATCCTAAATTTGAGGTTGTTTCTTCATCTAGAAGAGCAGGAAAACCTGTAGTGAATGTAGGCCTACTGCCACATTGACTGGAATTTTTCTTTTGATGTTGAAGCACTATTCATAGCAACTGAGCTTTGTTCTACCCCAGAAGAATTGTGATTGCTCGAAGAACTAACAGGCAATTCATTTGGTGGTACGGACAGTGCTCCGCTATTTAAACACAGTTTCATTTTCTTCCAAACATTGAACAATCCTTCACATGTTACTATTCCACTCATGGTCCACTCATGGTTTTTGGTAAAGGTGTCATCAAAAAGTTTAAGATTTTCTGGTTCAATAAATGTTTCGAACACTTTCAAAGTATTAGAAACATTAACTGTTTCATCTCCAGATCTGCTTGAAGCAACTGCAACCCTTTCTGAAGCCGGACTGCCTTTACACTTTGAATAGTCAACTGCCTCTTCATCAAACAGACACAAGCCACAGGCTCGAAAACCATTCCTGATGATATCAGGAATTAAATCTTGAATGACGTTTTCAAGTAGTCGAGCAAAGTTAAGCTTTGTCACTGCATTGTGGTCATTGTTGCATTTCCATTCATGGACGTTTATTTTCCATTTGTTTTTCATCGGTTTAAACAATGAAACATCACAGGGCTGTAAAAGATGGGTAGCATTAGGAGGTAGTGCAATCATTACTATTCCTTTCTCTGCACAAAAGTCGCTGAGATGTTTCGTTAAGTGCGACTTATGTCCATCCATAAAATACACAACATGTAGCTGACCATTTGATGTTAAGAGCCTGGGTAAAACACATTTGTTATGTATTCATATAGGTTTCCTTATTCATTCATCCAGATTCATTTTTCCCTATAGCCCATTTTTTGGGTGCAGATCGTGGAATTTCTGAAGGCAGGCGTACATATGGGTAAAGAATGAATGGTGGTGCCATGTCTCCTGCAGCGCTAATCGTAACCATGACTGTAAGAGATTCCTTGTCAGAGCCTTTCGTGATTTCATAGACATTTCTTTCACCACGTGGAACTAAAACAGTCCCTGTCTTTGGGCACAGCTGGAAAGCACTCTCATCTCCATTGAAAACTCGTTGAGGATCTGTAAGTGCTTCAGTGTATTCATTTGAAGATTCAATGAAACTTCTCACTTCCTGGAACCAGACTTGGATTGTTTCCTTGGTAAGAGTAGCCCTGAAGACTCCTAGATGTTCAGGGGTTCGTTTGGCGATGTCTGGGTGACGTTTGAGGAATAATTCAAACCATTTTCTTCCAAGTTTGTTCTCTATAAATGGATTCGGACGATGTACTTCTTTAAATATTTTTGAAAATGTAGTTAACAGATCACCTTTTATCAATGGGAATCCTGCTTGTGCAATGTTTCTAATCCATTTAACAATAGCTTCCGCTTCCTCTTCGTTTGGGAGGTCCTATCTTCTTAACTTCTGGTGTCAAACCTTTCACTTCGTTATTCAGAGTTGACCGTGGCACATTGAACTTTTTACTTGCAGCAATTAAGGACATTCCATCATATTTAACTGCTTTAATTGCGTTCATCATTGCTTCTTATGTATATTTGAAGAAAGGCTTCTTGCCCTTTCCATCTTTTGACAAGGCCATGAATTCTATATTTGGATTAATTAAAATATTTATTAAAATAAATTATTGAAATATATTTGGATTTCTTTTTAAATCTTTTCCAGCATAAACTTCTACAGGAGGAAAAATGGGAATAGGGCTTAGAAGACTTATGTCAAAATGGGTGATCCAGAAATTGATAGTCATGTTCCTATAATTGACAAGGCTATGCCAATTACTGGAAATTAAGAAGTTAGACTTACAATCTTCATTTTTCCTTATTATTACCTTATATTCTACATTACATTAGTATATTTTTTGTTTGTTTCTTAAACACAGAAATTACCAATAATTGGCATCTGAAATTCTGTTACTACTAAAAGTATTGCCCACTGATCACACAAAACAGCCCATGTAAAATTAATAACAACTATTACATAACATTCTTGAAATAAATTCTTGTAATCAAGCACTCACCTAGTAGTTTGTTAGAAGGTTTTCATGAAGATACTATGCATTGAGTAATCAACAAATTGTTGCGGCCATGATATTGAGCAAAGTTCCTAGCTTGTTTGTGTTCTGGGAAGCTTAATACCATGTTTAATACCAGATGGCAGCACAGTCCCATTTCTTGCCCTGTTACCTTATTTAGAGCCAGTAAATCGTATATTGTCAATTACTGGTTCACTGTCAACTACTGGTACATCTACCCTAGTATGGGTGATTCTAAGCAAAAGAATTGATATAAACATGGGTCCGAATTTGAACGATAAATGAGATATGAACAGAAATAAAAATGCCGCTACCAAGATCAACATGTTAATAATTCAGGTTCTAAAACATCTAGGATGATGAATTTTGGAGGAATAATAGGGTACATAAAACTGTGTATACCGTTAAAATTTGATCGAATTCCAACGAGTAGTTTCCGAGTTACGCAGTCAACGCGTACTCACATGTGAATACTAACCAGCACGTGTTACGATATTGAATGCGTAACTTTGAAACTACACTGTATAGTCACTCTTTCTATTCCCAAGTTACACGCCAATGAAGAGGACAGGGTCTTCGAAATGTACATCCGTGGCTCTAGAAAAAAAATCTCATTTACGGAATTGTGATTTCTCTTCTTATTTTGTTTGCTACTATCTCAATGCATTGTAAGATTTTAGGAACGTTTAATATCCAAATTTAGAATTTATATTAAAATTAATTATTTAAATTAATCAGTTGTTATTCGCGTTAGTAATTGTTTATGGGGATTCAAAAATTATATTTTATAATGATTTTTGAAAGAATTTAGCTTAAATGAGAATTAAATAAAGTCTATTATTTTTTAAAATTTGTTTCCTTTGTGAGTTAAGAATTGCTTATTCGGTGCCACTTTGGAATTTATAAGCAAAGGGAACGTTAGGGGATTCATTTTATACTTTGCTGCGTGGTCATCTGTTTTGTCTGCAGGGACCTAAGCTTACTGGAAAAAACGAGAGAGGTTGAATGGATCGGATTCAGAATCAGGATGTAGTGGCAAGAAAGAGTAAAAGATACAAACAAAGAAGGAATGTTGGAATGTGGAGACCACCAAGGAACTAATTATCACGTGAGTGTTAAAATTCAGGCAAACTTAGAAACAGTTAGAGAGGGTGTCTCCGAACCCTTGATTGACAAGAAAATGACGAGTGACCGGTGTTTTTTGTCTTATGATTGGCTATCGAGCTCCAGATTGTTTTAGTCAGGAAGTATAAGAAGAGGCCAACTCTCCAAGCCAGCAGCAGCGGCTAGGTTTAATAGCTAGGTGTTTAATAGCTAGGTGTGAGCACCTCTGCTCTAATTTTTAGCTTTAATTCGCTCTTCACTTGATGATTCTTAGGAACATCATTTGAGAAATTCAAAGTTGTTAGGTTAAATCAATTTTAAGTTTTAGTTTTCTCTTATTAAAACTCACCAAATAGATTTCTTATTTTCGCTCGTATCGAGGAATTTTTCACGAAGAAACCCCACAGCACTATCAATTAAATATCCCGTTAATTGCTAGTTTTTATCCCTTAAAGGTATTTCTTTCTACTACCGAAGGAAGAGCGTTTCATCAAGCCCTCGGCGTTGAACGAGCTATCATCGCAGACGTCCAGAGAGAGACCCGGACCAGTCAAGCAGTTGCGGGTAGATCGAAAGATACGGTAGAGATAAATCCTTATTCCAGTCTCAGTGGCCATTCTATAATTTACACTTTATATTTCCCTTATTTACATTCTCACTTGTATTGAGAGAGGAACATTTAAGTAACACAAAAACTTTGGGAAAGACAGTTAAATCATAAATTCCTTACTATATGATCACCATCATTATAACTTCATTGATCATTATCTTATTGTTTATATATTCCGATTTAGAATTGAGTGTGTTAATTACATTACATTTTCTTAGCGAGGTTATACATTTCATTATTTTTTTATTGTTGTTGATACATTTTAAATCATTCCCTTAATTAGACAAATCAATTCCAAATTACTTTTATCAATTCATTATTTATTTTATATACTGTTAAATGTTCCAATAAATTCTATTTTTATTGTTGAATTGCATGTGTGCTCTGATTCCTCATTCCCTTTGGCCGAACCCCACTGCGAGGCTACTTTTTAGTTATGTAAGTGGGATAAATAAATTATCATAAATTGGTTCAATTCATAATTAGGAGGCGCAGTCTTTATTCTAAATTATAAATTCGATATTCATCATTATTATCCCCCTGAAAACCTTACAGCATCATGACCCTACTTTTGAAGACGCTCTTGAACAGTAGGCCATGGTGTATTAAGTTGTTTAGATAATTGATTTGTCGAAGATCTGCAAACAGTAAGAGTGGCCTTGCACAAAAGGCATCAGAGAGGTCAAAATAGCCTGACCGGAATTTGGCGTTTGCGAACATTTAATGTATTTGGATAAATAGCGTAAATGTTTTTAGTTGCATTGTTCCCGTTGTGAAATTCATATAGCAAGCAACGATGAACATAACTCCCCTCGGGTTTAATGTAACTCATATTGTTCTGTAAATCTGGAAGAGAAAAACACCTACAAATGTTTAAACGAGAATAATTAAATTCACTTGTACATGTATTTATTTTACGTTGAAATATACACTGAACGACTAATTTATTAGACACCTCTTACGCAAAATGCATCGGCCTCCCAAACAATGGAACAGGCCGAAGCAGTGTATAAAAGGGATGCATTGGATCACAAGTTGCAGTCAGCAGCAGAAGTGGACTAAACAAGGGAAAATCCAAAGATTTGACCGACATTGAACGAAGCATGATCGTTGGAGCTCGACGGGCGCAGTTGAGCATTTCGCAAACCGCGAACCTACTCGGGTTTTCCTGTGCAAGAGTATCAAGGGTATTCCGTGAATGGCAGTTATGCCAAAAAACAACCTCCAACAAACACAACTCCGGACGAAACAGGGCCGTGGATGAAAGAGGCCAACGGCGACTGGCACGAATCATCGACAGCAACTGGACGGGAACAGCCCAACAAATTGCAGCGCAGTTCAATGAGGGAGCATCCCAACCCATTTCGGAGCACACGGTGCGACGCAGCTTGCACCGATCTGGGTTTAACAGTATCGTCGCTGTCACCGCAAAAAAAGGAAAGTGCGCCTGCTATGGAAGAAGGTCGCCTGATCGGACGAATCGCGGTTCCTACTACATCATGCAGACGGCAGACAGCGCATCTGGCGCAGACAGCACGAGGCCATGGATCCATCCTATCAGCAGACAACCGTACAGGCGGATAGAGGAGGAGTGCTGGTCTGGGGTGTCTTCTCTTGGGACACACTGGGTCCTCTGATATCTGTAGACATATCCCTGAATGCGACACACTATCTGAACATTGTTGCCGATCAGGTGCATCCGTTCAAGATGACTGTGTTCCCTGGTGGTGACGGGCAGTTTCAGTAGGACAATGCTCCCTGTCACCGTGCTCGAATGGTCTTGGACTGTTTCGAGGAACATGACGCGGACTTTAACCTTCTTCAGTGGCCAGCTCGGTCGCCCAATCCCAATGCGATCGAGCATTTATGGGATGAATTGGAGAGAACCATCCGACGCCTTCCCACACTACCGTCCAATTACGAGACGTTGTGATGTCAGCCTGGGCTGCTATTCCTCCGCAACAGTTACAACACCTTGTTGAATCCATGCCAGCACGTATTCAGGCCGCTAAAGGAGGCGCAACACGCTATTAGCGGGGTGTCTCTAATAAATTGGTCGTTCAGTGTACCCCAAACTGCTCTACGGAAACGGCATGCCTTTCCGGTCCTCCCAATTTTTTTGACAATAGCAATTAGACAGACCTTTCTCATCGTTATAGTATCGAAATAAAATCTTTATAAACGATATTTTTTTTATTAAGACCCGTAATGACGCTAAATATTTTACGCGACATTATAAAATTACGGACTTTTACGACATACAGAGGTCGTTAGGGATATATGAAAACAATTTGCATATTCGCCTGCCGCTTCCGGGGTAACGGGCACTCATATAACAATTACTCCCTGCGCTGCTCAAAGTATCAGACTGTGCATGATGCCGCCGAAAATCGCTCCGTTTTAGGAAGGGTACATAACAGCTCTTTTCAATGCAAAATATAATATTCCGCAATTATAAAGGCTGCAAGGAGCGTGGATTTTCTGTGTCAAAGACGGGGATATCCAAGGTACTAAACTGTAAAGGTTTAGCTAGAAGTGGAGCCATTCCAGCGGGGAAAAAGCAGCTCAATCCCCGACCCTCTACTAGTTGTACACTAGAGGTGGTGCGTAAAGTCCGAGCTCTCGTCACCGGACTTAATCCTGCAACGCAGAAGACCGTTGCAAACAAAGTAGGAACATCTGTTTACACTGTAAACACTATTATTAACCGGGACCTACACCAGCAAAAGCGTAAGACGAGCCGCGTTCACAAACTGTTACCGCGCCATGTCAGTGAACGGCGCACCAACTGCCGGCAGCTCTGTGAGCGCCATTTAGCCGGTGAAAAATGGAAATGTGTCGTGACATTGGACGAAGCAACAAACCCCGAGCAATATTCTACCATACACGAGGCTCTAAGGACATCGAAAAATGGCACACGGAATGTAAAGAAACTTTTCCACTGGGCTTCATGATTGTTGCCGGTTATGGGTAGATACATTTGTTGCTTCATGATTGTTGAAGAGTAAACCGACATTGCATGATTAACTCGGCCTACCATCAGGCCAAAAGTCTAGCACATATTTTCATCCGGGGTATCCCAGCTCTGGACGGGGCAGACGCAAACCGAGTGGGTCCATCCAGCCATAGATCAGCGTCGACGCGGCAGTTTTTTCCTTCAGAACATCACCTTTATTTATACAGCTAAACTTAAAAGTCGACAATTTACCATTCTGCTAATATTAAAAACAAAAATAGGACTAAATTATATAGTTTCATCCAAATATTAGTCTGGCTAAAATTAACAAAAATGATCAAAAAATATTTACTAAATACATGTCAACTTCTGTAGGAGGATTACCAAAGAAAATAGGTCTTATACAGTTTTAGATTCCTTTAATAATTCAACTATTTACGCAATCTTCAGATTCTCTTATGCTGCTGGTTATTAAAACATTAATTTTTAGCTTATTCTTTTACGACTGGACCCACCAACGGGCTTTCAACCATTTGTATCCTCTCGCTTTTACTCAGTTTTGACTCATGAGAATGAAACCCTCCCCCACAAGATGCCGGTCTGAAGAAATCCAGGGTACCTCCTCTAGATTTGCGGGTGTGATGTTACCGATGGGATTTATTGATTGCGCACTGCCAATCGTTCATCCTCCATAATAAGCAAAGAATTATTATTACTGGAATTAGATTGAACGGCTGAGCAATTCTTCCTTGAACGATGCTCGTCATTTACGTTAACTGGAATTAATGAAGTCAATTTTGTCTGCGATAACACGAGTGGATGCCAATTCGTGTTTCGTGTAAAATGATAAAATCGTCGAGTGGGATTAATCCATTTCCGTGAGCTATCAATTCAAAAGGCCATTAATCACAGCCAATTGAACAGAATCATTGATGCTGAAAATTCCTTGATCCACATAATGTTTCCTAGAAGTGGAAAGAAGAATGAGGTTGATGATCAAACGATGCTAACATGGTTGTAAAAATGTCTAATTTTATAATATGTTATTCAATTGAATGATACAACGAA
Organism: Rhysida immarginata; assembly: GCA_023313115.1. Lineage (NCBI taxonomy): Eukaryota > Metazoa > Arthropoda > Chilopoda > Scolopendromorpha > Scolopendridae > Rhysida > Rhysida immarginata. The sequence continues at coordinate 331,466 of JAHWFO010083124.1, forward strand.
CTATAGTAATAGAAAAAATTATACAATGGTTGGACAAATAATATGAACACCTTTGATTTTAGACGTTTTATCGAATATCTAGAAAAATACTTGACGAATTATCCTGAAACTGTAGGAGTGTAAAAAACATGTTACACCTCATATATTTCAGCGAAGGGTTTGTCCCGAAGGCAAATAGGAGACTAGAAACAAATTGAACAAAAAAATAAGGCATGTTCAAATAAAGTGATTCGGGCTGTAACACGCGAGCACGTGAGTGCGCAGACACGAGGCAAACGGGTGATTGTTGAATTATCGTCTGCTTGTTCTGATAAGCACTGCTGTGGGAAGTTGCGTTAGGCTTATGCTCGTATTTCGTTTGTGTTACAATGGACCCTTCTATTAAATTTCCGTCCAAAACTGACCAACGAGCGGTGATAAAGTTACTGACAGCTGAGGACATTCCACTAGTTGACATTCATGCTCGGATGTTGAATGTTTATGGAGAAGCATATGTCTCGACAGCAACCTTGGTGCGCTGGGCCAAAATATTCCATGATGGTCGTGTGGAAACGGCTGATAACCACGTCCGGGCCAAGCAAACGATAAGACAAGACATGAATAAGTCAATTCGTGAGGACAGGCGGATCAGCATACGGTCACTTGGTTTGGTTTGGTTTGTTTGGTATTAATGTCCTTTTCAACTGCTATGGTCATTTCAGGACGGCGTTATAGGGGCCGCAAATTTTGCCTCGCAAGGGTTCTTTAACGTGCAGCCGGCAAACGACTACACGGGACCAACGGCTTTACTTCCCTTCCGAAGGAAGTGCGTGATCTCAGGATTTACCCCTGAAAAATCCTCGTCGTCCTCGGCCGGACGGTCACTTGCGAAGGATCACAACGTCAGTATTGGTTCCGCTTATGCTTTGGTGAAAAGCCGGGGATATGGCAGGTCTGCTGTCAGTAGGTACATCGAAAGTTCACGGAAGAGCACAAAGTTGACGGAAGAGCACAACGTCAAAGGGCTTCGTTTCGGCTGCTGTTTGGATCATCTGGAACGTTGCAGTCGTGAGGGGGAAAGCGTTTTTGAAGAAGATTATCGCGGTAGATGAGACCTGGTGCCATTATTGGGAACCCTTCGTGAAGGTATCCACAATGCAGTGGAAGCATCCATCGTCACCACGGCCCAAAAAATTCAAGTCGCAAAGTTCGGCCGGGAAGGTTATGCTTACGTGTTTCTTTGATTTCGACGGTCCTCTGCTTTTGGAGTTTATGGAACCCAAAACCCGTATTAATGCTATCGCATACAACAAGACACTGCAGAACTTGCGTCAAGCTGTGAAAAACAATCGTCTTGGTAAGCTCAGTGATGAGGTGATCCTCCACCAGGGCAATGCTAGGCCACATGTTGCGAGACTGGTGCAGGAAGGGTGGGGTCGTGTGATTTTCATGTATTTGGTTCCTTTAAAGAAGGCACTGAAAGGTCGACGATTCGCCAATGATGAGCAGGTTAAGGACGTCACGTTTCGGGCATGGTTCAGAGAGCAGCAGAAAACAGGCTTTTTTGAGGACGGTATTAGCCGTTTGATGCCCCAGTGGGAGTCTTGTATTGCGGCAGGTGGAGAATTTTTTAGGACTGCGCGTCTATAATAGTGACTATAAGATGTTCTTCTTTCATATAAACAAAGGTAAATATTAATACTTTCATTTAACCCGTCTCAATGCCCTTTGAATCACTTTCATTTGAACATGCGAATATATTAAAGCGCCACCAAATAATTTTAATTCATTGCAATCACTGCATGTTCTTGGGCAAGTCGTCCGTGTTTCAACTTATTCTGAGTTAATTGATGTGTGTTTTGAAATGTCAAGCAAACGCAGTGCAATTTTGGAGCTGTTTCGTCAAAGAAAGCGTCAATGTGAAATTGTTCGTTTGCTCAATGTCGGCAGAGACGTCGTCTCCAAAGCGGTCAAACGGTTCAAAGAACTTGGCAATGAAGGCGACCGTCCAGGAAGAGGAAGAAAGCGTACCACCAACACGTTCAGGAACCGCAAAATCATCAAAAAGCGAGTCCAGTGAAATCCGAGGGCCTCAATGAGACAAATCGTTCGTGAGACCGGAATCCACCATGAATCGGTGCGGAAAATGGCAACAGAGGAACTCAAACTCAAGCCATACAAGCTCTAAAAAGTCCAGCTCCTCGCAGATGAAAACAAGCGCGTACGGCTCCACAGATGCCGCCAACTCAAGCGTCGGGCCGCAGGTGAGAAATGGAAGCGCATCCTCTTCACAGACGAGAAGCTCTTCACTGTGGAGCAGGCACACAATCACCAAAACGACAGAGCGTGGTCAGCAGAGGCATCCGGCACCTCTGCAGTCATCGAACGTCGCCAAAATCCGCAATCCGTGATGGTCTGGGGCGGAATTTGCGCCAGTGGCAAGACACCTCTCGTTTTCGTGGACCCAAGGAGTCAAAATCAACCAAGAAGTTTACCGTCGTGACATTTTCGAGGCTGTGGTAGTTTCTTGGGCTCGGCAGCATTTCAGCAATGCCGATTGGACCTTTAAACAAAACTCTGCACCAGCTCACAGAGCGAAAATGACGCTGGAATGGTGCAACAGCCATTTTCCGGATTTCATTACGTCTCAGCAGTGGCCGCCCTACTCGCCGGATCTCAATCCGATGGATTACAGCGTATGGTCGATCTTGGAAGCCAGGACCTGTGCTAAACGCCACAAGAGTTTGGAGTCGCTGAGGAAGTCCCTGCGCCAAGAATGGGACCGATTGTCGCCCGACGACTTGCGGCCCATTGCTGAATATTTCAAGACACGTTTGGGGCTTTGTATCGCCGCCAAAGGAGCCCACTTCGAAACCGAATGAACATGTTATTACCAAGGAAGCATGTTTCATTTGTTAGTTATCAATTGCTTTACTTTTCGTTTTTTGGATTAAAAAAAATGTACACAATGAGTTGCCATAATTTATTGTCACCCTGTAGTTCGACAGTCGCGGTGATTCGTCCACAACCATAAAAGAACATTGTATTCTACGGCATAAATTGCCACTACCCATATATAAAACTCAAATCAAAAACAGAGCAAAATGAAGTTATTACATTTTTTCCTGCTTCAGTTGATTTTTTTAAGCTTTTAGCTACAAAAAAGGATTAAATATTAATATAGTTTACCGTACAAAGAAAAATAACTCCGAAAACACTATTACACATAATAAATTTTAATGACTCAAATGTACATTTCGGAAACAAAGATTCCATCATCAGTGAGTAAAGAACAACAAGAGAAGCCGAGTATTTATAATATATAAGAACTAATCAAAAAATTATACAAAAACAAAAACGCGATCAACAAAAGAACATCGTGGACAGTTTACCGTAGCTAATATATTTGTAAATGAAACTCATTCAAAAACTTTTACATATTGAAGCATTTATTCAAAAAATTTTACGTAAACAAACAAAAACAAAATAATATAGAATCATATTTAGTGGGGTAACCTTTAGATTGAATGACTGCCTGCCATCTTTTTGGAATTGATTCAATTAATTCTTTTGCTCTTGCAACAGGATACTTATCCCAAACATTCTGGATGATACAATTGGTGGAGGATCCACATGCTGAATTGTTGTTTCATCTCACGCCAAAGAGATTCAATTGGGTTAAGATCTGGCGAATTCCCAATCCAAGATAAAACATTTATCTCATGGCTGTGAAGCCATTATTTAGTAGATTTTGATGCCTGAGAAAGTGCTAAGTCTTGGTGGAAGATGAAATTACTGTCCGGAAAAAAAATCTTCAATTGTTGAAAGGAGTCCAGAATCGATAATGTCCTGGAAAGCTTCTGAATTTATTCTTCCTATCTTCTCCAAAATATTTGAGAAATTATTTTTTGCTTGCGTGTCACAGTTTATATTTGATAACAAATTAATCTCTCCCCATCAACACGGTTTTACCCCCAAACGAAGTATTGATACCGCCTGTTACCAGTTGATAGAATTTATTTCCTCTAACATAGCCAACAAAAAATTTGTAGCCTCTGTTCCTCGATTTTTCAAAGGCCTTCGATTCAATTCCCCCTACCCTTCTGATTTACAAATTATCTATAGTGCGTTTCATTGCAACTTGAGTGTGTTAGAACAGTTACGGGACCGAATAACATGTAGTTGATCCAATATCAATGCCTCGACGATGTCGCTTACAATAACGAGCTGGTGAAGATGAGGTGACTAACGTTGAAAGCGAAGACGAAGCAGCTTCAGCCATTTTGGATGTTGCTATTTCTCACCAATCACAACAACTTATGCCGCACTACTTTTCTATGCGACGTCACATCAGGGCGTGAAAAGGTTGCGTAACTTTTCCAATACACTCAAGTTGCTCTGAAACGCACTATACTTTCTACAATATGCGCCCCCCCCCCCATGCTGGTTCGAAGAATTCCTATCTGACCGCCAATATACCTTGAGCTTATTTAATAAATCCTCTTCAACCTTAACACGAAACCTTGGAGTCCCTCAAGGCTCTATACTGTCCCCAATAATTCTTAACTTATTCATCAATGATCTCGCCTACATATTATACTCAATCTGTACTATCCTTTATGCCGACGATGTCACCCTCACCTTTGCAGATACATCTATCTTTCATTCGGAAGATTCTATGAACATGAAGATTCTATTTAACTTCCCTAAGTAGCTGGAATTCTATTAATCTTGAATCTTAATAAAATCACATATATGAATTTCTGCCAACGTAATAAACAACATGTCTCAAACATCTTCTTTCAAATATCTAGGCTTACAATTATCCCCTGACCTTTCCTGGAATAATCATGTTAATGTTCTTTTGAAAACTCCTTCTTCGTGACTAGGAATGACATCCCGTCTCCACTTTCTTCCCCCAAATCTCCTTCTCCTACTTTATTATTCAACTATCCACTCGAGGCTATGCTATGGTATTCAATTTTGGGGCTCTACAACAGAATTTAATTTAGTTCGCCTTCTCCGCATACAAAAATGTTTCCTTTGGATACTGCTTACAAGGGGAGAACCAGGTCTTTAAGCTTGGATTTAACTGAAATTTAAATATGTTGTTACGCACCCCTCCCACTATTTTATGGCATAGTAACTCATGCTAATGGGCATTAGTGTACGAGATATAACCATTTAAAGATAGTTATGTAGGTTATTGATCTATATTCACAAATTCAGAGATTATGACATTCAAGTAGTCAACGTAGTCATAAAAGACTTAATGGGAGTTGGCAAAAAATTGCACAACCACCAGAAAAAATAAAAAGGGAAAGAAATGTGGATAAAAGTAATAATATAAATAAATAAAAAAACTCTTCGACTACAACTGAAATTCAACTCATCCTATCGGCGATATCTTTCTGAATTTTCAAGATATTTGCTTGGTCATTTTATAAGAGTAGCTCTATACATTTGGCTAATAAATTATGCAAAAGACAATTTGGTAACGCATGCGCATGCGCAGTTAAACATTATTTAGTAAAAATGCTCATATTTCATCAAATATTTAATATTTTTCTATTCTGATTGCAGGGTGTTGTCTGTACTGTAGTTTGTCAAGTTTCCTGTAAATGGCATTGCATTGGGTTGAAAATCCTGCGTATTATAACAAAAAACTTACGAAAACATTTCGGCCTTTTAAAAAAAAACCTTTATATCTCCATGAATATACGTGCTATTCTCATACAAATGAACACAGAAAAGTAAAACAAGCCTCTTAAGCATGTGCTACAGCTACAATGTATTTTAAACATTATTTTTTTGCTTCACTTCTTTGCTGGTCCCCTATTTGCCTTCGGGAGGAAACATCCTTTTTACATCCCTGAAATTTCTGGATAATTCATCAAGTATTTTTCTAGATATTCGACAAAACGTCTAAAATCGAAAGTGTCCGATTAATTTTGGCTAGATAGTGTATATATTTAAGTTACAAGGCCGTTTCTTTCGACAGTTCGTTGGTGAAAACTGCTGCATCTATAAACTTCATTTTGGTCTTAAATGTAAGGTCTTGGTTTGTAGATTTGTCAAATTTGGTTTATGTGTCCATAATCACTATATATTAGCGCTAATTTACAATTCAAAATTGCTTTAAGTGCATGCGTAATAATAGGATAAAAACTGTCTTTACGTACAGCACATAATGGTCTATTAATTATTTACGTACAATTATTTCATTGGCCTCCGTGCATCGTTCTCTGCTTTTAAGCTGCTCTATTATTCTATTATTATCTGACGATTTTTTATTTATTTTTTATATTAAAGAGATGGAGATTAATAATAAGATGGGTTTTTTAATCGTCAAATTCGGGCGGGATTCATCTAGTTATATATAATTAAAGTTAGTTTCATATAAATTATAATTTGTTCAAAAACATGTTTAAAAAAATTAAATTAAATGAAAGTGGGAAAGACCCCGGGAGCTTTAGCATTGGAATCTATTGACTTACCCACATGACTACGTTGACTACTTGAATTTCAGACTCTGAATTTGTAAGTATATCGGCCTCGGTGGCTCAGTGGTTGGGTGATCGCCCCTGATGCCCGAGGACGCGGGTTCGACCCCAGCCGAGGACGACGAGGATTTTTTCAGGGGGGAAATCCTGAAATCACGCACTTCTTTCGGAAGGGAAGTAAAGTCGTTGGTCCCGTGTAGTCGTTTCCCGGCTGCACGTTAAAGAACCCTTGCGAGGTTAAATTTACGGCCCCTATAATGTCGTCCTGAAATGACCATGGCAGTTGAAGAGGACGTTAATACCAAACAAACCAACCAACTTGTAAGTATACATCAACAGCCTACGTAACTATTTTTTATGATTATATCTCGTAAATTAATGCCCATTAGCATGAATTATTATGCCAAATAATAGTGGGAGGGGTGCGTAACAACATATTTAAATTTCAGTTAAATCCAAGCTTAACAGACCTGGTCCTCACCTTGTTAGACTTAGTAAACATACCCCTGTTTCCCACCTCCTTAACTCTTATCATACGGCAACGATATATCAATTATATTTCATCCAATTAGCTGTTTTTGTTTACAAAATTCTCAATGGCAATCTAACTCTTACCTCCCCCCCCCCCCCCGCCCGCCAAGGGGCCGAGGGGGAGGGGGTAGGCTTTCTAGTTCTCGAGTCCGCCTGGCCGTGCTTTGCATGCTGCTTTAACATAGTAAATGTTTTTCGCTATCTGGCCATGGATTTCCGCTGGTTGCACGGGTTTTAGGATTAAAACCACCCAAATTTTAATGCAATAAAATATATTTAAATTTCTAAAGTCATCAATGATACTACCTACAACAATGACAAGCAACAATCCACTCTTAGGCGTGGTTTCCACATTACCGGAATCACGCCAGAACAGAATCCCAACGGAAAATTTTTATGACGTCACTTCCTTTCCATTCCGTTTTGGTCACCAGAAAAGCTAGTTGAGCAATGTTGAAGAAAAATTTCCATTCCGTTTCGCTACAGAACGGAAAACCAATCAGAAGGCTGTATTGCTATAGTGGCTAGAAGAATAGTGTGGCAGCGAGCGTTCAAATCTGATTCCTCGAATGATGATGCCGCCAGATGGCAGCTACATCAACATAGTAGCTAAACATCCAGAGCTTTACATCAATAAGGCTCTATTAATTTCTTCGTAAAATTTATAAATTTGATTTATTACTTCATTTTCATTCCAGAACATTAAATAATATACCATTTTAATAATATTTCGACCTTCCCCCCTTTTTGTTTTAATTTAGAGATGATTTTGCAGTATTTTTTAATTTCAAATGATTTTATTCTTTTTCAGTTATCATATAGTGAAATACACGACCGTTTCACACAGAGTTATTTTCTTTAGATAAGTTTTTTGATTTCTTCATCTGATTTTAGTTTTGCAATAAAATAGCAGCCCTTCCCTTCTTATTGTTGCATTTTAAAATTTCAAGAACCACTTTTCTGTCTATATTTCTCATTTATTTTTTTCTTTATGTAAAATCTAAGAAATTCAGAATAATTTTTAAAAAGTCCTTATTTTTAAATAACGAAATGCAATGAAAACAGCTTTAAATACAAATTTATTATATATCTTCCTTATTTTAAAAATAATAAGAATTTTTTTTTTCAAAACTATTAACCTAAATTATCTGATATTTAATATTTTATCATCACATAAAAAAGTAATTTGGTTGTTTTTCATGTGATAAATGAATTTTATATGAAAAAAAGATATTATCTTTGTATATCTATATACTTTTCAATATTGTGCATTCCACATATGAGAACTTCCGAGTTATAGGGGCGAACGCCTCATCTCTTGATTTTTTCTCCTGAAACATCTGTGAAAATTCATTTTTTATCATTTGTACGGTAGCCAGCTGTGTATAGCATTATATTATTAGATTTTATGTTGATATTTTATTAGACTTAATTTAGCAGATCTATGTTTAATGATTAATTACTCAAAATGTAATTTCTCTGGCTCGGAAGGGCTCATATTCCATGCTTTATCTTATTAGGGATGGATACCTTCATCCATCTCTGATCTTATATTTCAACTTATTTATAACAGCAGATATTTTTCATTTATTTTAACGTTAAAGAGTATTATCAAGTTCTGTGGAAGACAATTACTTGAAATATACAAACTTTTTATAAATAAACTTAAGTCACCCAAAATATAGCTGAAAAAACCCTCCTTCATCCTAAGATTTCCATCTCATCTCCCGGGTACCTCGCATCTATGTCGATTGCAGCGCCACCGCTATTATCATCAAATCGGGAATCAACCACGTAGCATTGCGAGTAGTAGCCGTTGCCACACTATTCTTCTAGCCACTATAGTATTGCCATGACTTCATCGCGATGGCCTCGCTGCTGTCCGTCAGGCTCCTCGCCGCCATTGGTGTCTCTATCGAATCGAATCTGCAATCTCTCTATTTCCTTGGTAAAATCAGAAGAATATGTCTAACAATGAAAAGAATATTGAAAAGAAGCTGCTTCGCATTGACTGGAGAATTCGAGAATATTGAAAAATGAAAAATTCATAAAAGTTTATCACCAATACGTATGCTTTATAAATATCTAAATGTTGGCAAAGAAATTCAATTGTGGTGTTGTAGCGCAGCGGTAGAATGCAGCAGTTTCATTTGTAGCTGCGGGTTCAAATCTCGTCCTCGAACATTTTTTCTTATTTTCTTCCTGAATTCATTTTAACATGCATAAAGTGCGTAATCCATTTTATAATCTTAATCTCAATTTTTCAATTTGCTACTGCTATTGTTTATTGAAAAGTACTTATTATATTTCATTAAAAACTACAAAAAAAGCCATTTATAATCTAAATGCAGGTAAAGTAAGGCAATGGTTAATTTTCGTTCCTAATAAAATTTGTGCATGGTGCAAGCAGTATTTATGTTTTGTCTGATCATAAGAAAAATATAACACCTAAAGTTTGCCAAATTAATAATAATAATTACAAGTGGATAAATAAATTGCCTTTAAATGCTCATTTATCACTGTGAATTATATTTTATTAAAATGGAATTTTATTAAGAGCCTGTCGGATTTCAAAGCCAAAATCCTCGAAGTTAAGAAGAGATACCTCATAGCAACGGCTGCGCTTTGTGGGGTCTTCTGCTTTGGATTTGGAGTAGCAGGAGAAGCAGTAGAAGAGTAAATTGACGGTAGATGGCGATCGGGTTCTAATTTTCCGACGTACATTTCTGTTGATGTGGAAAAGCTCTCGCCACCAGATCATTCTTACCGGAAAAATTCCGTTTTGATTTTCTGAATCCGTTTTCTGATGTGGAAGCCATGCTATACACTGAACATTATTAAAATTAAAGCACCATACCATTTTACTCCAAGACAGAAACGAGGCTACCTTCCTCGCTGGCTGTTCAAAAAATACTGATGCGTTGATTCCTCGCATTCCATTTCCTTTCAAACGAATCCAGTTTGCTATGACGATCAACAAAGCGCAAGGACAATCTTAAAAGTTACGGAAGTCAGTTTGGAGCCGGTGCATTTACCATGGACAACTGTATGTAGCATGCTCATGCGTTGGATCTCCGGAATACCTTTTCATCTATGCTCCGGGTGGATAAAAAAAATGTTTCTACGAAAGACTCTTCAAATATAACACTGCATATTAGCTTTTTAAGAGTATATCAATAATACATTCACATTTTGCATTTTCAATAATTAAACCCAATGCAAAAAAAGCCTTAAACAAATGTACCCCATATGCAAACAAACTCGAGTTAAATAAATTATTTTAAACGGGTGAATAGGATTTTTAGCGCGTTTTAATGACTTACAGCGGATTTTATAATTGAAAAATCACACATTTTCAGGGCTCATACCTTCGCAAGAGACGGTCTCTTCAACACACATAATGCTCATGAGTGGTCCTTAGTAAATTCGCATGCGACATCACGTCGCAGCTACCAACACCGTTTTGGAGTGAACGTTTGGGCAGGCATTCTCGGAGACTATTTGATTGGGCCATATATGTTCCCAACTGTACTGACAGGTCAACACTACCGCCAGTTTCTATTCAACACACTTCCAGGTCTCCTGGAAGTCGTTCCTCTTGCTGTCCGCAGAAACATGTGGTACATGCATGATAGTGCCCCTGCTCATTATTACCGTGCCGCTCGTGATTTTTTGGACGCCCAGTTTCATAGGCGAAGGATTGGACGAAGTGGACCGGTATTGTGGTCAGTCAGATCTCCCGATCCCACCACTTTTGATTTCTTTCTGTGGGGCCATATGAGAGTATGGTCTATGAAACTCCAGTAGAGACAACTGAAGATCTTGTACCACGGATCACAGTTGCTGCAGGAGCCATAAGCGATGACCCTAATGTGCTTGCAAATGTTCGGTGATCAGTGCTTCTACGCTGTCGTATGTGCGTGGAACAACAGGGTCGACACGTTGAACACTTGCTGTAAACATATTTCCGATGAAATGTGCAGCACCATACTGTCCATTGTGCTATGTGGTGTATAGGGTACAGTATGCACAAGACTGTATTATAAATGCTCAACGTTGCCATTTCTCAGTAATGACATTTGGGTGCAATAAAATTATGTAAATTACAAAATATTGGAAACCAAAATGCTTTTGTTTGTCTAGTATTGTAGACATAATTCTAATACTGTATTCCTCATTAAATTGTAATGTACAACACGCAATTATCATTTAGTATAAAGAAACCTGTGATCTTCAGGCAGCCACCCTCCAGGGCAGCAACCCCACCTTTAGTGCCGTTTATCTCAAAGAAATGGCATAGGAAAACATTGTTCCTGTTAGCACTACCTAGCACCCCTAGAATTCTGTACAATGAATTCTGAATCCCCTGTATGTAACTAGAAGATATACCCGGCGTTGCTCGGGCTCTTTTTGGATGAAATTTTGCAATTTCTGAATGTGAATATACAGAAAATATGAACATTATTATCCACCTTTTTTTCTCCGGCACTGCGTCAAACTCACTCAACATTCCAAAGCGATTGAAGTCGTGTAGAACTGCTAAAGGGCGGCAGTTGGAGGGCCATCCATTGGAAGTATTATAAAAATTCTTTTCGATTCTTCTATATGAATTTTTACTACATTAATTCAAGCTTTTTTGCATGTGTTCATTTTTCTGTATATATGACGAATATTTGTGTATGTGACGATATATTTCAGTATATATTATATGGGTTATTTGAGTCACAATGGCGATAGCGGTTTTATTAGGGATCATATCATGATGATGGTATTTAGGAACAAAATCTCCATGTTTGCTGCAAAACTGTATGTGTACACGGAGAGAAATGCTTTGGGTATAGCAACAATAAAGGAGTTACTTTGTTGAAGCAACAATACAATTTGATACACCACGAATAAACTCTGTTCAACGAAAGAAAAACTGGGCGTGTCTAATTTCCGATTTCAATTGTTAGACATTGTTGCTAAGTAAAATTAACAATGTTTAACAGTTGAAATTGGAAATTTAACTGGACGCGCCCAGTTTCTCTTTCGTTGGACAGAGTATAACAGTTACTACATTATCAAATTCAGTATTAATACGTATTTTTTTGGGACAGGAGGAACAATTATTATTTTTACAAAATTTCATGTAGATAGTGATCTTCCTCTTGCTTTGAAGGTTAAGTGTGCACAATTTTATCAAGATCGGAATAAACAACTATAGATTTGTATAAGAGAAAAACATATATCTATTAGAAGAGCGTAGGAGGCCAACGGAAGGTCGGACGCGAACGCGACCTAGCCTATGACACTACCCGGGTCTTCGAGGTCCTCTGTGCAAAATTTCAGCCTCGGGGGTTGCCCGGCTGAAAAGTTATGGAGGAACAAGCAAACAAACAAACAGACGAAAAGTGCGCTATACAGGATGTTCAAAAAGTCTGGTAACATGGCAGATATCTCGGAAACTAAACATTGTTCGAAAAAATGTCCAAAATCAAAAGTGAATTATTTCGCGGGGGAAATTCATTACCCAAAAAATTATCCCCCCCCCTCTTGTGAGGGGGCTGGTGGGGTAACTTTGAAATCTTAATTAGGAACCCCTATTTTTAATGGTATATTCAGATTGTACACAACATTCGAGAAATGTTTTATTCTTGGTGTATTTTCAATTGATTCAATTGTTTAGGAGATAAGAGGCCTTGAAAATGTGGAACTTTTAAAGTTTTGAACCAAATTTTATCGATGAAGACCAAGAGATAGAGAGTAGTTTACTTTTTAGAAAATAAAATTTATTACCCTAGCAAAAAGTGTGCACGAAAGTGTAAATCCACCCATTTAGGTGACTTTTGGCGAAAATCATGAATGTTTAGCAAAAAGTGTGGATTTTCAAGATTTTCACCGACATGCACCCACATGGGTGGATTTACACTTTCGTGCACACTTTTTGCGAAACGTTCATGATTTTCACCGAAATGCACCCACATGGGTGGATTTACACTTTCGTGCACACTTTTTGCCAAACTTTCATGATTTCCAACATTTCACCTTACATTTCTAAAAATATTAAAAAAATTTCTTTTGAAAATTAAAGAGAAAATAATTAACAAGTGAACCACTGCTGTTTCATGAAAATGGAATAGTCGGACAACCGTTTCAGGATAACAGAATAATTTATTTTATCAATTATATATATGCGTGTTAGTGGAAGGATCAGCTTTTCATTCGAAGTATAAGAACTAATTTAAGTAAAACTTTTAAACTCTAGTTAATATAAATTTTTTTCAGCGAAAATATGGCACCAAAACATGACTTGCCAAGTGAGGCAAAGTAGAAAATTGTTTATTTGTCTCAGGCTGGATTAAAGCAAAGTGAAATTGCTTTAACAATCCAATGTAGTCAAGGTACAGTCTCCAAAACTCTAAAGAGATATAGAGACAGTGGTCTGGTTAGCCGAAGAAAGAGTTGTGGTTAAAAACTCAAAACAAGTGATCGGGAGAATAAGATACTGAACAAGATCGTAATTGAAAATCGCTTTAAAAGTCTCAGTCAACTAACCAAAATATGGAACAAACATGGAATTCATGTATCCAGAACAACCACTTGACCTCGGTTGAAGGACCTGGGTTTTCGTTCTTGAGTTCCAAAAACAGAGCCTCTTTTAACCAATGTGCAAAGAAAAAGGCGACACTCCTTTTTGCTAAAGAGAAACAACACTGGATTAGAAGACTGAAAACGAGAATTTTCTCAGATAAATCAATATTTTGCACTTCTTTCGGCGTTCAAGGTCAACTTTACAATTCTAGCTACTTAAAGAGAACTGTGAAGCACCCAACAAGCGTGATGGTCTGAAGCTGACAATCCGTATGGTGTTGGCCGGCTATATTAATTCCACCGTTGATTCTAACTTATATTAAGAACTAATCGAGTACACTTTGAACCCATCAATCGAATAATTGTACAGGGACGAGGAGGGCATATTCCGCCACGATAAAGCACCTGCTCACTCCGCAAGATCAACCTCTTCATGGAGAAGCAATGTTGAATGTTCTCGATTGGCCAGACAATTCCCCTGACCTTAATCTAAACGAAAATTGATGGGGTATTGTTAAGAAAATACTGGAAAATTTTATCGTGCACCAGAGATGATTTGAAACAAAATATTCAACAAGTATTGAGTGAAATCGCAGCAGACTAGTGCAAATCTCTGACTGAATCAGTGCTTCGAAGAATTTGGCCGCTTGATGATGATGTAACAATGTATACACCTTTTGTCCGCAGGCCTTCTCTCTAGGAAGTGTTGGCTACACTCCCTTCATCAGAGAGTGATGTTCATTTTCTTTTCCCCCCACAACTTTTTTGTTTTATGGCCATTTACCATCATCAAATGTATACTATTTCATTGTATGTCCATATTCGTACTTGAAGTTTGAACTGTTTTCAGTGATCGTTAAAAACACTCCTCTATTCACCAACCTTAATTCAGACGCATACAGACTAACTTTTTTAATTTTAGAAGAGCGGGATTTCAAAATATCCAAAGGTTAATGACGTCCCCGTTAAACACCTACAAGAAACTCGAGGGAGTACTTATTTTTTTTTTTTTTGCAATTTTAAATATGCGGGGGATCGATGCCTCCCTCCTAGTGAAATTTTTTTTATAATTTCGCCGATCAATTTCTAAAACGGGAATATTGATTGCAACACCTGCTGACGTCATTCGGTGTCAGCCGTCCTTTGAACGCCGATTCCAGCTCACCTGGAAGAAGAACATTTAAAATTTAATTAGAGAAAAGATTAAAAAAATTATTTAAAAAAAAATCGCCAACCAACACTCGTGTAGTTGAATGAAGGGAGCGCAGTCGGTGGTTGCTCGTCGGGGGACTAAATTGAATTCCTCGTCGCAAATTAAATTCGTTGTCGACGCAATTAATCAATGGCTCGGAAATGGGCGCAAGACTAGAAAAAGAACTTCCAACAACATTCCAAGAATATTGGCCACCAGTTGACATTTTTAACCTTTTCACTACGTGTAAACGACAATTTCTCCAGGAGTCTGTGACTTCCTAATAACAACGTTTACAGCGGGCAATTTCAGCCATCGACGACAAGGGCAGGGTTCGACTTCTTTTCCCGCCTTTTAAACCAAAGGTCGCCAAAGGAGTCACGTGGGCTCTTTAACCAGAGGCCAGACTTTATCTCTCTATGAGATTTGAGCATAGCGCGAAATTTAAAAACGATTAACTTCAAAACTTATGCATCTGTAAGATTAATTATTTTTTAAGTTCAAAAAAATATCGGTAGACGTTAGTTAAGGCTATCAACGAGTTAAAAAATAGAATTTTTACAGCGATGGCATAACGTGAACTTAATACTTGTAAAATGAATCCTTGTTATTAAATTTCTCGAAATTTTAAAGGAAACACCAATCTCCTACGACTAACTTCAAAATTTTCTTGCTGCTAGTTAACTGCAATTTATTAAGTTCATAGCCTCCTTTATTAATATTAAGTTCATAATGGGACATAGGGCGAGGGCATCCGGCTCTGGTTCGTATGTGAACTGAACTTCATCGCTCCATGTTTAAGTTTTGGTGAGCTGTAAATGTCGGTTCGCATTTATTTTAATCGTGAGGGGCTTGTGAGCAGCAGCAAGTCCATGGAAACCTAGGAATCTCAGTTTACGGTAAATGGTGATTGCATTGGCAATACGAGGTGCTACCCAAAATTTCCCGAAATCGTTTTATTCTGACCAAACCGTAAGAGGTACGAAGTTTTGCCAATAGATAGTGTTAGGAGTACGTCTCAGCTGTAATTATAATTTACTGGTTGCGCATCTCTTGAGGTCAAGCGGTGCGATCGATGTATACGTGATTTTTGTCACTCTTTGTGTTTGTGGTGTTGCGATTCTTGATATTAAAGCTGAAGAAAACTGCGGTTGAAACTCACAGACTGTTGAAGGAGGCTTTTGGTGAACAAGCTTTAGGCCAAAGCCAAACATTTGAGTGGTTTAAGCGTTTCAAAGATGGTCGGGAGTCAGGAGTGCTTCCAGAAGTGGGAACATCGCTGGAAGCGATGTATAGATGCCCAAGGAGACTACTTTGAAGGTGACGGTGGAAATTACAAGATCGGGTAAGTTCCGTAATTTACAGAGGTACATTTCAGAAAATCTTGCATAGCACCTCGTACTTTAAATGACGTTTTGTAATTCTGTAGCTGAAGACTTCCGATTCATATAATCCATACAAGCTAGCATTCGACTATGTCTGTCTTTTTTTTTTTTGTCTATCACTTCCCGGTATCACTAACGTTATTACTTGAGATTTCCATCTGAAAAAGCCGTCACTTTAAGGGGTATTTCTAGAATGACAGAAATATCACTTCCAGACTTGTTGTATGATAGCTGTTTTGAGCGATTTCCATACTGTATCAACATGAACTATAGATCGAATCCAGTCATAACCTGCCTATAAGGATTAGAGATAGCCTATCCATTTTTCGCTTTACAACATGGTCCTAAATAAAATGGCCGCATCGAAGATACTGGCGCTTTAATTCGACTGTTTGCATTTAATATTTGTTTTGTTCTTATTAGGTTTATAACTTTTCAAAACAAAAAAAATTTTCCTTTTTAAAAGTGACTAAGACTTAAAAAAATCGACAATAACTTTATCGACTGTTATCATTTTAAAGTTTTTTAGAAGTTTAGTTAAAGCACTGTATACAGAAAGTATGGACAATTCACTGTTGCAGACAGCCATTTTGACCATATTTCATATGATGATTGGTCTTATTTTGTAGCAAATTCAAATTTCAGAAGCACATTCTCTTCTAACTTTTGTCAAAAAGGAACTGTTCAATCTGCATTTTTGAATTTACTGCAAAACAAGAAGCAATCATCATAAAAATAGGAATGAAATAGGAGTCAAAATGGCTTTCTGCAACAATGATTGTTCATACTTTCTTTATATAGTGTTTTGGGTTCAATCGGATAGCTGCGCCACTGCGGGATTTATTTTATGGTCCCACTTTTCACGCGGTAAATTGGACATATGGATAGGCTTTCTCTAATCCTTGTAGATTATGATCCAGAAAGACATGTTTCCATTTACAGGGTATCTACAAATGCATGACGGTATTTTACTTGTTTATAACATCCGTTTTATTGCGCGATCCTTCGATAGGTGGGAGCATTTTACCCGATAAAAACACCGAGAGACCGTGTGTCCGATGAAACAGTCCAGACGGTTAATGAAGCTCTGCAGCGAAGCCCGAGCAAATCTTTGTTCCAAAAACAAAAACTAACCTTGTGACCCTGTGGACATAATCACAGAGATGGACGTAATGACACAGATCGATACAAAAGCTTCGGAGCGTATAAACTCACCTGCCCGTTTTTTTTTTTGTTTTTTTTTTTGACATGTCTGGACGTCTTCCCGATAAAGCCGAGATGCAGCAGCAGCACCATAGCACATGACCAGCATTGCGTTTCCTTACTTATGTCCTCAGCCATCGTACTGTAAATGAACTGCGCACGCGTGAAATATGATAAACTGGATGGGCATATGACATGTTTTGCATGTAAAAATGTTTCCCTTTCATGTTTGATGTGCGTGATCTATTCATCCGATTATGATGCGTTTTTTTTAATTGTGTTCGTAATTAAATGCGGAAAACGTTTGTAATTGGAAATTAGTCCTAATCTATTAGTAAGATGAAGAATAAGGAGACGTTCCACCTGTTCACAAAAGATTAAGTGAAGCGTCTCCCTATTCTTTTGTGGACAAGTGGAACGTCTCCTTATTCTTCATCTTAACTGTAAGTATCCACAGTTAACTGATTTATATATTTTTTACTTATATATTATGATTTATGATAAAAATTCTATTATGCCCTAATTTGCATACCCAGGTCATTGAAAGTTCTCAATAAATAACCACGACTTCCTATTTGTTGACTGCACAGGTAAGGAGGGTCCAAGAAACTTTTTAATCATTCTGTATAATCATAACATTTCAAAAAGAAAATTTTCAGTACAACAGTAAATTTTCAGGATTTACTTATTATTTAAACAAAATAAGTAATAATAAAAAAAGTGATAAAAATTATTTAATAAAATTGAAGAGTGATGATCATTGAGCAACATTCATTAGTTTTGTAGCAGTAATTATAATATCATTTTAGGTTTTTCGGCTATTGAACAGACTCTAACAAATCAAGTATTTTGGGAGGAATATGTATGATACCGAGCTCTTAGGTTTTGCGGACTAAGAGCAATTGTTTTGTTCCTATTCGGTTGTCTGTGGATTTGTGAGTTTCTTTTCTTTTTCTATTGTAAATAAATTTTTATTAACGCTATATTACTAATAAATTCAAAGTGCCCTTTTTGGTTGTAGTTCTTAAAATTGAATGCTATTTATAATTAATAAGAGTTTTTACTTCTTCTTTTATTTACAGCTGATGACTCAGATTGTATACATGAAAGAGATCGCTCTCTCCAATTACGCGCAGGTATTATTACCTTTTTCTATTTTAGAATTCAATTTTAGTGTTATTCTTGATATCAGATGCAAGTAAATTTATTAGCATTAGAGGAGTGTTATAAGCAAAGTTGAATGGGTGAAGATTGAAACTTTTGTTAGACTACTCCACTTTAATCTTGCGCTATTCTCCGTTTACATGCTATTTGCAAACAGTTAAAAGTATTTTAATGTGTAAAAGTTAGGCACATTCTTTCATTAAAAAATGCGTTCTGAATTCTTAGCTTCTGAATAAACATTTCTCAGTTGTCCTCATAAATAAGATTACCATGAGTGTCTATTTATAAATACTCTGAATTTATAAACATCTGAATATTACTGTATCATAAAAGGCGAAACGTGGTCAGACAAATCAATAATTTTAAAAAGATCTTTTTCTTGAAAGCAGAATATTTCTAATTTATTTTTTTTTACCCCCAGACTTTCGGTTTTTATGGCTATCTTTTTATGGAATTTTATTTCATGTTCCTATATAAAATCATGATTCTAATTTTAACAAAAAGAATATTATGATAAATTTTCTAATACATTTAAACACTCTAGAATGGATAGCATAGCATGAGATTACACGCAGTGACATTCAAGCATGTTCGATTGATAAGCAGTATATTTGAATCGCTTTGCTCCATTTCAATTCGTCGTTTCCGCGTTAAAATTAAATGACCTGAATTGTATTAGAAGGAAATATATTCTACTATTGAAAGCACAGCTGAATTTTTAATGATAAACTACTGGGTTGTTCAAAAAGTCATTGCGTTTTATTCCTTATAGATCAGGGGTAGTCAACTTGGGCTTTCACCTTGGGCGATAGGGGTTTTGTCTGAATTCTGCTTTATAAATTTTACAAACCTGAATTCCATAATAGTTGGGACAGGATAAAAACATACGATGCAGCCAAAATATTGACACACTGACGTATTAATTTATTTTATTTCAAAAGAAGACAGTTTATTGGGTAAGTATTAAACATTTTGGAACCGAAACTTTAATTAATAGTAATCAATATTAGTTTTTTTGCAAACTGGTGGTTGCAACAAACTCCAAAAATGCATTTATGCATAATATAATTGATCTAAGAAACCACTGGAAAAAACACAATGACTTTTTGGACAACCCACTATTTATTCAGTATTAAAAGACACATGACTTTGGAGGGTTTCTGGCTGTTTTCATTTGAAATGAAATTGTGCTGTTACTGTTGGATGTGGTGGAATCTCGTGCTTATGGCAATCAAAAATGGAAATGACCAGCCATTTGTCCGCTAATTTGACAACCATGGTTTTCTTTTCGGTGTGGATTACAAAATCATTTCCATGTGCTTTCTGGCTCGCTTGATCTTCCAGATCATAGATTGTAATCATAGTTAGTGTCTTCGATGAGTACCGGTGAATACGGAATTCAGAAAGTTGTCTCCGCCGTTTGCTGCTTTAGACAGAAATCGACTCTTTTGTTTTTGTTAAGCGGCCAATAACGTGGACCAGCCAGATGCGCGGCGCGGTGGAGATGATCATACTGTTGCTTCTCGGCTTTATTGAAATTCTTGTATCAGCGGAATGACGTAAAATGAGTCAATTGTTTGCTAAAGCATTGAAAACGTTTCTGTCGCAGTTTTTCCAACTGAAGAGAAAAAACTGACACCGCCATAATGCTCCTCTTTTATTCCATGGAGACGAAGCGTTTATGCATCCGGAAAATAAAACGCGATTTGAAGTAGTGACATGCCGAGGCTATAACATGATACGGTTACTTACTAATGACCAACCTTTTCAAAAAGTTACTCAAATTGACTTTAAATTCATGTTGCTCCCTGGAGAAAAAATCCAGCCTTAGTTTTATTGAATACTCTATGTATATTGGGATTCGTCGTCCTAAGATATCTGTTAGCCTTATTAAGATGGCTTATAATTTACAGAGTCGAGTCACATTATTATGACCACCAGCTAATACCCCGAATAACCGCCTTTAGCGGCACAGACAGCAGCTAAGCCGCGTGGGAGTGAGTCAATAAGTATTCTGGTAGGTTTCTACTGGTAGCTGTTTCCATGCAGACTGTAAAGCATCCTATAGCTGCTGAAGGGTTCGCGGTGGTTGTTCCTTAGCACGCACATGACAATCGATGTGATCCCAAAGGTTCTCGATTGGGTTGAGGTTTGGAGAATTAGGGGGCCAAGATAATACTTAGAACTGTTGGTCGTGTTCCTCAAACCACCCCCGAACAATTGCAGCCGTATGACACGACGCAATGTCTTGCTGGAATGTGCCATCCCCCTCTGGGAAGACAGTCTCCATGTATGGGTGTACTTGATCTGTAATTATGGATAAATAACGGAATCGTTTGAGAGTGGTTTCCACAGTTATCAGTGGGTCCAGACAATGCCATGAGAACACTCCCCACAACACGACGCTGCCGCCACCAGCTTGGATTCGTCCAACAATCGTTGCAGAATGCTTGTTCTCGGAGTTTCTCGCCTCACCCGCCAACGGCTGTCACTTCTGTGGAGCAGAAATCGTGGCTCATCGGAGAAGGCAACCTTTTTCCAGTCACAAGTGGTCCAGTTTCTGTACTTGGGCAAATTGAAGCCGTTTTTAGCGATGAACCTTGGTCAACATGGGTGCGGTGACCATCCGTCTGTTGCGGAGGCCCATACTTAGCAGGGTCCTCAGTACTGTGGTTTTAGAGACATGTCTGGTAGCATCCTCGTTGGTTTGAGCGGTAAGTTGGTCCACTGTAGCTCTTCGGTTGGCCTTCACACACCTTCGCAGCCGATGTTCACCTCTCTCATCAATGGCACGTGGTGCTCCTCAGTTCCCATACCGTTTATTCTGAACGGTCCCATTTTCCCAGTCATGGAACACTTTAACTATATCAGCACGAGAGCAGTACACAAATTCCGCAATTTCCGAAATACTGCTACCCTTGGCCCGAAAGCCGATTATCATCCCCTTTTCCAGATCTGATAAATCACGTTTCTTATCCATTGCAGCAATGAATAATATGTTTTTAAAACAGTGGAAACCTACCTTATATAGTCACCTAACCAATTCCCAACACGTGACATTGTTCCTCAGTTGGGCAACCCCGAAGATAAACGTAGGGGGTGGTCATAATAATGTGACTCGACTCTGTAAGTACTGCCGAAATACACAAATCCCACAAGGAACTTCCGTTTGAACGTAAATACATTTCTAAGCCGTCCAACAAAATTGTCCTGTGTGCTCAGAACATTTTGAATCGTTTCCTAAGTTCGGCAGAAATGAGTGGCAAATACACTGAACAACCAATTTATTAGTGACACTCCGCTAATAGCGTGTTGCGCCTCCTATAGCGGCAAGAACTGCCTGAATACGTGCTGGCATGGATTAAACAAGGTATTGAAACCGTTGCGGAGGAATAGCAGCCCAGGCTGACATCACAGCATCTCGTAATTAGACGGTAGTGTGGGAAGGCGTCGGATGGTTCTCTCCACTTCATCCCATAAATGCTCGATCGGGTTGGGATTGGGCGACCGAGTTGGCCACTGAAGAAGGTTAAAGTCCGCGTCATGTTCCTCGAACCAGTCCAAGACCATTCGAGCACGGTGACAGGGAGCATTGTCCTACTGAAACTGCCCGTCACCACCAGGGAACACAGTCATCATGAACGGGTGCACCTGATCGGCAACAATGTTCAGGTAGTGTGTCGCATTCAGGGATGTGTGTACGGATATCATAGGACCCAGTGTGTCCCAAGAGAAGACTTCCCAGACCAGCACTCCTCCATCCGCCTGTACGGTTGTCTGCTGACAGGATGGCTCTATGGCCTCGTGCTGTCGGCGCCGGATGCGCAGTCTGCCGTCCGCATGATGAAGTAGGAACCGCAATGCCTGTGTGCCATAGCAGGCGCGCTTTCCTATTTTGCAGTGACAGCGGACGATACCCGTACTGGCCGCCTGTTGTTATACCGTGTGCTCCGAAAGGGTCCCTGCGGTGCAATTTGTTAGGCTGTTGTCGTCCTGTTGCTCTGGATGATTCGTGCCAGTCGCCGTTGGCCTCGTTCATCCACAGCTCTGTTTCGTCCGGAGTTGTGTTTGTTGGAGGTTGTTTTTTGGCATAACTGCCATTCACGAATACCCTTGACACTGTTGCACGGGAAGACCCGAGGAGGTTCGCGGTTTGCGAAATGCTTAACTGCGCCCGTCGAGCTCCAACGATCGTGCCTCTTTCAAAGTCGGTCATATCCTTGGATTTACCCATATTCAGTCCACTTCTGGTGCTGACTGCAACTTGTGATCCAATGCATCCCTTTTATACACCGCTTCGGCCTGTTCCATTGTTTTGTGTCACTGGGAAGCCAATCCATTTTCCGTAAGAGGTGTCTCTAATAAATTTGTTATTCAGTGTATGTCAAGCTGCATTTGGTATTCATTATTTTCATTTTCCAGAATTTCCATATAATGGTTATAATGATGAAAACATCACTTTACTATGCAGGGGGATAATTAATTAAAGGAGAGATGCTTAATATCTAAAAAACTCAATAGACTACACTTGATGAGGCTTGCATTTCTAAACTTCAGCTAGAAAGAAGATCAGAAGTTTGTCGTCAGGAACAAAACTGCCGTTACAATCACAATGCACATATGCTCATTCAGATATTGCGAATTAAGTAGATTTCAACAAATGGACATGACAGTTAGACGGATATAGGAAAGACTGAATGCATCTTCTTGAGAATACTAATACGCTATGCTAACCTTACGTGATCTTGTAAGTTTGTAAAACTTTATTTATCACGAAACGTTTTCAGGATAAAGCCACACAGAGAAACTCTGCACGTTGAAGAATTTATATCTAATGACAACACAGAATTTAGGAAAAATGATTCGGAAATGTCGGAATAAGATTCAAGCCGATAGAACAACAGCAAGTTGCAACTGCTAAAATACTGGATCAAGACATGAGTAATGGACATATAGTTGGCGTAAAGTAGATTATTCTATCGCTCAAGGAATAATCATCAGCTTAGACTCTCAAGGGTTTACAGCCAGTATACCAAAAAAAACATACAAGAATCAGGCAAGCTAACGGCGGCTGCCTACAACGGAATCGTTGTATACTGTCTTGGGTAATAAGCGAAAATTGCAGCGTGCGTATATTACGAGAACCGACTGCTAACTCTACCTCACTGAATAATGAGCCTTACCCAGTATCGAGAACTTGAAAACTGGGTTTGTGCACAGCGGCGATGAATTTTCTGATCAAATTAGATTATACAATATTCGCATTACATCACGAACAAGAAGAACTGTGCGGCTGTTTTGGTTCCAAACCGTGTTTTCAGCTCGGTTAAGACTCAGTTAGGTAACCAGGCTTCTGAAACCGGCTAGCCCCAGCATAACGAATAGAACTACAAGTGATCTGATGCTCATGAATATACTACAATCAATTCAACTGCACCTCATCTCATCTATTCCTCTTTGACCTTTTCGATGTCCAGGATGTTAAATATCCATTAGATCTATTTTGAAAATTAGCTCATGGTTAATTTCTCCGTGGTTAGTGTAGCAAGAGATCAGCCTACTGATCCCGTCAGTGACGTAATGAAAGGGAGAGGGAGGAGACGTTATCTTTTAACGGGCGGCATTTCTGGCCTATTGCATTGAAAAAAATATTTATTTTTCCTCTAAAGGAACAATAGAGAAGTTCATATCAATATTTTTGTGTAGAACTATCCATTTTACATTTTTAGTTAGCTTGATGTTTATTATTTTGTTGCTCGAGGGGATGGGGTAGCAGCAAATTAAAGGACCGCCCGGTCGGCTTGACCTCTAGCTTTCCATGTCCTCAGCGGGATTCGAACCCGCTATTTTCTAGTTTAGAGAACAAGACCTGCGCCTTAGCGCTCCCGGCCACGGGGATTCCTAACTGATTCCTAACTGTGAACAACAAAAAACATATTTCATTAATATTTGAACAGATCAACCTGGTAAATAAAATAATATTAGTTTAAAACCATCTTAAGAAATCATACAATAATATCGGAATGAAATGATGAAATCACTCCGAGACCCATGCTGTTTTCCTTGTCGTGCAACAAACGAAGTTCAACTTAATGGAGTTGGCTATATCATGCGGAAAAACCAGGGAACTGCAGAGTTCCACCCGAGGCCTTCGAGATTAACATGTTAAACTCGAAGGCCTCGGTTCCACCACTTGTAGTTCTAATAGTTATGGCCCCAGTGCGCCAATACTCCTCACGAAACATCAAACAAGGCAGCAAAGCGAAAGCTCCGCATCGAGTGGTCTGATGAGGAAACCAAAGCTCTTACAGAATATGGGGAGAAAATATTCCAGAATTATGAAATGCTCATAAACGTAGCCGCGAAGTTTATGACCACATAATGAACGTTCTGCACCATGATCACGGCATCCATCGTAGCAGTCATTTTTGGTAATCGTTATTTCGCTTGATTGAATAACCACAGTTCGGTAAACGCGGTCTACTAACTGTAAGTAGACCACGAATAAGGTATGAATAAGGTATGAATTCCGGTCTTTAGTTGTCTCGAGACATAGAGTAAAAATGTCTCGAGATACAGTAAAATGTTTTCTTAGAACATACACTCACATGCCAAAAGTCATTAGATAGCAGTGGACTATTTTTCAAGTAGCAGTAGCATCATGTGCAAACAGTATAAATATGCAAATCAGTGTCAGTAGGTTTAGTTACACTCTCATGAGTAAGGGGTGAGGTGTTCAGTGCTACACGACGAGAGCTATCCGAGTTCGAACTTGGCCTGGTATGTGGAGCACAACGTATGGGTCATTCAATATCGGCTCAAGAGTTCAACATCCCACGGCCCACGGTTTCAAGAATCTACCGAGAGTACCATCTTGACGGCTTTACCTCCTACCATGGACAACGCTATGGTCGATCATACCTTCTCAATGAACGGGACCAACGCCGTCTGATAGGATGGTCACCGCTAACAGGCAATTGACATTACCCCAGATGACATCAGATTTTAACCAGGGTGATAATAGAGCTGTATCGATGCGAATTGTACAACGAAATCTGGTGTCCATGGGATATGGAAGCAGAAGACCCACGAGGTGCCCTTGCTAACAACAAGACATCGTCAGCAACGTTTTTCCTGGGCCCATGAACATCGACTGGACACTTGACAACTGGAAAAGTGTGACCTGGTTTGATGAATCTCGATTCCAACTGATATGAGCTGATGGTAGGGCTCGAGTGTGGCGCAGACCCCATCAGGCCATGGACCCAAGTTATGAAGTATGCACTGTCCAAGCTGGTGGTGGCTCCGTAATGGGCAATTTTTGGAAGCTCTCCAGTCGGAATGGTTGGCAGTGTCTTCAGATGTCTTCCACCGACTTGTGGAATCAATGCCACGTCGCACTGTGGCAATTCGCCCGGTTCGAAGAGGTCCCACAGGTTATTAGCTACTATCCCATGACTTTTGGCATGTGAGTGTATAAAGAATTCTACTTCAAACGGTTTTTTATTACTATAAACAATAGTACAGAATTGGGTCTTCAATAATACATTATTTAATACAGATAAACAAGAGGAACGATATAATAATAAATGACCCGACGAACGTTTCGGCTTTACGCCCATTATCGAGGGTTAGAATATAAATTTTAGGTTACAAAGACTTTTACAGTGTCATTTAATTTTCAAAAAGTGTTTATTATATAATAAAAGGATTATATAACAGATTCTTATTGTTAAGAATTTTTTTATTTTTTTTAAGGCTGTACAAAAAAATAAAAAATATAATTTCTTAATTCTAAGACCTGTTATAAGGTGCGTCACATAAGTATAGGACCACCCATATTTTCCCTTGTCTGCAAGAAACAAAATAAAATAATTAAAACATTGTCACTGTATCAGATTCTCACAACTATTATTTATTGTCTCCAAAGAAAATAATGGAAAACAAACAACAACAAGAATAAGAATTTATAAAAATAGAAATTAAGCTGTCCCATAAGTATAGGACCAGCATCACTTAGGGGTTGGCCGTGGCCTGGTTGTCTCGTCGGTTGGCTCGCTGATCGATGGAGTTAAGCAACTTCAGGCGCGGCCAGCTGCTGGCTGGATGACCGCCAGGGTCTTGAAGACCACTGCTGGGTGGGACGGCTATTTGGGGCACAGCTGTTGGGGGACTTTAGTCTGACCCATTTGCTGAGTGACCAGTGCTGGATGTCCAGCAGCTGGTGATAGCCACTGGTTTGTTCGTCCGCCAGCAACTCTTCCTTCATGAACCCCCCGTGCTTCGGAGGGCACGTTAAGCCGTCGGTCCCGGCTGCTACTGTCATATCGTAGCAGTCGTTAGTTACTGGGATGGCGCAAAACTCCCTCAAAGGAGTACGTGCCGCAGATTATCGTTCTGCGATAACCTATCCTCTGTACAAGATAAAGATAAAGCATCACTTAATGCCCAATAAATCATCCCTTTTTTCAATATTTTTGAAAATTCGGTTTGGCATAGTTGTGACCAGGTTTTGCAGATAATCAGAATTAATTTCTTCCCAGGCATTCAACACAGCATACTTTAATTCTTCTATATTGCGGTACTGTTTACCACCTGCGTAAACAGATCTAGTTAAAGCGCCCCATACATTTTCCACTGGATTGATATCTGGAGATAGGGCAGGCCAGTCCATAATTTGCACCCAATTTGCTAAAAACTACTCATGTGTGCTGTTTGCACGGTGAACTGGGGCATTATCTTGCTGGAAAATCCATCTGGTCCCTCCAATCTTCTCCCCAAACGGTAAAAGATGAATATCAAGCAGATCTTGATAATGTGAAGTCTTCATTCTTCCACTAACAATAGTTAAATTGGTTCTACCATTCCATCCGAAGCCAATCCAGACCATAAGTGATCCTCCTCCCTGTTGCCATATGAAATACATTTCTTCTGACCTCCTGATGCCAGTAATATTGCCAGCCGTCTGGTCCATCTAAATTGAATTTTTTCTACCCTATCTTCCAATCTTCTGTCCAGAACATCACTGACTGGGCAAAGGCCAACTGTTTCTGCTTGTGGTGCAGTTGGAGTGCAGGTTGCTGTTTTCTTTTCGTGTACGCAAGAGATGATGCCTGCTTCACAATTCGTTGCACAGTTGATTTTGATACTGGAACATCTTCAGAATTGGCCACCGCACGCAAAGATGTTGTGAGGTCTTTCATTTTTTTAATAATCGCCCTTTTTGTCGATAGTGGTCTTTTGAGGTCTCCCAGGTCTCTTTTTCTGGCCATACTGAGCACCAGCTTTCAAATAATTAAGTACAGCTTTATGTGACCGACTTATAGCCTTTCCTATATCTCGTGCATTCTCTCCAGAAGCTTTCAAAGCATCAATTTGACCCCTTTCATAGTCTGAGAAGGTGGTGTTACGAGGCATTGTGTTTAAGTTGCTTGTTTACAGCCACTTGAAAGTTTTTGTGGAGGCAACCCTATTAGGCAATCACCAGTGTCATCTATTGACTGATTAATCACTGCTTTGATAATTTTCTGCTCGAAAAACGGCATTAAGTGATGCTGGTCCTATACTTATGGGACAGCTTAATTACTATTTTTATAAATTCTTATTCTTGTTGTTGTTTGTTTTCCATTATTTTCTTTGGAGACAATAAATAATAGTTGTGAGAATCTGATACAGTGACAATGTTTTAATTATTTTATTTTGTTTCTTGCAGACAAGGGAAAATATGGGTGGTCCTATACTTATGTGACGCACCTTACTACCCTTTTTTATTATAGTAAACACCTTTGAAAATTAAAAAGACATGGTAAAAGAGTCTTCTACAAAGTGTAAAGTAATGAATGAGAAAACTCTCAAAGTTTATTTACATTATGTGATCAAAGTTTTAGGGATCCCCTCATAAATCATGGAATGTTCAAATGTTGCATGACATTGATATGAAATAGCGTCACATACCTTCAGTTGCATATCTGCTTCGTATTATTAAGTTATGGGTCGTTCAAAAGAGGTCAGCGACTTGTGCAATTAGTCATAGGATTGCCACTTGTGCAACAAGTCAGTCCGTGAGATTTACACCATTCTACAAATACAAATATAGGCGAAGTGAAAGACCTAAGGCGCAACAGTAGTGCAACCACGATCTGGCAGATCCAAGAAACTGACAAGAATCGTCGAGTGCTTGCTCGTGTAACCCGGAGTAATCGAAGGTCTTCTGCAAAAATGATTGCTAGAGAGTTCAGAAATTCTGCTTCCTGTGTTGCTAGCGCAATCACCGTTCGTCGGGAACTCCATTCCCTGGATTTCCACGGTCGTGATGCTGCTCACAAGCCCTTCATCACTGACAACAATTCCAGGTGACGTTTGGAGTGGTGTAAAACTCGCAGAAACTGGAACATGGAACAGTGGAAACATGTCCTATGGACTGATGAATCACGGTACACACTCTGGCAATCAGGTGGATGAAGTTGGATTTGGCGGATGCCTGGAAAACGTTTCCTATCTGGGTGTGTGGCGCCCACTGGAAGTTTGGAGGAGATGGCATTATGGTATGGTACTCTTTTTTCATGTTTCGGACTGGGCCAGCTTGTTTCCTTTAAAGGAATGATGAATGCTATTGCTTATCGATACATCTTGCGCAACTGTGCACTGCCAACTTTGTGGGAACAGTTCGATAATGGACTCTTCTGTATCAACATGACAATGCTCCTTGCCATAAACGTGGTTGAAGTAATGGATTGGCTTGTCCAGAGTCCCGATCTCATTCCCATTGACCCCCTGTGGGATGAATTGGAACGTCGACTACGAACTCTTCTTCATCCGTGGCTAAATTAACCAGTGCTCTAAGGTAGGGATGTAGGGAAATTCCAGACTCGTACTATCAAAATCACTTCCCTTCATCACTTTTCCTCGGAGGGTGGAGGCATTAGAGCGCAGAAATGCTGGTATCCCTTAACTTTTGATCACATACTGTACATCATTATATAGGAGTAGCACGTTAGACGGTAATCGACCAGAGTATAATCTAATTCTTACCATATACGTTACAGGAGCATTTCTCAACCTTTGGGTCGTGAAATACTTCCGAAATAATTTGTTACATTGGGATTTATATAATGTTTGGATCGCGGTACTGGTACAAACAAATTTATTGGGTCGCATGTAAAACAGGTTGAGAAAAGCTGCAGTAGACCATGTCAACATCGGTGGTTTCAATAGCAGCAACAATTCACCGCCATAATTCAGCCAATTTTTATAGAACTGGCGGGACATAAACAGATTCCGTACAGAAATAAAATATACAGAGTAAGATCAGATGGCCTGGGTGGCGAACTGCGAAATGCCGCTGTGAGGCATTGCCATAACCAAGCCTTCATCTAATTACGAGGGCATATTGAAAAGTAATGCCTCCATGGCTGTATTTTTTTTATTTTTTATCCGATTTTCGAAATTCTTTTTGTTTCTGATACTTACATTTGTCCTCTATGTAATGCACTATTCACTTTTCGACATAGTCCCCATCCCTTTCCACGCATTACACAAACGCGTGGACTAGTTGGGTGAACCCGTCGGAGAGAATTCCGGGGTTGTCGTCGACACGGGGATTGAATGGCAGCTTTGGATCCTCTCCTGCAGCACGATAACGCCCGTCCGCACACGATCGCCACACGTCAGAGGAGGTTGCAGCGCCTATCTATCTAGTACAGAGGGTAGATTATCGCAAGCGATAATCTGCGGCACCTACTCCTACGAGGGAGTTTTGCGCCATCCCATTTAAATAACGACTGCTACGAGATGACAGTAGCAGCCGGGACCGACGGCTTAACGTGCCCTCCGAAGCACGGGGGGTTTCATGATGGAAGAGCTGCTGGGGATAAACGAACCAGAGGCTGTCACCAACTGCTGGAAAACCAGCTATGGTCAATCGGCAAATGGGTCAGACTAAGGTCCCCCAACAGCCGCGCCCCAAATAGCTGTCCCACGAGCAGTGGCCCTCAAGCCCTGGCCGTCACCTAACCAGCAGCTGGCCGCGCCTGAAGTTGCTGAACTCCATCGATTGGCAAGCCAACCGACGAGACAACCAGGCCACGGCCACCCCCTTTGCAGCGCCTACAGTTCAAAGATGAAAAACTGCAGTTCAGAAATGAAAGACTTTGCACCTTGCGACTTTCACCACTTCCCAAAGAGGAAAGAGCACCTTAAGGTCATGAGTTGCGTTCTTTGCCGTTCGGTCCTGGTGTCGACAACAACCCCGGAATTCCTCTCCGACGGGTTCACCCGACTAGTCACGCGTTGGCGCAATGCATGGAAAGGGATGGGGACTATGTCGAAAAGTGAATAGTGCATTGCATAGAGGACAAATGTAAGTATCAGATATAAAAAGAATTTTGAAAATCGGTTAAAAAATAAAAAAGTTACAGCCATGGAGGCATTACTTTTCAATATGCCCTTGTGCAATAATAGCGAATTAAGCACAGACGTGAGGTTTCCTGATTAATCGATACTTTACACGTTCTTCTATATTAGATGGTTACTTTATATTAAAGCCGAAAATTATTTCATTCATTCATTTAGGATTCCTCAATGATCAGAATTACAAGATCAAACTAAAATTCAAATTCATAGGCTCAAAATCGTATATACTCACTGAGTAGCTATTTAGTTGAGTTGGTATCCAAAATTCAAATTCGCCTCAATACTATTCAAACAGTTTCCTAAATTTTTTCGATTTCAGCAAACCGGCAACCGAAATTACGATTTTTTCCGAGACTGCGATGAGTTGATTGTCTACAGGCTCAACAATGAAAGATATTCCCTCCTCCCGCTTTAACTCATCTTCATTCGTCTTTGGATATGCGAACCGGTTACGCAAAATTTTGAATTCCAACACCAGTGGGAAGGTTAATAAAAATTTTATCTGAAACCTACCTTCCGATTGATTTCTAATGAATGACTGCTGATTGATGTATAAAATGCATCAAGAGATCGCTTTATCCGAGCGCTTTCAAATATTTCTGAAATGTAATGCTAATGAAATTTGATGTCTGCCTTTCCTAATCGTGTTTATCGATTGTTTTTAAACGGCGTTTGCATTTTTAACAAATATTTATGTCTAAAATTACTCTTATGTTTTTATTTGTTACGTTATTACTTTTCAGATATAAAGTAGGGAGCATAAAAATCCGCACAACTGCAGTATGTACATAATATTAAAGTGCATGTAAAATAATGACCTTACAACATGCAAAATCGGTGAATGGGTTCATTATAAACGTAGGTAGGGTAGATATATCGCATTGAAGCCATATAACTAACGTAAAGTTGTTGCACAGTTAATTTACGGATAATATGAGCAATGGAGCAGCAAAATAGAAACACACTCCGAGTTGTTTGGGAAAGTGGCATCAGAAATAGACAGGAGGCCAGTGAAAGATCAGGTATATCTTTAAGAGCATGTTGCCGACTAATGAAGAAATTGGATTCAGGAGAAGACATCGAACGCAAGGCTGGATCAGGTAGACCAAAGATACTAGAGGCTAATGATCGACGCCTTATTGCACAGTTGGCCATTCACCATCCACAGATTTAGTGAATGTGCTCTTGCCAAACGTGGCCCAACAGATTTCAATGATTGAAAACGTCTGGCAGAAGAAATGTGGGACAATATGTCGTTTGATCTGTTGGAATCGTTTTTCGATGGCATACCCGGCAGATTGCAGGAGTGCTTACAAAAACAAGGAGGGAAGATTAAGAAAGGATTTTGTAGCACACATTATTGTCAAATATTGCCGGTACATAACGATACCTTACTTGTATGGATATTATGTTTCCTTATATTAAAACGCTTGTTTTGTTCTTTACCAATTTTTATGCTCCCTACTTTATTTAGTTCTACGTGTAAATAAGCTAACACGGGTCGTAATAAAATTCTCTGTTTAGAGCCAAAAATAGTGAAGGGAATGCTCATTTGCTCTGCTAGAAATAGCCGTCTTCGTTTGTCTCTAACAACACTAGTCGAGCAAGTGTCCTAAAGCCTATTGTAGATACGCACTTCTCGTCATGTGCTCACTATTGTAGAGGAAGACACCCAATTTGCATCTAAGTACGAGGATCGGTAATAAAGTCCTTCCGATCACTATTTAAGTGCGAAGGCAGCAGTGAAAATACAATGGTAGAGGGTATTCACATTCTTCCAGAGATGGCCAAAGAATTATTCCAAGTCATATAGTCCTTACAATGAATGATGAAAGAAAGCCATCGGCACGCGCAGCGAGAGACTGGTTATAATTCTCTACATACTGTATGTCCCACGCAGGACCAAGCACTTTTTCCAGGGATGAAGCAGGTGTCGGAGTCACTTGTTTTTTAAGTCTTATGTTAGACACTGAAGGAACTGTTCCACCTCAATGATGACCTTCTCGTTATCTTGGAAAAGCATACTGTTCATGCATAGGAAGAGAAGGAAATTCGCTAGATGCCTGTCTGGGTGAGTAAGGCTGGCGAGGCAGTAGTTCTTACCTGAGAGTTCCCGTTTCTGGAATGAAATGAGCAAATGGACATCCGTCTTTTCCCAGTTGAGCTCTGCGCCCAAAATGTTATAAAACAATACCGTGGCTGTTGTAGACCTTCTGCGTGATCTATTTCACTGTGAATTTTCGGTCTTTGAAGACCAATGCTGTGAATTTTCGGTCCAATGCTTTGCGTGATTTATGGCTCCTCACTGATGGAAGGCGGCTTTGGGTGAGAGTTGTCTTCTAGACTGCATTGGCTATTTTGGAAGCGCCAATGCCAAGGATTCTTACGATGGGGCATTGTCACAATGCACGTTTTTTGATTTCGGCATGGATCTGAATGGCGATGTGTTCTTTAGATGCAAAAAAAAAAAATTATCACAGCCTGCGCGTCGGTTTTCTTTATAGTTTGGGTCATCTTGAAATTTGATTCTCTGGCGGCGAAGCTACGTAATACGGAAAGGGTTAAATTGGTTTCGGTGTCTCTGCAACACCGTCACGTATTCGGATATTTGTAGTAAAATTTATTAAGACAGCAGCTTCACGGGAAAATGAGAGCTCGAAAGTGATTCGCTAAAGTACGAAATAAAAAGTCCTCGCGATAGAAGGCAAAGGTCAGTCGATGCATTCGAGGGGAGCATAGGAGGTTCGCAGCAAAGATACTTGAAACGAAATAGTGCTGAGACGTTAAGTGACTTTGTAGCAAAAAATATTAAGGAAGCTGTGGATACTTGTAATGCGACAGAAAGTAAGAACACTTTGTACTATGCATCAGATATTTCTGGAAATAATAATTTTAATGAAGGCGGAATAATTTTCTCGTCTCTTGCCTCTTTTTACGCTTCGCCTGTAGAGTGTCCCGTTAATCTTTGTGTAAAGAAAAATAAATGTAAAGACATTTTAAAGCATATATTAACTTTATATCTTTTGCTGATTTCGAATTCAATGAAATTGTCTCACCCCGCTGCTTTCGGATGTAATTTCTGAAGATATGCATTCTCAATGTTCAACGAGATTCGCTTCATCGGATTCTTCACTCTACGAGCGATATGGTTATATGCTTTACTTCTATGCTATTAGCTTTAAGTTTTATGTTTCAAGTTAATATCATCATTTAAATTCTTTAGTATTATTTAACTCTTCGAATTTTGCTGCCCAAAACATCAAAACTTAAATATGTATTCCCTTGGGGAAATCGAGCTTATTTTAATGAATCTCTTGGAGTCTTTCATCTTAAGTGAATGAGTTTTCATCGTAAAATTATGTTCCCCTTGAAAAGTGAAATCTTGTTGTGCAAGTGCTTAATGTTTCTAATTTGTGTTTATTTATTGTTATTGCGTCAGAGTACTTCGATTCATCAAGTCTTCAGTGCCACTTTTCGGTTTATCCACTGTGCTCTCTATTCATGAAGTAGATGTCCTCTATCCTTTATCCTCTATCTTTATGAAATGGTGATAAAGATGGCGGATAGAGGACGCCATTCGGGCCACCTCATCTTAATTCTTCTTAGCAAGACCAGGCTCCGTCACAGATTAAGAATACACTGTCGCTCCGTCGCTTCCCGAGGTACACTTGAGCCAAAAACCCAAAACACTGTTTTCCATACAAATTATTCATATTATAATTTGAAATCTTTTATTATCTTTGAAAAGTGGTGCTGACTTTGTATTTGCTTTCTTCTGATTCATTAAAATTTAATATTTGATTATTTCAAGTATTGTCTCTCTCAACATGTGACATAGACTGTGTCTACACTTTCACTGCTTCACCCAGACTTTCATGGTGGTTGTAAGGACTTTATGACCGACCTTCGTAGACGGCTTGAACTATCTGTGCTTCAATTGAAATTCAAATTTTTTACTTGGGCTATAAATAGAACATTCCGGCAATATATTGTCCGAATTATGTGAACTAATAACTCGTTAATAGATCTTAACTAAGAACACGAATTAGTTAATGCTCCTAATTTAAAGCTCTCAACTTCGACGAATTTGAAAGTATGTGTATTACCAACAAAACTCACAAATATTTATTTACTATAAGGGTTGCCCAAATGAAAAGTGGACACTTGTCTGGATATGTAATATCTTTATTTGAAACTTAAAAGAAATCATCATGTTTGTTGAGGCATTGATGTCATCGTTTACACAGGATTGTAAATGTTTTTTGAAAAAGTCTTTCACTGCAGCCTTCACGTTTTCGTCCGAATTGAAACGTTTCCTTGCAATGTCTTCTTTCAGCGGCCCAAGAATGTGGTAAGTCATTTCTGTAAAGAATTTCTGTAACATCATGGTGATTTCACGGGACGCTTGAGGGCGCGCATTGTCGTGAAGAAGGATACTGTGCGTTTGTTTTTCGTGAAGAAGAGTACTGCCGAAGTTTCGTGAGAGTACTGCTACTGTGCAGAATTGATGATCCATTTCTTTGAGAGAAAATCAATCAGCACTATTCGCTCTTCTGGATGCATCTATTTTAGCACCTCCTTCTTCGAAGGTTCGTTGTAGATGAAATCGCAATTTATCCACTCTGGAATACGTCTGGAATATATTAGCTAGAGCACTTTTGTCGATGCTGTATGACGCAGTGGGACGCGTCCACGTTTCATTTGGACAGCCCCCATATTGTTTGTCCATTGTTTTTTTTTAGCAAGCGTTCACCAACTTTTTTCTGCGTCAAAATACGATAAAATTTTTTTAATCAGTTTCGATCCCTTAAGGATGTTAGGCCTGCCGTATATCCCATAGTGATTAAATATGGTTGATTGTCGAACTCGACCGAGAGGAAGTCTTTAAATGTCGATTAGTAGAAACAATACCGAAAAATTTGAAGTCCTTCCAGAGATTTCATGTATATGAACCGACAGACAGTCCTTCGCGCACACGGTTATTGCCGTTACCTACGTGTTCTTATAGAGTAATTCTCTTCGCTTAGAGCTGTTACCCGATCCGACAGCCGGAACCCTTCCTTTCTTTAGAGTAGTTGAAATGGTTAGAGTGGTGATCGGATGCTCATGACTCCTGGTTCGAATCCAGGTCGCGAATATTTTCCTTTCTGTTTCCATCTATTTACAAACTATTGAACATTGCGATGTATCAGTATAGACCAAATTGTTAGTAGTACGAGGTGCGATCAAAACGTTCCGGGACTGGTAGCGCATCTCGCCAACAAATTGCAGTACAAGTCCATAAATGCAAAGTAAATTATAACTCTAACATTCATAAATCAGCTTTTCAAAGGATTTTGTTTCGTGTTATGTGGGAAAGCTGTGACGTCGAGGACATGTGTGAATTCGAACTTGATCAAAGGAAACAGGAGAGGTCGCGAGAAACGGAATGGAGAAACGGTCACGTGAGAAAGCAGTAGAAGGGTTAGGTTAGGTTAGGTTAGGTTGGGTGAATTGTGGCGGAGAAGATATGTTTCCGACCTGAGTGTAAATTGCAAATTGCTTTTACATAAGGAAAAGCCGTTAAATATGGCAGGAGAATAGCGGAACCGGCCAAAGAGTCCCGTGATAAGCGATACAGGGTTTTATCTGCTGAACGACGGGAATGGAAGTATTCTTCACACGGGAGCGACGACGTGGGAAATTGTGAGTTGGTAGGAAAGGCGAGTTGCGGCGAGCAAACGGCAGCTGTAGAAGCGAAATTACGTGATAAATACGAATTAGTATGTCCCTTCAAAGAACTCCCTCAAGCGAAACCAGTACGGGCATCGTATTCAATCAGGAGGTTACAGAGATTTTGGCCTTTAACAGTGGTAAAATTTACCGTGGACTGAACAGCAGTTATTTAACGAACTTAGTCGTTACTCGTGCTATTATAAAGTTAAGAAACTATGCTCAAGTGCGTTTCCCGATTTTGACTCTCACAATCCAAATCAAAGTACATGGAGTATTCCCGTTCTCATTGATTGAATACTTTCATGGCGGCGCGGATGGAATTCTCAGTAAAAACTCGTTATAACGAATTTCAAGAGGCCAGGAAAAAAATTCGTTATACCCAAATTTGGTTAAAAGCAATAAATAATTTACTTCATTTTTTGATTACATTTGTTTCATTTTTTCTGGAAAAAATCTAACAATGTTGACTGCTTTTTAACACTTACAGTATTTTAAGTTCACGGTTCCACTTCCTTATCCAGTCACCAAATATGTCGGACGTCATCCATGCCTTTTTGTTCCAATAATACAATGCTGAAAGTGATTTAACATTCTTGAAACACCTTGGTTTTTGATATTTTCCGACGATCAATGGCTTTTTTTTCTCCAGCCCATCAACGTTGCAGCAAAGAAGCGCAGTCAGACGTCCCTTGCTCTGCTTTCCGCCATGACAAGTGTCAACTTTAAAGCTGTACGTTTTGTTCGGCAGCAAGTTAAAAGACAATGCCGTTTCGTCGGCATTATAAATGTCCGCACGAGGAAAATCCTTAATTAATTCTGGCAGCGTTTTCTGCTTCCATTCATCAACGGTTTCTATACAAACAGCATTTCCTTCTCCTGAGACAGTCAGATAAGAAAGGCCTCTACGCTGTTCGTCAATTGCTTTCAAAACAGCCAATTTCGTTTCCAATGAGAGTTGGCGCCGTTTTTTCGTGGTCTCCATTTCACCGTGGAAGGCAGAGAACAAAGAAAAAATGCACAACTTGCACGAATCGGTACATGTAAAACACGTGCAGCTGTCACATGCTTTAGCGAGAATCTCGCGATAGCGTGGTCACGTGATGGGAAGTTCCACTGACACACTGAGGGGTAAGCAATGTAGAAATGGAGGAGCAAGCAATGACGAAATAACTTTACTCGATGGAGAAATAAAGAAGGCACACTTGCCCTGCAACAGTTACTTATAGCTGAAATTTCGTTTCGTTATAACCGAATTGCCTTTCGCTGATTCGTTATAAACGAAGTTATTTATATGTTTGGAAATGCTAATAATTTCGGGACTTCTGATTGAGTTCGTTATATGCGGAATTTCGTAATAACCGATTTCGTTATAACAAGATTTTACTGTATTAGCTAAAGCTTCATAGGGAACGAAGGTTGCTTAATTCTTGAGGCGAAGAATGATCTTGCAATAAAGTTTCCTTATCCTTTTGGAATTCGAAGTATATTCCGCATGCCGGAAAAGTCTTAGATGGAACTATAAGGCTTAACCTGTGGAAATTAGAGCCTTCCAACAAATTGCATGTTTCTGCGGTCGGAGATATTCAGAAAGTACTGTCCTAAGTGTACATCCAGTCGGCGTGTGATCTTCCATGGATCTTCATCGTAAGTGTCGACTGAATCGGCGTTTGCCTGCCCAAGTATGAGTATTTGTGCTACAAGATTTACTTCTTTAAGTCACGTTGTCTGCCACGTATGGTTTGGTGGTTTAGTGTTGTGTTCTTCATTGTGGAAACCTGCTTTGGAAACCAGTGATTTAGTGTGTGTGTTCTTATAATTATGGGCTTTATAGTATGTTGCTAAAAAGTAGCGTGACTGCCTTCACTAGTATGTGTTCCACGTTTATGTTTACGATGTTTTACATTTTCCATTATTATTAATAACTCATGGTTAGCGTTTCTTCTTTACTGGAGGCCTATTGATTTTGTGTCTACACAAGTATTTTCTCTTTCGCCGGGTCGGCACTAGGTGTACGTGCTGTTGAACTTACCTGCTTAACTTACCACGAGATAATCAACTATTAGATCGTCGGGCGGCTTAAATAGGTTAATGATATACATTATTTTGCTTTCTTCTGAATTATCCAATACAGTATGTTTGCTATTCGTTGTATTATTTTGAAATTTCACTGTGCAAATAAAATATTCTATTATTAACTTATTCCAGCACTGTATTTACCATGTAACACATATGCATTGGGGACTGAAAAAATAATGCTACGTGCGTGAGGCAGTCTGCGATTTTATCATGGACATTAAATTCGGAAACGAGCAAATTCGAGCTACGAGCAATCTGAGGGAGCACGTTCGGCGAAAGCGATCAGATCTGTGGCGTGAAGAAAACTGGACGCTCCACCACGACAATTCACCCTCTCACCGAGCTCTCCTTACACGTGAGTTACTTGCGAAAAACAACATGATTAGGCTTCCACACCCAACCTACTGGCCAGATTTGGCTCCTGCAGACTTTGTCCTCTTTCCGAAAATGAAAACCCAGTTGAAAGGTCGCCGCTTTGATACGATTGAGCAGATCCAGTGCGAATCGCAGAAGGTGCTTGATTCGTTTCAACAAAAAAGATTTCCAGGACACATTCCTAAAGTGTTAGGAACGCTCGACTCATTGTATGGTTTCGCAAGGGGACTATTTTGAAGGGACACTGTGTAAATGTATTTAAAGAAGGTGCTTTTCTCTTTAAATGAACCAGTCCCGGAACTTTTGATCGCATCGCGTATAAAACTATAGTTCCGTGGTTAGTATCCAGCATTTAAATTGGTTATTAATATTTTAGTAAAACTCAATTATCCCGTTTTTAATTAGTAAATTTGAAACTGATGACTCATAAATTATTCTTCTTAAATACTTATGCTGAACAATCGGGTACCGTTAATGGATGCGGTAGCCACTAATGGGATCTATCAATTTTCGTTACAGAATATTATATTATTCGTTGATGATATTCAAATTTTAAAATGAGCTCCAGTAATAATGGACAAAGCATTTTAGAAATATGCTATAATATATTCAATTATTGAAGAACTTGTTTACGGAGCATATCGTGACTCTTAAGTCGGATTCATACAATGACGAATTCCGCAACGGCAGAGCTTCGACAGCAAGAAATGACGTCACGGGAGCGCGGAAATCGGGCAGAAAACACGATAGAACCGAGCTCTACTTTTGCCGGCAAGCCAATCATGATGAAATTAGCATTACGTCATCGTTACGTAATGTCCAACATTGAAGGCTTCTCTCGGTTTTTTAATGACTGCACTTTAGTAGATGAACTGTACGGCGATATGTCCATGCGTTTCGAAAACAAAGCCCATGCGCTTCATTTTTTAAAATTCTATTTTCCTTTAAATACAATCGATCGACATCGGCGGTATTCTTACGTTAGAGCAAGTGGTGCCTATGCGACCGGATGGGGCCTACCTGTTTTCTTCAAGATGATTTGTTTGGACGAGTAAACAATGGCACACACAGCTGGTATTAAGGCTCTTAACAGAACCCTTTAAGATATAAGGGGCAGTAAAAAGTAATACAGGGTGTGAGACCTTTTACTTGCGGAGGACTTCAGGCAAACTTTGCCCGTTGTTCCAAGAGGAACCCGTAATGATGAAGTGAAGGCCCAAGATCGTCATTCGTTCTTTAACACTTAATGTGATATATCACACCCCATATGTTGCCATAAATTTCTTAAGATCAAGTGATTGCCACCCCCACAACTCCGACCCTAATGGGACAATTTTGTCCAAACTGTACAGTAATGTTGATCTTGCTTAGAGGAATCTGCATACCGAATGTCACTCCTTTATATGCATAAATACGCGTAGTCCTTTTGGTCCCCTCTAATTTCCGCCCCCGAAACTCCGACCCCAGTGAGTCAATCAAAACCAAATTAAATAGTGAAGGTGCACATGCCCATAGTAAGCAACATTCTGAATTTCAACCTTCTACCTCAAAAAATGCGGAAATTATGAAGGGGACGGACAGACAGACGGACATTGTGAAAACAATAAGTAGCTCCATTCTTCCGCTACTTAATAATAATTGTCGGGGGGGTGAGGGGGACAGTAAATAATTCCAAAACGGCTCATTATAGCCAAACAAGTCATTTACAAAAAAAATTCGCCTTAATGAGAGGAGTCCGTTCATGTCAAGTTTACGGAGGGTTGATTCAGATAAATTGAGACGACTTTAAACGCCGCGTATGACCAAGACGGAATGTGATTTGCATGACTCGTCCACTATTCATGGGGATTAGCTTTGTATACACTTGTTGCTGTTATTTGGGACATTTCGTGATGAAACATGGCTTCCAAAATGACAGCTTTTTGGGAAGGGTATATGTTTGGCCTTTCCGACGCTAACTTCAGTCTTTCGTGCATTGTGGAATTATGCAAACGAAATGGTATTGTGGTATCCAAAGCTACTGTGGGCAAATAATCAAAAAGAACAAATTGCGACCATCTAATGAACGTGGACGAGCAGAGAAGAGGACCAGAAACAAGCCCCAGCCAACACGCCCAGCTCAGGTGGTGCGAGAAATTCGGTCTGAAGTGCTGAAAGAAAATCCCCCCACACAGAGAAGTCTAGCCAAAAGGAAAGGTATTTCACAGGCAACAGTCTCCAGAATAACTCAAGACAATCGTGGGCTGGAGCGACGTCATAAAGCGCGCGGTCACAGACTGTCGGCCAGGCACGTGCAGGAACGATTCACCAACGCCAGAAAACTGTATGAAAACCATCTTGCAGGTGACCGATGGAAGTGGGTTGTCTCTTTGGATGAAGCTTGGGTGTACCTCGATGACACCAACAAACCCAGAGCAATTTACTATCGCGAAAGAGGGGGCAAGGCCAGGTCCGATTTTGTCCGAAGGTGCAAGGAAAAGTTTTCAAAGGGCTTCATGGTGGTTGACGGATATTGCTCACGTGGACTGCTCACGATTCGTCGAGTTCCTGGAAACTGTAAAATTAGTGCAGCTTACTTCCAGAGTAATGTAATGGACCACATATATCGGCAGGATATCCCACGTCTGTACCCTGGTGAGCAATCAAAAGTTTGGATCCACATGGGCAAGGCATCAAGCCACACTGCCAAGTCATCTGTGGCTTACTACAGGAAGATGAAACAGGAGACGGGCATACGAGTTATTCCCTTCTCTCATGTGCCTGTAAAATCTCCTGACGCATCACCGATGGATTTCTGTGGTTTTGGTCTCCTGAAACTACGGCTCGGAAGTCGCCGACCAAGAACCGTTGATGGGCTATGGAAAGTGTGTCAGCAGGTGTGGAACGAACTTCCCATGGAGTCCCTCAAACTCAGCCTACTTCAGTGGAAATTACGGTGCCGGGCGATAGTCCAACAACGTGGTTCTCACA
Source organism: Rhysida immarginata (assembly GCA_023313115.1). NCBI lineage: Eukaryota > Metazoa > Arthropoda > Chilopoda > Scolopendromorpha > Scolopendridae > Rhysida > Rhysida immarginata. Next base: position 373,543 of record JAHWFO010083124.1, read on the forward strand.
TCGAACACAACGGATGGTGGCGCCATGGTATTACACCATCGTAACAGAACTGCAAAGTCGTCTCATTTTATCTGAATCAACCCTCCGTATTCAGTTCGGATCGCTGGTTTGTACGCTACAGCCATGTTTTAATTTTTAGAACAAAAATTAATATCTCTAAAAAGGGTTACCCAATTGACATAAAATATACGCTAAGGCACAGTTTAAGGTATCCTCTAAGTATGTAAAATTTTTATTTAGTTCTGCTATTTGCCGTTTCAGAGGAGTTAGCTGCAGTCATGGACAAAAAAAACGCTCCCTCACTCTGTGCTGCTATATTTTTTAAACTAGCAGAGGACACGGCGTTGCCCGGGATAATTGCACTTGTAAGTAAACAGAACAATCTCAAAAAGTTAAATTATAACTTCAAATTGGTTAAATAATAAATCAATCAATACAACACAGAACGAAAGGACTATCCATTCTAAGAAAAATCCGAAAAACAGGAATTCCAGGTGATATACCGGGACTTTATTTAAACTCTTCTTGACTTGCCTCAGATTAAAACAATGTCCACCTTCACCACCGGGGAACATCTCTGGATACTTTGGACCCAACTTTTTCTTGCCCTTGACGTAGAAGCTCGTATACCCCCTTGCTCTATTCGAAGCAACCGTTGTTCAGATGTTCAATGCCCATATAAACGCTCATTTGAAAATATAGCAGCACAGAGTGAGGGAGCGTTTTTTTTTGTCCATGACTGTACATACATACGTACAGACGGAAATTATTTTTTTCAAAATTTCAACATACCTTTTCGAATCATGAGTTTTTAAGTTGATTTCAGTAAAAAAAAAAAATTTTGAGTTGAAACGAACACATAGGCCTTCACTCTTAGAGAATGGTAGGCCAAATATATCCTGGACTAGAAGTGTCACACAGTTTAGATCCATCTTGGTTGGAAAAGAGAGCTATTTTAACATCAAATAATGATACTGCGCAAAAAATTCTAAAAGTTAAAGTCATCATATGTTATTCCAAATCATTCTAAATTTTTCTGGGCCACGCCGGATACCACTGCTAGTAATATTATAATTAATATAGTTTCCGGGCCCGCAAAATTCATTTTGCCAAAGGCCGCGCACCCTTCTAGCGCCGCCCATGGCCGTAGTGTGAATCCGGCTTTTATGAATCTAAAACTCACAATTGAGTCTCCGCAGTGAAAATTGCCTCCGTAAAGACGCACAGAAACATAGGCTCACCTTTAATCCTGATATACACTGAGTGGCCAGTTTGTTAGGAACACTTCCCCTAATACTGTGAGTGCAGCTATAAAAGCACAAATTCTCCATGGAAGCATTGTTTAGCCGCAATTAGCCGCTGGAAGCATTGTTCCATGATGTTTGTCCATCCTGGTGAAACTCAGTCCACCTCGCAGGGCACCAACTATTATCCCGCGCTCGATCCTTTGTTTTCCTCATGGTGACGGTCAAACCACTTGCAGTTGACAGGTGTGTTCTCGCTTCATATTGGTACCGACTGTCACATGACCAACTAATACGTAGTAATTGCTATGCCAACGGATTTGCATAATCAGGGGTGTTCCTAATAAATTGGCCACTAAGTGTAGAAAAAATTAATATAATTCTGAAAAGAATGGTAAAAGCACTTAAGAGAATATTAACTAAAAAAATTGTTGCTATTAATTAAAACTGTGGTGATTCCAAAAATAGATTACCAGTATGCCGCAGTTTTATGGTCTGGTTTCTCGAAATTCTTTTTTTTTTCATATTAAAGTACCCTATAATGTTTTAATAAATACTGTCTGCTATCTCGATACAGCTTAGCCTAACAATGAACGTAAATTAATCAAAAGGAAGTGAGTAAACAGTAGAACGTTCTTCTAAATTTTTATAAATACACTTTAGAAAACGGAAGGAAAAATTCTGCGACCTGGATTTGAGCTTGGACGGCTGTTAGCGATAGAAATTTTTATAATCAACAAAAGAGTCCAGATAGCGGAACTTTTCCTTCCATTTTATTACACACTTTTATTGAATTTCAATTGTTTGTGTGTTTGTGCGCTAAATTTGTAATAAATATTTAGCCCAATTCCTGACTACCTATAGTTCTGCAACTTTCTCCAACGTCTTAGTGGAGAGGATTGTTTATGTATTGTAAACGCTTTCCCGAGGGGCAGATTTACAAAACCAAAAAAAACTTGGAAGTATCATGTAAAAGCTTATTTTTAAATAAAGACTAAAAAGAATAAAATAAAAAATATAAAATAAAATAGAAAGAAATTTTAAAATTTATTATGCGGAATAGTGTTTTCGGAGTTATTTTTCTTTCTATAGTTGTGTCCACAGTTTTTGGCTTGATTCCATTGTATATAAAATAAAAATTTTAAAGCACACACTTTCACCTTAAAAAGTGCTGTAAAAAGTAAAAAATCCAATTTTCAAAAAAGGTACAAGTGTGGTGGCGCGTTTATTTTATTATGTAGAACTTTCTTTTTTAAAATTTAATATTAAACGCGCCACCATACAGCCTACAAGAAAGGAACCAGATGTCGTATCCTATCGGAACCTGATTATCCAGCTGCTCTTATATTAAAGAAATTGGATAATTTAAACTTGATAAGATCTTCACCCCCCCCCCCTTCATTAGTTAAGCACGGAATAAAGAATTGAATATACTCTCAAAGTTTTCAATATCTTTACATGAAAATGCACACCCATATCTTGGAATGAAACTGGAATCAAGTGAACATGAGTAAGCCTAAAGTGGATTTTAATGACAAAGCACACACCATTAGACAGGGTGTCCCAAATTGATGTATACACGCTTTGAAACGTTATAACTCGGCAACGAAATAAGATAGAAACACACTGAGTGAGCATATTATGACCACCCTGTCAGTATCTCGTTGGACCACCTTTTGCCTTTAATACTGCGGTGATTCCTCGTGGCATTGATTCCACGAGATGTTGGAAGGTGTTGGGAAGAATCTGACACCATGCCTGATGGATAACACTGTCTAGTTGTGCTAGATTGGACGGTGGTGGATCCAGCCGTCTGATGGTTTGTTCGACTTCGTCCCACAAATACTCAATTGGAGTGAGATCTGGGGATTGTGGGGGCCACCGAAGTAAGGAAAAGTCCCCCTCAAGTTCCTGGAACCACTCCTGCACAATACCAGCTCTGTGGCATGGCGCATTGTCTTGCTGGAATTAGCCATCTCCATTGAGGTACACCATCAACATGACAGGGTGGACTTGATCGGCGACGATACGGAGGTATGTTGTGCCATCCAGACGTTGTTCAACACGTATTAACGGACCCAACGCATGCCAGGAAAACATTCCCTAGACCATAACACTGCCCGCACCGGCCTGAAGGGTTGTACTCATGCATGCGGGGTCCATGCATTCGTGCTGTTTCCGCCAGATTCTTACGCGGCCGTCTGCATGATGTCACTGGAATCGTGACTCGTCAGACCACATGTTTTGTTTCCACTGCTCGATAGTCCAGTCATTGTGCTCCTGAGCGAATTGGAGTCGTTTTCGCTTGTTGGCTGCAGACGGCAAAGGTGTGAGGACAGGTCTTCGGTTTCCGTATCCCATGCGATGCAGTGTGCGGCGGACAGTGCATTCAGAGAACGTTTTGGAGGATCCCTGATTAAGGTCAGCAGTGATTTGATGCACAGTTGCCCTTCTGTTATCCTTTACCAGTCGTGACAGTCTCCGTTCTGTCCGATCATCAACCATCCGCGGGCCGCCACAACGCGAACGTTCAGACCACGTTTTCCGGCTAACCATCCAGTCTTTAAATACTTTAACAACGGCTGCTCTTGAGCACCCCACGAATGCTGCTGTTTCGCTGATACTTGCTCCATAGCTCCCAGCATCTACAATCATCCCGAGTTCGAAGGCCGTTAAATCGCGTCGTTTACTCATAGTTGAAGAATGGAACACATCTACTGTTGTCGACGACAGTCAGCTTCCCTTTTTATATTGGTCCGGCCTGCTAGCAACATTGTGGCGCAGTCCGTGCGCGCATTTGCATAAACATGTCAGGTGGTCATAATAATATGCTCACTCAATGTAAAGATTTGTATTTTATTCCTTAAACATCCTTCTTGCACGGTACACTCCCGACACCGACGTCGAACAGAGCGACATACCGACTGGATTGCAGCTAATGGGATATCATTGATGGAATGTTCAATTTGATCTCTTAATTCCGTCAGTGTTTGTGGCATAACACAGTGTTCTTTAAAGTTCCCCAAAGGCAGAAGTCGAGAGGAGTTAAATGGGGAGATCGAGGCGAGAACTCCGTAGCATTTCTTTTTCGTCCTCTCCATCTGTGATTAAATGTGTGATCGAGTTTTGTTATTGTTACCTTTGTTGGCAGTGGTGTACCAAATTCAACCCTTCAACATCGTTGAACCTCAACATTTTCCACTCTCCAATAATACTTCAGTATCCACTTACGCTCATCGAATAAAAGTCTCACCACCATTTTGGTTTATAAACAAATGAACAATAATGAACGTGTTGCTATGCTTTTCCAGCGCCGTCTGGATCATACACAACAAACCTTATATTGCTATCTCATTTCTTTGCTGAGCTATAACATTTCAAAGAATATATACTTCAATGTGGGACACTCTGTGGTTCAACGATCTCACTAGTCGTAGTGATTAGAGTCCTTGCATATACAGCCTATGATGCACAGCACTTATTGATACGGGCTTTCTATGGTTGTTGCAATAAAGTCTCTGAACAGATCTGTTGATTGACGATTACGTCTAGCCATAATGCCTATGTAGCGGTCATCGAAAGGAGCTGTCACTATAGTACGGTCTGAAATAGGTCGTCTAATAATTGTTCCACAGAATGATGAGCATCGATGGAACGGGTCACTTCTGTGATGGATTGGCCGGAATGCAGTCTTCCAACGCCTTGTCATAGCGTTATATATCATGATGAAGGATGTGCGGATCCTCGTTTATTGGAACGGTTCTCAGCAGATGTGATAACCACCAGAAAGAAATATTCCTTTCATCCAACTAATAACTTTGCATACCCAATCACTTTCAGAAAGATTTCCCTAACAACTGGTTTACATTATTGCAAAATTTGCATTCCATGCTTAACTTTTTGGAGGTGAATGTTTGTGCTAATATAATAAATATCTTAATTAAAATTTTCATCGAAGCTAAAGGTGGCTAATATCATACGAATCTTTAAATCTGGTAAATTGGTTGGTTGGTTGGTTGGTTGAAGTTTCAAGGCGAATCAACTATAACGATCAATTTGCGCCCAGAAAAATACTTGTGGATAAAAAAGATGTACATGATATAAGAGATAAAAATCACAAGGATGGATAAAATAAAATAAAATAAATGACACATGTTTTATTTAAAATTATGTCATTCCAAAGATGAATTGACTAGATTAGTCTAAAAATTTTGATTTTCTTTAAAAGGATAAAAACCTGTTTTGATACAAAATGAATTGTCCCCCAGCAAGTCCTTCAATGTACCGGATAACCCTAAAGAATGTTTCCGTTTGTCGTGTAGGGAGCAAGTGATTAGGATATGTTCCACTGTTAGGACTGCTCCCCAGGCGCATAATGGCAATGAGTTTTTTCGTAATAAATATTGATGAGTTAAAAGACAATGACTAATTCGGAATCTCGATAACAGTAATTCTTCTCGCCGAAGTAGAGGAATTTTACCGATGGGTTACCTAAGATTGGTTTAATTTTTTGTAGTTTATTAAATGATAATGAAGTCCATAAATCTTAACAGGATTGGAAGAGCTTCATATAAAGGTGTTTTTGAATTGAGTACAGATTTTTTGGGAGATGATGAGAATACTTCCTTAGAAGTATTTTTTGTCATATGAACATGGGGTCCCCGCAGCTCCGTTTACTTACAATACTGCATTGAACAATCAAATGACACCGGGACGCAGTGTGCATTGGTAGGCCTAGATTATTTTATTTTTAACAATTAACACAAGCAATCTACTGTAATAACTTTTAAAGTAATTGTTTGCAAAGAAATTTCCAGGTGCACGTGCTTGTTGCGGCAGCAGGTGATATCAGCGACCGTGCAAATCAACTGTTTCCACGCGTACATCAATCCATCATAAGGCGTTGCGAATTGTGCTATGAAGCAAATGGCGGTCATTTCGAACAATTACTGTAAAAGCCATACGGTAGATTGCTTGTGTTAATTGCTAAAAATAAAATAATCTAGGCCTATCAACGCACACTGCGTCCCGGTGTCATTTGATTGTTCAATGCAGTATTGTAGATAAACGGAGCTGCGGGGACCCCATGTTCATGACAAAAAATACTTCTAAGGACCTCTTCTATCATCTCCCAAAAAATCTTGACTCAATTCAAAAACACCTTGTATATTAGAGGGTATGCATATTCTGGAATAGACTTAATTGATGCAACTGGTTATTATTTCCTTAAACCCTTTGTCAGCTAGTTCATTTCCTTTTTTCCCTTATAGCTGCGGATCCAACAGAATATGATTTCTGTATCCTGCGATTTCAAATAAGAAATATACTGAGTGAGCATATTATGACCACCTGACATGTTTATAAAAATGCGCGCACGGACGTCTCAACAGTGTTGCTAGCGGGCCGGACCAATATAAAAAGGGAAGCTGAGTGTCGTCGACAACAGTATACGTGTTCCATTCTTCAACGATGGGTAAACGACGCGATTCAGCAGCCTTCGAACGCGGGATGATTGTAGGTGCTCGGAGCTATGGAGCGAGTATCAGCGAAACAGCAGCATTCGTGGGGTGCTCAAGAGCAGCTGTCGTTAAAGTATTTAAAGACTGGACGGTTAGCCGGAAGACGGGTCTGAACGTTCGCGTTGTGGTCGCCCGCGGATGGTTGATGATCGGACAGAACGGAGGCTGTCACGACTGGTAAAGGATAACAAAAGGGCAACTGTGCATCAAATCACTGCTGACCTTAATCAGGGGTCCTCCAAAACGATCTCTGAATACACTGTCCGCCGCACACTGCATTGCATGGGTTACGGAAGCCGAAGACCTGTCCGCACACCTGTGCTGTCTGCAGCCAACAAGCGGAAACGACTCCAATTCGCAGTGACATCATGCAGACGGTGTAACGTTTGTTAACAGCCAGGTGTATTAAAGAACTAAGCACCCTTTTATAAAAATGGTCCTATTCTTATTAATTGCGAACAGGTAATATGAATAATCTTATTTTTGAAAATAAAACGCTGAGTCAAAAGATCTGGACTATTTATTATTCTCTCGTTAATAAATTTTTTATTACAATTGGGTTATGATTTCTTCTTAACGGTAAACTTCTGATTAAGATTCAGTCTCTTTACATCTTTTCATATTTCTTGATTATTCTTTAAACCATTCTCCGGGACGAAGCTCTTCAAAATTAATAGCTTACTCTTAAGAAAACTTGAGAGAAACTAAGATGATTTTCGTCGCATACCCTCCGAAAATAAATAAAAAGATAAAAACATTCTTAGTAATGGTTTTTTTTAAACAATAGGAAAATCTGATTTTTCTTGCCAATATCGATTCAGATAATCAACCCTTCTTTCCCGCTCACATTTAATTAGAGTTCTTCTTTTCTTTCGTTACCTTATCATATGTTTTGGTCAACTCCCAATTATTATTGTTAAACCTAAATTAGCGTTAAGCTTAAGTTCGAATAAAGCTAAAGCCTGATTTCCCACTCCGCGAGAGTTAATTCGGGTTGGTAAAAGACAGCGTCTCTTCACTTCTCCGTGATTCTTGTCGATGTCTGTAGGTATGAAACGCTAAAAGTCTTCGGTAGGCAAAAGTTGGACGACGGGGGGAGGAAGATACCAAAAAAGGAGGGGGGAACGGTTTTTTTCTCTAGGGGGAAAGGTTAGTATTATTAATAAGGAGCTGTCGCCAACCACGTCGAAAAATACCTTCTTCGCACATATTTTTTACGGATAATCATCATACTGCATAATTAGGGATTCAATTTTCGCACCGGAATTGTACCAAGTAGGGGATCCAAAGATCTGTTAGCAGGAAAGAAAAAAAGGGAAAGCCAAGACAGAAAAAACATTCTTATTTATAAAACGTTGGCCCAAATTGACAACCATTACCAGATAAATCTTCATAACATGCGGTTTCCGACTTCGAATGTGCGGTCGCCATTTTCTTCTCAAAGATAATTTTCCATCATTCTCACGAAACTATCTTCCAATAAATCGTACCAAAGACGAACTTCCCGTGTTAGTCTTTTAATCTTCTCTCCACTGTGGATCGCCTCCCTCTCTCTTTGGGTCTGGATCCCGGCATCTTCAGGAGAAACCAAAATCTGCCACTAACACCATCAAATTCGCTTCGTCTTCTCCCTGATTCCTTCCACTCGCGGTCCCAACAAAGCCTTTTTTCAAATTACGACGTAACAGAAGATTATTAGTGTCTTTCCTTTGTTGACGTAATTTTAAACAGTAACAATGACAATATACCATAAATCGTAGTAAAACTTAATCAATGGGGAAAAATTTATTTTTCCTATCTTTTAGCATGTTACAACGGCCGCGTGAGAATCTGGCGGAAACAGCACGAAAGCATGGACCCCGCATGCATGAGTATAACCTTCAGGCCGGTGCGGGCAGTGTTATGGTCTGGGGAATGTTTTTCTGGCATGCGTTGGGTCCGTTAATACGTGTTGAACAACGTATGGATAGCATAGCATACCTCCGTATAGTCGCCTATGAAGTCCACCCTGTCATGTTGATGGCGTACCCCAATGGAGATGGCTACTTCCAGCAAAACAATGCGCAGGAGTGGTTCCAGGAACATGAGAGGGACTTTACCTTACTTCGGTGGTCCCCACAATCCCCAGATCACTCCCATTGAGCATTTGTGGGACGAAGTCGAACGAACCATCAGACGGCTGGATCCACCAGCGTCCAATCTAGCACAACTAGACAGTGCTATCCATCAGGCATGGTGTCAGATTCCTCCCACCACCTTCCAACATCTCGTGGAATTAATGCCACGAAGAATCACCGCAGTATTAAAGGCAAAAGGTGGCCCAACTAGATACCGACAGGCTAGTCATAATAAAATGCTCACTCAGTGTATATTTCTGGCTTCTTTTTACAAATGGGCTATGAGCATTACATTGTTGTAGAGATAGCAACGAACTTATTGAATCAAAAACAATAAGAAAAATGGATCTCGGAAAGGAGACCCTAAACTCTTGAGCTTTGATAATTGCCGAATGGATAGAGAAATTATCTGGCAAGTGATACGGATAAGCAGTGTCATTCGCAACAAAGGCGCACCCAAATCCTGTAACTTATTTGGCTCTGTCCGTATACAGGTGGTGTTAAATTTCATGTCAAAAATGATAGGGGTGATGGAATATGCGATTTTAAGCAAAAAAGTTCATATGAACCTGTGTCCGAATTTGAACGATAACAGAGATAAGAACAGAAATAAAAATGCCGCCACTAAGATCAACAAGTTAATAACTCACTTTCTATAACACTTAGGATAATGAAGTTTGAAGAAATAATAGGGCACATAAAACTGTGTATACCGTTAAAATTTGATCGAATTCCAACGAGTAGTTTCCGAGTTACGTAGTCAACATCGTAACATGTGGCGATTAGTACTCACATGTGGTACACCCTATTATTAAAAAAAAAATATATTAAAAAATTTCCACACAGGAGGGATCTCCCAAGTGGGTTTGTCGCTAATTTGGAACGGAAACGTATGGGGGAAGAAAATATCACAGTTCTTTAGTTCTTTCATAATTGTTCTAACATTCTGCGGTTTGCTACTAGGAGTGCTAGTAGGACGGGTAATAATATTTTATAAGAAAGATGATGGGGTTGGCTATTAATTCTGGAGGCGTACTGGAATAGAAGTTTTGCTCTTTTAAAATACAACAATAGTTCATTCGCTTCTGCAAATAGGCTTTCTATAGGGCTTTACCGAGGTGTAAATTAACGAGCCATTATCTAGTTTCCATCTTACATAAGAGTGATGAAAGGAATGTATGGAATGGATTTCCGTTTCTCGCTCCATGCGTTGAGAAACTGCCGCGTCGACGCTGATGTATGGCTTGATGCCTTGTCCTGCTGGACCCATAGCCGGTTTGCGTCTGCCCTGTACAGAGCTGGGGTATCCCGGGTGAAAATAGGTGTAGCCTGTGTAGGCCGAGTTAATCTTGGTCTTTCTATCTACCTTGTGCAGTGTCAGTTTACCGTTGTAACCATAACCGGCAATAATCATGAAGCCCCGTGGAAAAGTTTCTTTACATTCCGTGTGCCATTTTTTGAAGTCTTTAGAGCCTCGTGGATGGTAAATACTGCTCGGGGGTTTGGTGCAGTCACTGAGATAAATGAACGCTTCGTCCAATGTCACGATGTATTTCCATTTTTCCCGGCTAGATGGTGCTCATAGAGCTTCCGGCAGTTGGTGCGCCGTTCTCTGACATGAAGAGTTCTCTTCTTACGCTTTTGCAGGTGTAGGTCCCGGTTGATAATAGTGTTTACAGTGTAAACAGATGTCCCTACCTTCTTTGCAATAGTTTTCTGCGTTGCAGGATTAGGTCCGGTGAGGAGAGCTCGGACTTTACGGACTATCTCTGATGTACGTCTAGTATGTACGGTCGGGGATTGAGCTGTTTTTCTCCGCTGGAATGGCTTCACATCTAGATAAACATTTACAGTTTAGTACCTTGCATATCGTCGTCTTCGACACAGAAAATCCACGCTCCTTGCAGGCCTTTATAATTACAGTGTAACTATATTTTGCGTCGGAAAGGGCTGTTATGTACCCTTCCCAAAACGGAACGATTTTCGGCGGCATCGTGTACAATCTGATAATTTGAACAGCGCAGGGAGATTGTTGTTATATAAGTGATGTTTACCCCGGAAGCACAGCTACATGGTATCGCCCTACAGTCGGCAGGCGCATATGCAAATCCTTTTCATAGATCCTTAACGACCTCTGTACAATAAATGGTAATATCATCAACAAAAAGAGAACAACTGAGGACAGACTTTATTATTGCTAAGAGGAAAAGAATAGGACTTAAGACTCTTCCCTGCGATACTCCATTCTCCTGGGGGAAAATACTGGGACAGCTTCGAGCCTATACGTATTCTGAATCGTCTGTTGTTCATGAAACTCCTTAAGAGAGGGAATCTTCTTCGTAAGCCGCTCTCATGTAATTGTTTGATAATACCGAACCTCCTAGTAATGTCATAAGCCTTTTACAAGTCAAAGTAAATGGCTACAAGATGTTGTTTAAAACTTTGAGCTATGCGGATTTCATGTTCATAATAAGTAATCTGTCGTGGAACGAGATTCACGGAAACCGCATTGAAATTTTGATAAAATATTATTTCTCTCCAAAAACACATTAATCTGGGATGTAATTCCCAGATGATATTAAATAATATCAATAAATACTCAAGAGCCTCTTGAGGCAGGTGCTTGATATATACAGGTCTAAAGGTAGTTACCAAACGTTACACACAGTTAATGGACAACAAAACAAACAGTTTTCACCATAGCAAAACCGTGCCATTGTCCGGCTGTACGGGAGAGAAGTATTCATACAGGAAAATTATGATAATGGTTTGGTTTGGTTTGTTTGGTATTAACGTCCTTTTCAACTGCTATGGCCATTTCAGGACGGCGTTATAGGGGCCGCAAATTTTGCCTCGCAAGGGTTCTTTAACGTGCAGCCGGAAAACGACTACACGGGACCAACGGCTTTACTTCCCTTCCGAAGGAAGTGCGTGATCTCAGGATTTTTATGATAATGAATGTATATTATAAAAAGATGTACATGCATTAAAACCTGATAAAAGGAATATTTACACAACATTAACTGCAATCATTAACAAGAGTTGCAATCTTCTGATGTGTATCTCTCCATAGTGAAAACTCCACCTATCCTCTCCCTAACTGCAATTGGTCGAAGCCTAATCACAATGCGACACCGGATCTTACTCCCCTTGACTTCTTCTTGTGGGGTCACATGAAGGCACTCGTTTACCGCAAACATGTCACTACCATTGAAGAGCTCGTTGCCTGCATTGCAGTCACCAGCGAAAAAGTCCGTGAAATGTCAGGATTCTTGGCAACATACAGGGGTCAATGCTGCGACGATGCAATGCATGTATCGAAGTGGTTGGCGGACACTTTAAGCAGCTTTTGTAACCTTGTTTTCACGTGTCAATAAACTGCTAGTACTTGAATATTATGATTTTTTTTTCATTTGCACATACATCCGAACAATGGTAGGGTTTTCTGCCACAGAGCCGGATAACGGCAGGGTTCCGACCCCCATGTTATGATAAAAACTGTTTGTTTGTTTTGGTGTCCCCTAACGGTTTGTAACGTTTGGTAACAACCTGTATATAATAAAGCTTGTTCGGCCCTAGGGTGGATTAATGAATCGGCCTATGGCATTATGGAGCTCTTGGAGGTAAACGGAATGTTGTTAAAACCTAGCAGCCATACGGAAATTTCGAATTCTCGCCCTGTTACGATAGCACTTCCTTTAACAAAAATTGTCGAAATATTGTTTTTCATTATTTGACAAATTACCTATGACCTAAGGCAGCGTTTCTCAATTTTGAGTCGCGACGAATATTGGATGAAGCATAAATTTTTAGGGGTCGCGAAATGGTAGAAAAATTACATAAACAGGTATAAGTTATCCAAATTACAGGCAACAGGCAAATCGGATCTCGGATGGTGGTACTGGTAAAAACACTTTTTTGGCTCGCAACTTAAAAAGTTGAGAAACGTTGGCCTAAGGGTTTGATTATATCTTCAACCGATATCTCGAAGGCGTTAGAAGGTGTCTCAAGAAAACAAATTTTATGTGCAAATAAGAAGAAAGGTTCCATTTTGCAACAGTATGAATTTATTACGGACACAAATTTAAAAGATTCTTATGTCATTTATATGAACTCCAAGTCTTACGAGTATCATAATTGAGAAATTACGGCCGATAATGTATTAGATATAATATAACTTAGTTTGTTTGATCACGTCAAGAGGAGGGAGGGCCATTATGTGGGAAAGAAAATAATGAGAATAGAATTGCCAGATACAAAAAAAAGTTGAGAAAGAAATCATCTACAAAGACATGGAAGAGATGAACCTGGATGGAGGACTGGTGGAAATCATACACTTCGGAAAAGGCACATAAAGTATAGCGACCCCATATAAGAAAATGAGAAAAGCTGTGAGAAGAAGATATGTGATAAAGCATTCTCCACCATCGACCAAGGATTGTGAGACCATCGATACGAGGTATTCTACAATTTTCCAACATCATCCTTGTTACGTGGGGTAAAGACAACCACGATATTCCATCATAATTACATGTACACTTCATCCATGTAGATGACAACTTCTTATACACTATTTTCGACCAACACGAAAAGGAAGAAATTACTAGTCCTCTACATGAAGATATTAATTATTTCTATTAGGGGTATAATCAGCGATAATTGTGTCTCAATCGAGATAAAACATCATCTTTATTATTTCAAAATGTGTATCTATTAATAGTATTATCAAAATCCTTGGCATAATATTTGATAAGTAAATAACATGTTGGAAAGAAAGAGCTTCTTGTCCACAATAAAAGTGTTTAATATACACATATACGTTTTTCACTGCAAGATGGTCACATGGTGACTAAAATACGTATATGTATACATTAAAACTTTTATTGTGGACAAGAGGCTCTTTCTTTCCAACATAATATTTGATACCTGTTGAGATTTTACGATTCATTCCTCAGAATCGTAATTGAGGTTGTTTTGCAACGGAAGATTTATGTGCTAAAAATAATATAATCATACCTTTCTTACTTAGTTATACGTCAATTCGTATGGGCTTCTTTAGTGTCAAAGCTAAATAACAGGCGGCCGGCCAGGTGGCCGAGAGGACTAGGGCGTAGGCTTTCTAGTTCTCGAGCCCGCCTGGCCGCGGGTTCGAATCCCGCCGTGGGCATGGATGTTTGTGTTTGTCCTGGGCTGCGTACTGTTATAACTTGTGTAAAAGGCGCAAAATGACCTTTGTAGTCGACGCCAAAAATTTCTAGAAACCCCCCCCTCTAGAAATAACAGGCGAGCACTATAAAAAGTAATCTGCCACACTTAACAATTTCTTAGAACCGGCTGCTCAGGACAGTTTTCAATTTCGAGGAATATACTTCAGCTACTGCCTTTTGTTCTCGAATGAATTTACCGACTGTATCAGACGTACTTTTTATACGAGATTAGCTATGCATTTTGATCCTGAATATCGGTCTGCATGTGAAAAGAAAGAATACAGATTCTTTCGTTTTTCGAAATACTTTTCATTCTAGAAAATCGACCTTTTCGAACTGTTTCTCAAAAAACTTAAATGGCTCGTAAGCGAATAGATATATATATATAATGCAGTTTCCGCCATTCAGAATATTATATGCTCTAAAAACAAAAATGAAAATTCTTCTACCTTTTAGCATATTCGCAACTCCTTTTATTATGTTATTAACGAAATCTTCATTATTCAAAGTTTCCAACCAAACTCAGAACAATTTTTTTAAATCCACAAATTTAACAAAATCGACAGCAATCTAACGGTAGTTAATATAATATATTAATTAAAGGAATAATAGGAAACTTTAATTGGATTCCGTGGATTTTATGAGCAGATGGGCGGAAGTGAAACCTTTCGAGGATCTCAGGATACTTCCGTCGCCCATGAAATGTGAGGAGAAGAAACTTTGTTTCTGCATAAACGTAAATAGCATAGAGCAAGAATCGTAGGAGTCATAGGGCTGAGTAACAAATGAACTTACCGGGAAATAAAGATGTGACGTAAGCCGACGAAGAAAAGGTTTCGGTTAACGTTCTCCCGATTGGAACGGGATCTTTTCGGCCGTAATTCGGAAGTGTGAAGCCTTCAGAACCTTTCAGCACTTCCGTTGAAAACAAGTGAGATTTCCAACCCCAATGGGTGGCAACCACTCGGGGTCAATTTAAAATGAAAAAATCCACCAATGGAGAAAAACAAGGGGGTAAAAACTATGCACATTAAAAAAACTGATGAGACGTGAAACGGCGCGAGATGTTGGGGGAGGAAAGCAGCGCCCTCTCTGTTAGTCAGAGGAGTCGAGCGGCGCCACACGCAACCGACGTCGAGTCTACTGCGCATGAACCCTCAGCGTTCGGCTTTGCAAAAGTCCAAACGAATTTGCCTCCCCCACTCGCATCGCGAAATCTTTCTCGCCATTGGTCTCGTTAAAACGGCACGTGGTGGGATCCACATCCCTGACCACTCGGATCTGATTATGTAAGGGAGCATGCGAGGATTCCACCCACCGCGTGAGGTCAGAGGCGAGGTCAGGCCGCTTTGGCATTTCAAGAGCCAAACTGGATGCGAATTCTTTTGCCCATAAATGAAAATCCGCCGAAGTAGGCGGGGGATGGAGGAGAAGGGGTACCGAGATTTTCCTCCGACCCCACCACCAATGAGTGTGAAGGGCATGTGCACCCAAAGGAACCTCTTCCTTTAAGAAATCTAGACATAAACGCCCTCTTAAAGTAATTGCAATGACAACCTTAACTCTTTTGCTACCAGAACGCTGAGCCTTGCAATGACATGACTATGTCTAGTGACGTTGCCAATTGAATGAAGCGTATCAATCGATATTTCCGATCGATTCCCGAACCGAACAGATTAACATTGAATTAAATCGATCACCGAAGTGAACATTGAATGGCAAACGAAACCTCTGTTATCTGAAAGAATATTTCTTTGGGTTACTCTCATGTATTTCAATATTACTTCCGGTTCATCCTTGTTAATAGCGAGACCATTGAAATTAATTCACGGTTCTAATCTAACCAAGTTTTCGATCTCTCTGGCGTTTAGAATGTTCAACATTATAAAACTCGGCGCCCTTCGATGTATTTGGTACGCAGCTGATGAACTCTTAAATTCGGCATAGAACTGAAGTTTGGAATTGTTCGAGCGATTTCTGAAATATCGAAGGATTTAATTATTGTTGGAGCACTGAACGAAGAGTCCGTCTGTCAATGATTCTTTGAATGACGTGACCTCATCAAAGACTCTCAAAGGCAAACTCATGTCCAAAATTAATACTGAAAAACTTAACATGAAGACTACTTTCTTCATGATAAAGTACACAACGAGCCTAGTAAAACTTGGTATGTAAAAACAACGATGCATTACGGAAGAATACATAAAAGAAACGTTGTTTCACTCAAGATCATGCAGCTTGCGTCGAAGTCCAATATGCTTTTTGCCCATGGAGCGATCTTGGAGCCGTTACTAGAAACTATAATCTCTCTTAATATCTATACAGCTCTCACAACGAGTCCTCATACTTTTCATAAGGAGTTACGAGATTTTGTAACAGTGAATGCTACTCCCCCACTAAGCATATTTTAGTTCTGGCCAATTAGATCAGGCTGACTATTCCAAAGAAAATTTTAACATCTTCATATTCGAGAAGTTCATTGATCTTAGTGGCTGTATATGGCCAAGCATTATCATCACTAAAAATGAGGTGCGGACAAAAGACCCCTCTGAAAACCTAATAAGCTTATATTGCCCTCCTTGTAAGTTCACCAATCACGGCGCCTAGTTCCAATACATGGATTGGCATACGTCCGCCACATGATACGACTTCACACAATATTTTGAACTTGAGTCCAAGGCTAATGCTGTCTGCACCATCTAACTTAGTCATTTCTTTAGGCATATGTAAAGGAGATGCAGACAGGTCTCTCTGTTGAAGTCGACTATAGTGAGGCTTCAGCTAAATTCTCCCTAACTGCGATCGGTCGGCCTTCCCACCCTGTGTATGAATACATTATTTGGTTTTCTTAACAACCCACAACATAGATGCTAAAAAAGCCTACAAAAATAAACTTTCTATAAAACAATAATTTTGGACATTTAAAAGGACCCCTAAAATTTCCCCTTCTATTCCCTCATAGTGCACCAGCAACATCGTCAGCCAATTTTTGTGGCTGCTGCCAGAGCCTGATCTAATAACAGTTCAGCAGATAAATAATTAAATATATACTGGAGATGACCTTCATCGAAGTGTAACAATTTTTCTGATGAATTTGTGTGGAATTTGTGTGGAAAAATTCTGCGACCTGGATTCGAACCAGGAACCTCGACTGTCATGGTCGACGCCTCTACCAATTGGACTATCGCAGGCACACGGATTGCCATGCTCTCACAAGGTGTCTTAAAGACAATCAAGTTGTCAAGGTTGGCAGGCAGCCAGCTCACAGATCGAGAATATCTCC
Source organism: Rhysida immarginata (assembly GCA_023313115.1). Taxonomy (NCBI): domain Eukaryota; kingdom Metazoa; phylum Arthropoda; class Chilopoda; order Scolopendromorpha; family Scolopendridae; genus Rhysida; species Rhysida immarginata. The sequence continues at coordinate 390,913 of JAHWFO010083124.1, forward strand.
TATCCAACTATCAGAAAGTTTGATGAACTCACAGATGAACCCTCAGAAAGTTTGATGAACCATGACAGTCGAGTTTCCTGGTTCGAATCTAGGTTGCAGAATTTTTCCTTCCATTTTTCGATAGAAAAATTGTTACAACAGTTCAGCAGTTAAAAGGTGAATTTTTATTTTGAAGGAAATAAAGTTTGACTAGCTCATTATTATGTTTTATTAAAAATGCATTTAGGGAACATTGAAACATTTAAGAATGGACTTTCTTTATAAAAAATACAAACGAACTATTTGCTTGCAGCACGATGTCGCGTTGTGATTTAGCTTCGACCAATCGCAGTTAGGGAGAAGTTAAGTAGAGCCTCAATATATACACACAGTGTCTAGATATCGTGGTTCTCGTGGTGTCTGGAAAGTTTATAAAGACTCCTCTTGCTTTTGATTCCATACAAAGAACAGTTTGAGACAAATTCTGATCATCCCCGTCTGTTATGGCCCTTGGGCGTCCTAGTCCTTTGATTATTGTTCTAGTTTCTTGGAATTATTTGTCCATTAATTTAATGTCGGAAATCAATTTCCTGGAAACATTCAAGCAATTGCAAATTCAATTTGAGATTAACGTCCTTCCAATTTTGCGATTACATTCAACCTTAAAGTCGTCCAATTTTAGGGTGGATGCAAAATTGGTGTTCACTTTCAAAATAGTCTCCAATCACAGAAATTCTTCTTGTTGAACAACATTTCTGAGTTTCGTTTATGATGAGGCTAGATGGCGTATGTCTTCCTTCACGTATTTCTATCCGCACAAGACTCGTTCTGATTGGACAAATAGGATTAATGTCATTTAGGAAAGGAAAATTCCTAGATACATTCCGTTCCAAGTATCGGGCTTGAAATATCTTCAAGTTAAAATCCAATTATAGTTTTTATTTTTTAATAAAAATCGAAATGCGGATAATAACATTTAATACAAAGAACAAGTCACAACAATACAGTATCGCAAAATAATATAATATTACAAAAAATTTTAAATACTGAATACGTATTTCGGTAGCCAAGGTTTCATTCAGCAGGTGGATGAGTGAAATAAGAAAAATACCTCGTTATATGTATTATCGGGTGGCGCAAAAAAGGTGTTAGAATGTTTCTGTCTACTATGATATATATGAGATTATAAGCTTAGATTCTTGTTATCATATTTATGCTATAACAGACATCTTGAAATTTAATGGAGAAGGTTTTCAAAGTGATTTGGTATGTCTGTTATAGCACAAATATGATAACAAGAATCTATAACTTCATATTATGTCGTATTAGATAAAAACTTTCTAACACCTTTCTTGCGCCATCCGATATATAGGGGAAGAGCCAATCAGGAAAGTTTGTCTATTAGTTTGTGATTGGTTTTGAAAGACGACCACCATTTTATATGAGCTGAGTCTATGATTGGTCCTTGGCCGAGATCTAACAAATTATTTTTATTGGTACTTTGAATTGCTATGCTCTGAATAATATATATTATATAGTTGTCACTTAATTTTCTACACCAATCCGAATGATAATAACATAAACATTAATCATATGGATAACATTAATCAATGAAATTAAATCGGTGTAGTTGATTAGTCTAAGCTTTCGTGACTAATTATAATCCTAGGCGCATTCGGCGAGCACTTTGGTACTTCCGCCTGAGAAGAAAAAGTGTTCGGCACGCAACGAATCTGTCAGATTCTGAGCTCAGACGCTCAGCAAGCTTTTCTTTTTCTGAGTGCTCAGATAGAATATGGCGGCGCTCACTGCGATGGAAGCTATCAAAAAAGCTACGAGAGCCAAATCATGGCGATGCCCAGTGTACCCTTTTCTCCCTTTTCCCTCTTCTCGCGATCGAATATTAATCATGCTGAGTTGTTCATTTGATGCAGATTTTTATTTCATGTACACTAAAATTAGTAAAACCGCCGTTTCTTCTCAATATTTGTAAAGTCGGTAAAGCCATTTCTTTCTGAGATAAAAGCGCGTTCGGCAACAGTCACTCAGACGCTCAGAAAAGCAGTCAGATACCACCGGACAGTTCTCTCAGATCTGAGCCAGATCTGAGTGCCGCCGAATGCGCCTCCTGTATTTTACAACTCTGCTACTTTTTAAGAGACACCTTTACATCTAACCCCAAACTTTACAAGTCGACTGGAGGAAAATATAAGGCAACGGGACCAGTCTGTGTTCATTTCATTTTTCTTTTAAGCAGTTTTTTAACCTGAATAAATCTGATAAGATTGACTTATCCAAATACAGGGTAAATCAGATGGTATAGATGGTATAAGGGGGACATGGGGCGTGTCTAAAAAGTAAAACCTAGGATTTTGAAATAGCGTGTTTTAAAAGACCGGTTGTTGAATTTCTATGTGCTTTGAAGTGCTTAATTTATTTCTACATGATATTAATGACATTAATGTACTCTTGTGAGATATGTCCGAAAAAAGGCGAAATTTGAAACAGATTCCTGGACAACAGATTCCTTTCTTAATCATTAAGGATGATGCAATAATTTTAATTTTTCGTCATACAGAATATTTAAATCTTACATGTGCCGTGTCTGTGGTCCCACATTCGATTGTGAGCATAGACGCGAGTATGGAGACGCACTTTAAGGTGGGTTCACATAGCTTGCGAGAACCAAAAAAATACGAGCGAGATTGGAAAGCGAAAGAATTTTATCGCAGTCGCTATCATAAACGTCTCGCTGGTATAAGCGAGAACAGAAAATTTCAAAGGCGAGAGCGGAAAAACAGTTTCTCGCTCCGATCAAATCCAGTTTGATGCTTTACGCTCTAGCAGGAGTTCTCGCAAGGAATTCTGGGTTAGAAATGAACATGCCGGCCACCATATCGTCAGTTCGAAGTGCGAGGAAGGCAAAGAAGGAGGCTGAGACACGAGAAGAGATGTTAAAAAAGGAAATTTTAATTTCCGAAATGTACAGTGGGACGCTATATGGGATAAATTTTAATTTTCCATCGTTTAAATGGAATTTAATTTAAATTTCCATCGTTCTAACAACGATATGAATATCAAACTTAATAATAACCTTTTTCCTTTTAATAATAACAGTCGCAGCTCAGAATTGCCAGCCATGTTTATCACGTCATTTATTTATTTATTTATTTATTTATTTATTTATTTATTTAATGTAAAGGGAGATAAAAATCGTCCATCCAGGGCCTGTATGGCGGAGGGCCGACGAGGTAGGTCCATGGATGGGGAACAAAGATTCAATTTTTGATAATTTACAAAAGAATTTTTAAGAAATGGAGGGGAATGATGAGGGGCAGGAGTAGGAAGTACTTTAAACGGGATTTGAAAATATTGATGCTTGGCGACGAACGGAGATCTGGGAATAAGGTGGACCAAAGTCTGTTGCCGGCGATAGAGATACTCTTGAGCTGGTAGTTACATCTAATATGGGCGATTGGGAAGGAATTTCTATGTCGGGTGTTGTAGGGGGGGGGGGGGTTTCTAACGGTTGTAAATAAAGGTTGGAGAAGGGATGTAATTACAATGTTGTTAATTGCTTTATATTTGAGAACTGCTAGACTATAATGTTGTTAATTTCGCTTTCTGTTCTGGCTGGCTATGTGTTGATTATGTTGAATATCGTTGCAGTAGCATAAACGTTTTACGCCTAAAAACGCTTTACGCAAAAAAACGAATGTTTTTACGCTTGACGATTATCGCTTTAAACCTTCGTTATTAGTTCTCGCAAGCTATGTAGCCAAGCCTTTAAGTATAGACGCGGTGTTTACTCGACATATCGAGAGACTCCATACCCATGCTTATATTTCATACTTCAGTTATTATAAGCCCTTATTCAGTATTACCGATGTTTATGATTCTGTAGACTCGTCCATTTATAAATAAATAAAAGTTTTAAGTACTGTACACAAGGTGCATTCGAAAAGTTCGGTGAATGGTCCCATAGTGAGAAACATGGCAACCAGTACCCCCTAGCATCAAAATCACGACATTTAAGCTCGTATGCGCGGTACGAACAATTAAACGTAATGTGTGTGAGAATTCGTGTCATTGCGAAATGGATCGGCCTCGGTGACTCAGGGGTTGCGTGATCGCCTCTGATGCCCAAGGATGCGGGTTCGACTCCGGCCGAGGACGACGAGGATTTTTTCAGGAGGGAAATCCTGAGATCACGCACTTCCTTCGGAAGGGAAGTAAAGCCGTTGGTCCCGTGTAGTCGTTTGCTGGCTGCACGTTAAAGAACCCTTGCGAAGCAAAATTTGCGGCCCCTATAACGCCGTCCTGAAATGATCATGGCAGTTGAAAAGGACGTTAATACCAAACAAACCAAACCAATCATTGCGAAATGGAGCAACACTCGGCGCTGTGCTACGGGATTCAATTTTGGGGCTCCACTACAAATGCAAATCTCCTACGTCTTTTCCGTTTACAAAAATGGTTCCTAAGAACTTTACTTAATATCAGATTACCCAATTCCATTTCACATCATTTTAGTTGACTACGCATCTCAATTATTTACCAAATCTATATCATTCAACTATGCTCATTCGTCTACAAAATTAATAATCATTATCTAATTCTTACTACACCTTTAGATTTAGCTCACCTGCAAAACATACACCCCTACTCTGCCCGACTAACAAACTTAGTTAGACTCCCATCTACTAGGAGTAATTACCAACAACGTTGCGTCTCATATGCTGGCATTAAATGGTGGAATAGTTTATCGGAACAAGTTCGCTCATCCCCTACAAGCTCAACTTTCAAGAAATTACTGAAAAACTCCCTTTTAACCAACAATCCATTTACTAACACGAATTCCCTTTTTGCTACCTGGATTTTAATTGTTTATAATCCTAGACTCTGTTATTATTATTATAATCTTTCAACCTATATTGTAATTTGAAAATTATGAATAATACAGTATTCCCTCCGGAGACCCCACGTCGGCTGCTGGCCATACAGGCTCCGAACTGGGATCAATGTAATGTAATAAATAAATAAATATAAATAAAAAGAAAATAAAAACGTGTTTGAAAATTAATTTTTAAAACTACTGTTAACCTTTCATCTTTTTCTTTGTAAGCGAGTACTAAAAGCCTGCGACTCGCTGGTCGAAAACACAAGCAGTGACATCTTGCGGATGCGCCAGAAAACTACGCAAGTAATCACACTTACTAATTCCCTTCGTTATGCAAGACGGTTTTACTTATTTTATTTCTGTCTGTATATAAAAAAAAAAAAAAAGAGAAAGAAATTTATTTACAGAAAAACATTTTAAGCCACCCTTGTGATAGAGGAGGGAGGGCTTGTTATTTATTAATTTTTATCTTTTCTTGTTAATTAATAAATAATTATTTAAGAATGTATCTCTATGTCTCGTAACGCACGCTTCCACAATCATTACCCAGCTCAAGGGTAGTTCTACGTGACACTTACTCTTTAGAAAACAGGACTAAAAAAAATTAAGAATCAGAAAAATTTGAAATCAACTAAAAGATGGTGGAATCTCAAATTTTAAAGCTTTGGAAATTAAAAAGATTGTGTCATACAACCTATCAAAGTATTAAAACGTTAGAAAATAAAAATCAATTTAAGAAAACCAATTGCAGCTATAAAAAAGAAATACGCAGAGTGAAAAAAAAACCTTATCATATCGTCATATCAGAGACTTTGATTTTTGGAAGTTTATTCGAAAAAATTTTAAACAGCATAAAAACAGCTCTCCAACTGAAGAAAGTGTTAATTATTTGAAATATATTGATAATGCGAATAAAAGATGTATTCCATCTTTATGCTTAAATTATAATCCAATTTCCATGAAGCATGTTTATATGCCGATAATTTCTTCATCTAATGTCAAATCAGATATTAGTGAAATGAGTTTAAAGCCATCTGGACCGATCATATAATTACTGCATCTGTAATTAAGGATTGGGGTCAACTTGGAGAGTTTATCCTTTGTCATCTTTTGCAGTCTATTATCGCTACCACTCATTTTCCCCTGGACTTTAAGATGTCACAAATTGTACCCATACCCAAGAATAAATATGACTCGTAACAAATATGGTTAACTATGGTTAACAAATACGGCCAATATGCGTTACCTCAACTCTGGCTAAATTTGTTGAAAATATTGGCTTGAATGGTCTTCAAATATATCCTTAACATTCCAGACAATCAGTATGGTTGAAGACCTAAAACATCTATAATCTATGCACTGCTAAGGATTTATTTGAAGCCATTGAAAGTAAAAATACATTTTATATTGAGATTACCGATATAGCAAAGCTTTTAATACCATTCCACGGCAACTGCTTCTGAATTGCGCGCCTTGGGCATTGATTACCTGGTCTTGTCCTTATTTGAAGATTTTCTCTCCGACCGTATGAAGTGCATAAATACTGCTCATGAAACTATCATGCTTTCATCTGACCGAGGGGTAATGCAGATGTCTGCAACTAGTACAGCATTGTATGCAGCCGCTACGTGACCGATTTTTCAACTGCCATTAAATTTTGAAATTATCTCTTTCGTTGACAACTTCCTATACAAATTCTTCAGTTGAAAAATAAAAATATAAATTCGTACTGCCTTTTCTGAGTCAAAATATTGCTCAATAACCGAATTTTGTAATAATCTGCAACTGTTAACTGTTCCGAATATTGTTAACTATACCAAACTCAAACAGCTTTATTTTGCCCTAATCAGTATTGACCATCCTCCTCATTTCGTCTCTGAATGGCTGACAACGTTAATAAACACGAGAATACCCAGCTAGCCAAAATTCAAGCGCCAGATACACTGACTGCTCAATTGAAAGTGGACATTTTCGATTTTAGACGTTTTGTCGAATATCTAGAAAAAACTTGACGAATTATCTTGAAACTTCAAGTGTGTAAAGAGCATGTTACACTTCATATACAGGATGATTATAATTAAAGTTATGATTTCAAAAATCGATAATTTGAAAACTACTCGTCAGAATGACCTGA
>JAHWFO010083124.1:398325-417269 GCA_023313115.1 Rhysida immarginata
TCAGGTCATTCTGACGAGTAGTTTTCAAATTATCGATTTTTGAAATCGTAACTTTAATTATAATCTCCCTGTATTTCAGAAGTTTTATCCTAACAACATATAGAACAAAAAATAATGTTTGGGATCACCCTGTAATGCTTGAAATTGTAGCTGTAGTATATGCTTATGAGGCTTCTTTTACTTATCTGTGTTTGTTTGTATGAGAATAGCACGTATATTCATGGAGATATAAAGATTTCTTTAAAAAAAATCGAAATCTTTCGTAAATTTTTTGTTTATAACATTCAGGGTTTTCAATGCCATTTTCAGGAAACTTGACAAAATACATTAGAGGCAACACCCTGTAATGATAATATTAAAATATTAAATATTTGATGAAATATGTGCTTGTTTACTAAAGAATATTTAACTGCGCATGCGCAAACGTTATCAAAATGCATAATTTATTAACCAAATGTATGGAGTTACTCTTATAAAATGTCCAAGCAAATATCGTGAAAATTCAGAAAGATATCACCGACAGAATGAGTTAAATTTCAGTTGCTCTCAAAAATAAACAAAATGGTAAGGGGTTTTCTCCAAATTTTTATTTTTGGACCGCACACCAATATCAACTTTTCCTTACACAGATATGAAGTCAATATGCCATCTCTTGAGAGCAAACTTTTATTAACTTCAGCGGATAAATCCACGACAAAATCTTCATAAAACTCCTATTCCTTAAGTATTTTAGAAACTGTGTCTGATCTGATTTCACGATGTCTGTCTTCGGTGCTAAAAATACTGCACATAAAGAACATTGAGATAAAAAGTATCCTATTTCCGGCCCCTCGAAAGAAGCACATATCATGAAGGACACTCGCACTGTGCGAACTGATGAGCTCTGAGCTACGGTTGATGAGCAGGCGTCTGGGTCCACTGCGAAAGCAGCAGATATCTTAAAGTGTTCTTTTGCGGTTCTTCATCACCTTCTACATAAGAGCACTTTGGTCTCTAGGTTGCCCGGAATGTTTTGCTGTCGTTATTGCATTTTTCTTTCATACTTTGCACAACATCATGCACACTGGATCGAGAATGCCCGGTCGAAACACTAATTTCACGAAGTGACTTTCCACTTTGTATTTAGTATTTTGAACGTGGCATAAGATAACTACTCTATGTGGCTTTTCGGCATGCTCGCCTTTAAGCTACTGTTACATTTCTTTTACATCAAAAGTTAAAGAGTGCAACTTGGGAGTTGAAACAACCATCAAATAGGGTATCGGATATTTTGGCAGGATGCTTTTGCATATTATTTATTTTTTATACATTATATAGATAATTTTCGAAAGCGTTTAAGCTACTTTTATCCAAAAAACAGAATAAATAGATAGAGTCGACCGCTTCTCTATAAAAACTTTAATAATCATGGATATGCATATTTCGGCTGCAAGGTAGACTTCTTTCAACAGGTCATGCTGAAACAAGATGTGAAAAGTGGCCGACTGTTTTATTTATGGAAATTAGCACACACCATCTAACATGCGATTTTTATTAATTTTTACTTCATTAAACCTTAATGTTCTTTTTGAAAAGTCAATTTTTAAATTTTTCTCGGAGTTATTCTTTAAAGACGTTCAAAGAAACTTTTTTTAAATGTGTATTCCTATTCTGTTGTATTTCTAAAAATAAAATACTTACTTACTTACTTTTCAAACCCGCTTATCCGTTAGGGTCGCGGGGGCAGCAGCCTATGGAGGATCTCCAGCGATCGCGATCTTCCGCGCATGTCCTCCCTGGTAATATCCAAGCGACTCGAGCCCAGATTCTCCATGTAGTCTAGCCACCTGGTTCCAGGCCGACCCCTTGGTCTCTTACCCACCGGCTTGGAAAATAACAACTGCCTAGGAAGACCAGTTTGCGGCATCCGTATCACGTGGCCATACCAACGCAACTGAGATCTCTCAATGCGGAGAAGTAGCGGCTCAACACCTAAAGACTCCCTTATAGACAATATACAAGGAGAATTAAAAACTATAGGCAATATACAAGGAGACTGGTATAGGCCTCGGGCGGCCTCAAATACAATTGAAGCTAGAAAATTTGAATGGAAAGGCCTACGGTCCTGAAATTTTGTTTAATCATAGTGTGATATTTAAAAATTTAGCTAATCTATATTAAAAATTCTATGTCTTTTGGCAGGGGCCTTGCGGCCTCAATCTCAACTCAAGCTATAAATTTTAAACCAGAAGAAGTTCAGAAACCTGAAATGTTTTATATTTATAATGTGTTGCTTAAAATTTTAGTTATTACACACTAAAATTGATATAGTCCTCTGAGGCCTCGGCAGGGGCCGCGAGGGTCCAAATACAAATCAAGATATAACTTTTGTACGAAAAGGCCTAAGAACCTGAAATTTTGTATTTGTGCTCCTCCACTTATTATAGTCACGAGCCGCTACTGCTCGTAACATTTTAATGCTAAAACCCTTTTATCGTTGGATAACGATGCCTTAACTAATTTTTTCCTTTGTTGTTAAGGGAAAAGAAAATGAACAGATATACAGTACTGGTAATGCTGGACACAAAGCAATAACATAAAAAATACAATTTAAAGTGAGTAAACTATCTTAATTTCAATAACGTATTAATTTTAGTTGAAGCGTGTTACTGGAGTGGGGAAATGTTATTCAACAAAATTTAATGATTTGTTGCCCATATTCTTCTTGAACAATTTTATCAGCTGCACTGTAATGATACAACTTTTAAGTATGAAATATTCATGATTAATCCATTATTCACCACCCAATTTTAAATAATTTTATGCTAGTTAGAATTCTATAAGCATAAAATTCTATTTAAATGTAATAAAAGTCAATGATTAATTTCGGGATCCACTCAAAACCCCCACCAAACAAAACCCCCAGGCATAAAACCCGCCGGTAAAAAAAAAACCAGCCTTAAAGTGCAAGGGAGGGAAAAAACCCCGGATACAAAACCCCCAGAGTAAAAGCACTGATGAAAAAATTTTATTTCCAAGGTACAAAACATGTAAAATTCTATTCATTTTTTTTTAATAATAATAATTTAATCTTTTATTTAATCATATATTTAAAATACAGCATTGATTTTTAAGTTTAAAATACAGTTTTTTGCCAAACCCCGAAGCCTTACTATAGGCTTGTACGGGACAAAAGATTATATAAACAAGAACAAAAAATTAATAACATACAAAAACAAATTCAAATGTATACAAAATACAAATAAAGTTTTCAAATAACAAAAATAATTCTAAAAATAATTACAAATATTTTTTCCAAATTAATAAACAATTTTTTAACATTTTATATGTTATTATACGTAATATCCATGTCGGGAGTCTGTTAAAAATCTGTGGTATGTAATATTCTTTTTCTCTTGCACCATATAAATTAAAGATTTTTGTTACTGCGTATTTGTATTGTTTTCTTAAACCGTATTGAGTTTCTCTTTTAATGAAATAATTTTTTGAAAAACAATTTTCTATAATAATCCGATATTCTATCAAATCTGTAACTTTTTGTATTCCTAATTTTTTATAAGTATTTAATAAGCTGTTTTTTTCCAAATATTTTCCGCAACCATTGATTTTATAATTCTATCTTGCAAGTCTTCTACTTTTGAGAATTGTGCTCCATGATGATAAACCAACAGACTATAGCGTATTCTTGATTCAAAGTGTGTATGATATAATAATTTTCTAACCCTTAGAGGACAGTAAAATTTAACAAAAAACATCAAATATAAGATTTTGCATATTATTATTATTTTTTTTTTATTTTTAATATTTTTTATTATTATTTTTTTATTGTATAGAATTTTAAATAAATAAATAAATAAATAAATAAATAAATAAATATTGTTTTTATAATATTACTATTGATTAAATTTATAAGAGGAAAAAACTCAATGAAAATGATCTATCAGTGCTTTTACTCTGGGGGTTTTGTATCCGGGGTTTTTTCCCTCCCTTGCACTTTAAAGCTGGGGGTTTTGTGCCTGGGTTTTATGCCTGGGGGGTTTTGTTTGGTGGGGGTTTTGATAGACACTCATTAATTTTAGCGTGTTACTACTGATCAGGTTCACGATTCTTTCCGTTTTTGAAGCACAGTTGTAATTTTTAAAATCAGCACTTTACAGCTCTCATTCCTCTTAAATAAACTCTAAATAAGAGTATATTTTAACAGCCGATTTCTTCTATACCTAATTCAAACGAGATCACACTGGTTGAAATAATAGCAGTGCTGTTATAGCACGCTGAATTCGTGGAGGCTAACAGCGAGTTGACCACCTGATGATCCTAGTGACGTCAGTGCTCAGATCACGCTTAGATCGGTCATCAGAATGTGTCTTGAAGTTATAGCGCTTTGGCGGCGAGTTGTACGAGACGGCGCGTTTGAACTAGCCGACAAAGAAGACGTCGATGTACCTGAAAGCGAACCTCAGGAAGCAAAGGATTCTCTGGTTATACCTGAGGAAGACGTTTTCCCAGTGATTAGTAATTTACAGGAGTGGCTAGTGTCACCATTTGCTGATACAGAATATTTAAAATACTTAAAAAGTACATACCGCAAATATCGATTGTGGTCATTGGGGGAGTTGAGAGAAGTTGCCCCACTAGGATAAAATGCCCCATTACTTCCAACTTCAAATTTTCTCAAGAGTTTGCGCTTACTGATTATATTTATCGGTTAAGCATTACAGCCTGCCTCATGGTTGACAACTGCAAGTGCGGTCCAGGAACTCTCGCTGAGAAATTTATGAAAAACCGTTTTGGTAAGTGAATTCGCTACTACGTTATAACTTGGACGGGTATTATAAAAGTGTCCGGCGTGCTGAAAAACAATCTATATGATAAATCCTTTCTTATTTGAATCAAACAAGATGTGCTCTTTCTGTAAAGTCATGGGCTGACCAATACAACCTTGTAATGAGTAATGTGGGAAAGACGCCCACTAATTTGTTGGGGAGAGATGCCCCGATTTCTGTCATTTTAAAATTTATTTTTATCTGAATCTTCATGCCTCGTACATATCACAGAAAAACTAGTGGAGCTGATAGAGGGAAATGGTCGTTAGAAGCTTTACAACAAGCAGTTGATGCAAAATATCTTGGTGTGAATGAAGCTAGTAGACAATTTGGGATTCCATCCCGAACGTTAAGATGGAGAATGATACCAATGACCCTTCCCAAACTTTGGGAGCATCAAGTAATTAATTGATTTTTATGAATTTAGCAGATGCACCTTGAAGCTAATATCGCCAATTCCTGCTATCGAAACTCCTACAACTAAAAGAGGAGAAAGACAGGCCACACTTCTATACAAGAATGATTTTACCGCCAAAGCGGATAAAGGGAGCATATTTTCGTGTTATAGCATCATACATGGATATATAGAATTAACCAACATTTTAAAACACTTTAGAGAAAATATATAAGTATGAAAAATAAATTGTAAATTACTATTTAAGTAAACAAATGTATAGAGAGAATTTAAACAAATAAACTTGAAGAACTGAAAGGTTAAATGGAGAACGAAGTTATTCTTTATATATTTGAACAAATAAAAGTTCTTTAATTTGTATGCATTCCCATATAATGTTAACGAAGTGAGCCTCAATTGCCGAAGCATTATGTGTAAGCATCTATTATTTTTTCATATTCAGTTACTATTGAAGCAAGCGATTAACTACTACTAATTAGCATTATGTCTAACAGTATTTAATTTTAGATACTATTAAGCCTAACAGCAATATGCTCTTGATACAAATAAGCTATGGATAACAATAGCTCTATCAACTCGTAAGGAGTTGGTTGATATAATACACGCCATATCTTAGCACTGAAAGTTTCCAAAGGTAACATATAGCACGATTAAAACATGAACTACTAAATAATTCCGACTACCATTAATTAATCGTTATATTCACTCATGACACGTTGTTACGAGTTTTTTGATATATTACTTGCCATATGTTAGCATTAAAAGTTCAAGCAGTACATATGGTACTTTATGGTAACATTAGGGCACGTGCTACTAAACCAATTCCCATTATCATTATTTACTAGTTATATTCACACATGATACATCGTTACGAGTTGTTTGATATATTACATGCCATATGTTAGCATTGAAAGTTCCAACGGTACCATTAGAGCACGTGCTGCTAAACCAATTCCCACTATCATTATTTACGCGATATATTCACTCATAACATGTTGTTACGAGTTGTTTGATATATTATATGCAATATCTTAACATTGAAAGTTTCCAGTGGTACCATATGGTACCATTAGGGCACGTGCTACTTAACCAATTCCCACTATCATTATTTACTCGTTATATTCACTCATGGCACGTTGTTACGAGCTGTTTGATATATTACATGCCATATTTTAGCATTGAAAGTTCCAACGGTGCCTTACGGTACCATTAGGGCGCGTGCTACTAAACCAATTCCTACTATCATTATTTACGCGTTATATTCACTCATAAAACGTTGTTACGAATTGTTTGATATATCACATGCAATGTCTTAGCATTAAAAGTTCCAACTGTACCATTTGCTACCAGTAAAACACCTACTCATTATTTACGCGTAATATTCATTCATGAGAAATCCTTACATGTGCACGTGCCACAAGACCAATGTCTGCTATCACTAGTTATTCTTATATATTCATTCATGAGACGTCATGACGATTTGTTTGATATATCACATGCCATATCTGGTTATAGGAAATTTTTATGGGGGTATCATAATAGTACCATTAGAGCACGTACCTATTCCGGCTATCTCACGTTCGTACCTGTTCGTGCTCTGTCCCATATTAATGGATTGGTGAAAACAGAGTGTGAAAAAGTTAGTTCGTTTTCAAGTTATCGTAATAAATAATAAGCTTCCTACGAATAATAGAATTCTTTTGATTTAGAGATCTTTCTGCCCTTTCAATAATCGTCATTCACGTGTACCCTGCACGCGCACCATCTCATTAAATTTTAGAGCAGAGCCAAACTGATGTGCTCAGTACGCGTTTTCTTCAATGCAAGGATAATTTGTGTCTTCCAGCAATTCAATACATGCACTCTCTGTCTATTGCAAAGCAATGCATTGTGGGAATTGTCTACAGACGGACGGACAGCTGGACAAACCGATCATATAAGCACTTTTCAACGAAAATGTGCTAAAAACGCGGTAAACACCGAAATCAAAAATATACCATCAACCAGCGGATTGTGTAGAGTGTGGAGAGAACTACTACAAAACCAAACAAAAAAGTGACTAGATCGAATGTAGGCTATTGCTTGTTTCCATTGGCTTCACGAAATATGCACCGTGTATGGCAATAAATGCAATCCACGTGAAAGGATGAAGAGACAACGAAAATAAAAGAATTTGAATAAATTCAACATTTTTAGTTCAATTTATTAGTGGGGCGTTTCCACGGTTTCCAAAATTGTACTAGCTTGCACAGTTTTTAGGTTTATCTTCTCTCTCAATTAACTTTGTTTTTCATTACGATAGCTTAAAATCTTGCTTAATACTTATTTCTGTTTTGAAAAAATGATTAGTTTTTCTGAAAAACTGCTTAAAGCTTTAAGTGGGGCATCCTCCCCCAACTCACCCTATATAGCCATAATTTTAACGATAGTTTGGCAGCAGAAACCAGCATAAATGTCATATGAAATTAATAGGAAAAAACTAGGTTCCACCCTGCAAAAGCCCCTAAGTGGGGAGGAGGAATTTAAAAGAGGCTAAAATGGAACCAGTGATTTATGTAAGCTCCCTCAATCCATGACTAATATCCTCAAGGAAAGATCAAACAAAGTCACTTAAGGGAAGAAAGAAAAAGCATAAGAAGAATCGGATTTTTTTCGAGTAGCCCTTAACGCACAGCCCTCAAGATGTTTGTCATTCACTCGAGTCTTTGTGTTAGTGATCCGACAGTCAGTATCTACTACTCCGAATCGACGCTTTCGCTTCCGTGAAAATGGCCGTCATGTCTATGAAAGTTCGTCTCCAACGGGTAAAAACTGCGACTGAAATATAATAAAGAAAGGGTTGTAGAGACCACTTATCTATCCTGTATTTATTCCAGCATTATCCACAGTTTCTTTGGTTTTCGTCAATTTAATTATGACTGAAACTATTTCAGTATTTCAATAAAATCTTGTAAACATCCAAGAAGGACTTTAGCTGTGAAGCAGAAATACATTTATTAATTTATTATGAGCAATCGTGCGTCGACAAACCGACAATACTTAAAAGATAAAGAGAAAGTAACAGTGTATTCATTCTTGACCAATCGATTGTTATATGACATGCCATTATCTTATTTTTCTTTACGGTCACTGTTTTACCACGTGAATTCGACTTAAAGGGGTATAAGAAAAATCCTGAAAAGTTAATACAGCCGAATAGATGAAGGAAGGATGCCACTTTTCCACAAAAGAATTTTAATAATCTTCATAAATGTATACATTTCAACTACCAGGTAGTCATCATCAGTATGAGTCGAGGTAACAAACAAGGAGAAGGTTTATATAGGAGTAAGAAGCCAATAGGGCGCAACAGAAATTGCCACTCAAGAGTGGTTGGTCCAACTTAGCGGACCTAGGAGAGAGCTCTACAGAGTTTTAACAGAAATACAGAAGAAAAATCAAAAAAAAAAAAACAAAACAAAAGGAAGGGGAAAAAGAGAAAAGGGGGCCAAGAAAACCGTTATTTAGCATGGGCTAACAATGTGTCCCATCGTGATAGATCGAGAGGTCCAGCATCATGATTCAGGAGTTTTTGTTCTTCGCACTTCATAATCTCCAGGGACTCCAAGAAATTAAGTCTTTTGTAGTCATCAGCCACATGTAGAATGTTGAAGTTTTCTGTCTTCATAACGTGTCCAGTATTAATTATATGTTCAGCATAAGCTGATTTTTCTGGTATATGGTTTCTTACGTAGTCAAAATGTTCCTTTATTCTGGTTTCAATTCTTCTGCGGGTTTGTCCGATATATTTGTGGCACTTGTGAAGATTGTACCTGAAGATAAGCGAATAACTGCGCGAGGACCACAAATACGGCACGTGCAAGTTTTTCCTCAGGATCTAAAACCACAAAACGAGTATATTTTTATGAGGAAAAATTAATGCATCATCCGTAATGATTATTCCAGTACCCATAACACTTTTTGGGGCGGAACATTATTATTAACTATAGAGAGGAAGGAATCTGTAGAGATAAAGTGAGCACTTCAAAGCACACAGAAATTCAATAGGCGCATAAATTATAAATAAGATGTTATAAATAAGATGAAAACTTCAAAAAGCATTAAAAGATCTAAATGAACATTTAATTGATTTTTCAATGCTTTAAAATAATAAATTATGAAGTTTATTAGTCTTCATTCAAAACACTGAAAGCAAAACGTTAGCCATTAAACGAGTTTGCTAGGTGAAACCAATGAAGTATATTAAAAGGAGATTCCGAATCATATTATTAACATCGCCACTAAAATGAAGCCAATTGAAGCCATGACAGTTCTGAGCAGGAGTGAGCCGCGGAGTAGTTAGTAGTCTGGCTGCTTTGTTTTTGACGACTTTGGGCCCGAGGAATAATTAATTCAAAACCATTCCTCAAAGTTGTTCCGCGTACAACTGTACAAACAGAGACGAAAAAGGACCAGGAATCACTTTCCACAAACAAAAATAAAAAAATACGTAAATGAAATGAAAATACGGCACGTGTAAACGCAATAAGATGATCGAAACGCAATTGAAATTGAAACCATGATCGAAAAATTGTTTATAAAATATAATAAAATACTTAATATATAAACTTAACGAAAAGATAAAGTTTATCACTCAGTGATCAGCGTGTGAAAGATGTATTAATCAGCTACCCTCATGTTTAGCCATGTGTTTTGCATCATCTTCACTCAATTTCGGTTATGACGGTTCTGGGTGGCAGAGCTTTAAGTTTGGCGGCAGGTTTCGGGGTCTATCTTCAATATACGTCATTGGGTAAGACACCGACGCCAACGAGAGACAGGCCAGGCAACACCACCTCTACCAACACCTCCTTGAAAGAAAGCCTCACAACTGAAAAGTCATGCATTGTTACATCATCATAAGTCGACCAAATTTAGGGCTTATGATTGGTAGAAATATGATCAACAATGGTCCAATTATGATGATGTAACAATATATGATGTTTCAGTTGTGAGGCTTTCTTTCTAGGAGGTGTTGCCTCTACTCAAAGCCTGAGCGCGAAAATTTCATACATTGTTACATCATCAAAAAAATTAGTTCACATTTTGACCGCTACGTCAAAATATGGCGCATGAATAATAACAAAAACAAGTTAGAAGCAGAAAAATTTATAAAATCAGAGCATTTGTTCAATGTGCATTCCATTTGTGTCAATGACAAGTTCAAAGCACATTATTGCATGTTTCACAGTAGAGCGAAGGGTTTCCTCAGGAATCACAGTGATATGGCGTGTTATGCTTGCTTTCAATTCAGGGACAGTTCGTATTCTTCCTCCATAGACATTATCTTTCAAATATCCCCACAACCAGAAGTCACAAAGGTTTAAGTCCGGTGAACGAGGAGGCCATGCAGTTTGAAAAGTTCTCGAAATCACCCGATCATCTCCAAAATGAGCATGAAGCAGGTCCTTCACTTGTCGTGCAATGTGGGGTGTTGCACCATCTTGCATAAAGACAGTAGTGTCTAAACATTGTCTTTCTTGTAAAGCAGGAATGACTTTCTGCTGCCGAAGTTCGCAGTAACGAGCACCAGTGATTGAACTTCTTTTAGTGCCTCGAGGAGCGTTCTCTTCAAAGAAAAAGGGGCCAAGAACGAAATGTGAAGTGAATCCGCACCATACAGTCACGTAATCAGAGTGCAAAAGCTTTTCATGCACAACCATCGGCTTTTCAGTACCCCAGATGCGACAGTTTTAAGCATTCACTGCTCCGTCTAGTGTGAAATGCGCTTCATCTGACCACAAAATGTTCCATGGCCATGCATTATCGACAAGCAAAATCAGTGCGTTTTTCCGGATCTTCATGAAGCAACTTTTGAACCACCTTGATCTTGTATGGGTACCACTTTAAAATGAAACGCAAAACTTTTTTGTACCGTAGACCACGGAATAGACAAATCATGTGATTCGGCTCGAACACTTGCTGAAGAATATTGGGAACTTGAAGCACTCTCCACTACAGCAGCAGCAACGTCTTCCACAGTCTCATTTGCAATTCGTTTCCGTCCTCTCCCTGGCAGCACACCCAACTCACCAGTTTCTTCAAATTTCTTAATCATCTGTTTTACACCATTAATGAACATAGGCCCATTTCGCAAGTTTTTCAAACGTCGATATTCTCTTAGTGCAGCAGAAGCATTATTGCAGTTCTGGTAAAACAACTTCACCAATAAAGCTAGATCCTTTTTAGCTAAAGCCATCGTGAAGAATGACTTTACATTTAATTTCACTGTCATTTTAAAGCTTTTCTCATTTTTACATCTCATTTGCATAACGTCTCTGACTGAGTAAAAATTCTCAGATAGTTTCTTACATGACCAGCGCCATATTCTACGTAGCAGTCAAAATGTGAACTAATTTTTTTATTGCAAAATTCTCTTCCCCATGGTCTGTATAACATATATCTCAAGTTTCGTCAAAATCTGATTACCAGAACGGCCGCTAGAAGGGTCTAAATGGTGTTACTTTAATTATAACCACCCTGTATATACCAATTTTGTTTAAGGTTTAACCCTGGGCCTTGTTAATTGTTAATGCATTAAGCTGAGAGAACGGAAAATTGTCGACGTTCGAGTTCCACAAAATGATCAATCACCTGTAACGGCATTATTGGTATTAAAACGAATTGTCCTGCGTTGTCCCCGCTGAGTATTGTAGCTTATAATGAACCTGATTATTCGGAATTGGCTGTTGTATTGCTTAATACCCCAAACATTTAACCTAGTGACCGTCGACCGTATAATTTACCGACAACTTCGAATAGTTGCTGTGATTTTATCTGGCAGTTGAGTCTGTGCACATCCTGATATTATTTTGCACAAGCGCACAGATGAAAGCTTCGTCGGGTTTTAGAAAATCGCCTATGGTATGATCCTTCACTATGTGTTTATGTTTCCGTACGGACGCAAGGGTGGCATATTTCTTTGCAGTCGAAGAACGATGCTCATACCAAGAGTGTTACAATACGTCAGTTTTATGCTTACCATGTACAAATTCGTCACGTACACGTTTAAGCTCTACGAACACGGGCATATATAGGGTGTCCCAAAATGGGCTGACATTTTAATTTTTTAGCTAAAAATAGAGTTTGATTCTTATGATCTCGGATACAAAACTAACTCATGAGAGATATGTAAAATAGATAAAACGATCAAATGGGTGAAATGAGTTATTGCAATTGTAATAGGTACAAGTGAGTGATTCAAAAGTCCTTATCGAATTTCAAAGTGCTATAAATATGCAACCTGTTGTTGGCGTATTCTGCGACGTCGTTTGCTATTGAACTCCTGTAAATTAGCATTTCGAAATTTGATGATATGACGAATATTTTGTACTTTACTACACTTTTATATGTTTATTTTAACAATAAATACAGCATTTTGCAATCGGATACGGACTTTTGAATCGCTCTGTATAGTGCCAAGTACAAAGACAGGTCACCTTCAATGTATACCCCTTTGCGTTACATCCATATTATCTTTTAAATTTTCTTAAGAGTGTAAAATGCTTAAAAATATACAGAGGGTCATTTCAGTTAATCTCAGTCGATTCTGAATGATTGACATTTCAAATGAAGCAATTTACCCTAACATTCGACTATTAAATTGATCTCAGTTTTTACTGCAGTTGCTCTACAACTTCTGGGCATACTTCGGAATCCATTAAAGATTTTTTACGTATGCCATTTTTAAAACAACGAAGCTGCAAAAGTCCATCGACGAAGTTATCAGGAGATTCGACGGGAAAAAAAATCAAAATAGCTCGAATTCCGGTTTCCTTTTCCTTTGGTCGCCAATAATTGTGGAACTTCATCTTATTACATGATGTTCTTGCTATTCTTTCCGTAGAGAGCTGAAACTAATTCCCAATTCAAGGCTTCCAAAAGGTTCTCCTGAGAGCAGTAAAAAATTCTCCTGATGTTATGCTCTTTCTGCTATTCGGAAACTTTTCTGGAGTCCTTTTGAGCGGCATTCTGCCTTTACCATTCAAGTTTGAGGATATTTTCACGGCAAAATCGAAACCACTCAGCTTGGCTCTTTACATCGGCAGAGGACGCTGGCATAAACTTTACCAAGTATTCCAGTAAGATATGTTTCATACAGTTTGCGGGCATTGGTTTCCCTTTCGGGGATTTGGCGGGTAGTAATACTATGCGCATGAGTTTGATGGAATTGTATTTTATTTTATTGACAATTGCCACAGATACCCCTACTTTATGGATATGGATCTTCTGCGTAGGAAGATTTTCACCGGCGGTATTTCAGAATGTGTTAGGTGGTTGGCTCTTCCGAAGTATTCTTTTCTTGAATTAATTTAGCAGGAAAGCTACGTTTATTTAAACGTCCAATTCTGCCGGTTATTACGGTCTTATATAAAAAGAGGCCTGCGTTTTTTCAGTTTTAAAATATGAACGAGGCATGGGATAGACCATTTCCTAACCTTCCCATAAATCCGCAATTGATTTGATAAATTTGTCTGAAACATCAAATGTTTTCACAAGAAAACTCATTTGAATGTCTTTGCATAAAAGTCGGAGTGCTTCATTTCATTCGTCAGAGAATGAACGGAAAGCGATTTTACCCTTAAATTCACAAATGCAAAAAATACATTCACAAAGTGGAAGACGTTGAGTATTCTTTTGCAATCCATTATAAATATGGAAATAGTTTACCATTCATTTCCGAAAAAGTCTCACGTTGCCACCATAGGGTATTCATTGTAATAAGCAGCAATTTGTCATCAATTAAAAGCAAACAATTTCTGTTGTTCAACTATTAATTGTCTTAGATTCAATTTTTTCTCCAGTTTAATTAATCATTTCTTCTCTCTATATCCGCCATTATCCGCCTCACTAATTGCTGTTAATTGAGAGAGACGACGCTTCCTTCCTTCCTTCTTTCTTCCCTTTTTCTTTTCTTTTGCTACTCCAATTAAATTGACTGTTTGTCTTGACTCGGATGGAAAAGTGGATCCATACAGAGACAGACAAACAGGTGTTTCGACGACTAACGAAGGGAAAAACAAAAGAAATGCGGAACGAGGAGAAACAGGAGGTTGATTGGGAAATGAACGAAGAAGACAACGACGAGAATCGATTCGGTCGGAGCAAATGAGAAGAAGGAAATGGCGAAGACAATATTTTGAGCAAGCAAATTTACTTAAACCCAATGACATGGCGCTTTCGAAAAGCGCCTCGCCACCGAGAACACTGGCCCAACATTAATATCGAGACACGTGAATATAGATAATAAAAGAAAGTTTGCCTTTTGTCATTTGATACCTTGTGCTGAAATCTTTGACATTTTGAAAGCCATTTTATTTTCCCACTAAACGTTTATAAATATCAAGTGATATGTTCATCCTTTTGGCTTTTAAACAAGATAGTGAATTAGATTCGTATCAGACTGTGAACTCTAGGCTGAGTCTAGGCGTGGGGTAATGATGTTCCTGGCTGTTGACAATTTCGACAGCTATTTTGTAACCGATATGATATATCAACATCCAAAAAACCCCCGAAAACAAACGAGTTCAGACTGCCTGATACGGGTCATTTATTGCCAGAACGATGTTAATTAAAAGACCTGTGTACCTATTAAAAACAGTCGAGTCGAAACCTATTTGTGATGTCAGCGCTATACAACCCATCGCAGAAGGCACTAAATACACTCACTCACCAAAAGTCATGGCACACCTGCCTAATAACGTGTTGGGCCTCGTCTGGCCCGGATAACGGCCGCGACCCGTCATGGAAGAGAGTCTACCAGTCCCCAAAACACATCCACAGGCGCTGCAAGCCATGCTGCCTCCGCTGCACTCCATAGCGATGCTGCATTTACCTGCACTCAGGTTGTATTGGTGATGACCTGACAGATCGTTCGATGACGTTCCACAAATGTTCAATGGGATTGCAAACTGGGGAACGTGGAGGCCAAATCATTGTTGTGAAGCCGGTGGAATGTTCCTCCACCCACTGCCGTGTCCTAAGAGCCGTGTGTGGAGGCGCATTATCTTGCTGGAAGATGCCATCGCCTGCGGCGTAAAAACAGTTCATGAAGGGGTGCAAGTGATCCCCAAGCAGATCGATGTAGGAAGTAGCACGCAAAGTGGATGTCAGATGCACCAATGAACCCATTGCATGCCACAAGAAAACACCCCAGGCCAGTATGGAGCCTCCACCTGCCTGAGTGGTCTCCACCTAAGAAGCGGGATCAATGGCTTCGAGTGACCTGTACCATCAGCCCGATACAGCTGAAACCGTGACTCGTCGGACCAGGCAACCCTTCGCTAATCCTCAGTGGTAGCCACGTATGTGCCCGAAATACAAAAATCCTCCCATTTCGGTGATTTTCAGTGATAATCATGAAAATTCGGCAATGCTTGCTCCCGAAACACGTCATTTCGGCCGCATATGTGCCCGAAACACATCAATGTCGATGTTGGTTGGTAGGCTAGGCGTTGCCGACGATGTGCAGCTGTAGGAAGTCCCTGGTTGTACCGGATGGCCCGCTGTCGCCCTTCATTGAATCGATAAGGTGTGGGCGACCCGTCCGCTGTCCGACATGGGTTGTAACCCCTCGTTGGGTGTACTCTAGATAGACCCTTGCAACGGTTGTGCGGGAAAATTGCAGGGTGTTGGCTGCATCTGATATTGAGGCACCCATCCGTCTAGCACCAACAATCATCCCCCGTTCAAATGCGGATAGCTCTCGGCGTGCAGTTCGTTTTGCTTACAATGATTGTGTGATATCAATGAGCCCTGTGCACCTAGATTCCCAGAATGGAAGCAACGGGATCTGTGTCATTACGCACAGGGAACCTGATTGGAGGGGTGTGCCATGAGTTTTGGTGAATGAGTGTAAATGAGGCAATAAATGACGTTTCATCAGCACTTTGGGTTAAGAATGAGCGAGTTTGTGGATCCATATCATCGGCTGTATGTTGTTTTAATACAGGTTTTATTGTTGGTCTTGAGGTTTGTTTTAAATATTTTAGATAAATTTTTAGTATAGAACGCAAATGACGCGCCCATAATTCCAACAACCAACTAACAAAAATGGTTGCCATTATCTTTCAGACAATTATTTGTACGGCAAACGGCTGCTTCTGCATCATTGGCAGAAAAGTCCAGTGGAATTGCTGCACATGACGTTTCAATTTCTTCCGTAGGAGCCACCAATGTAGCCAGTTTTCTGCGATACACATCCTTTAGTTTTCCGATATGTAAAAATCTAAAGATATTAAATCAGGATATGCCTCTCCGTTCTATCCAGTGTCCTTAAAAAGTCACATCCAGGTAAACTCGTACGTTTCTAGAGTAGTGTGATGGTGCGCCGTCTTGTTGAAAGAAAAAAAAATTACCATTTCCGTAAAGTCAATGGATGCAGAAAAAAGTACATAAATGCTATTTGCTAAATTGTATATGTAATTGCTGCAGATTCTCTGTATTTAAGTCTTTATAGTTTTCTTTTCACATTAACCCCGTTTTGGGCGATCTTGCCTGTTTGGGGGTTATCTTGATTATAAACGAGGTAGGTTCAAAATGTTCCCGATCTTTTTAAACATCTTTCTTATGAAATTGTTACGATCTTGAGGCTTTGAGCACCAACAAATTTTTACCAAGTTGAAATAAATCACGTGTTGAAACACGCGCTGCGCACACATATGTGTAGCATTGTGTCATGCGCGCATCGCATTCAGTTGATACCAGTGTATTAGGGTTATTCATCACGGGCGTTGAAACCTGGTGCTTTTTTACGACCCTCACACAAAAAGACAATCATCCGTATGGAAAACAAGTTCGCCCCCCCCCCCCTCCCGATAACAGAAGTTCCGTGTTGACAGTTTTAAAGAAAAGGTCATGCTTGTGATTTTTGTTTTTGTTTTGGTTGCAAAGGAATAGTCCACTACGAATTAAGGAAATCCATATCTAGTATCACGAAATATAAACAAATGAAGGAGAATCCGAGAAGTGATACGGTAAACAAGAAAATATTTATTGCCTAACCTGAGGCTGTCTTGTTACAAATTTTGAAGCTGGAAACCTGTCCCTTTTAAAACGATAGAAATGGCGGACCTAGTCGAGAGCTTCTTAAAGCGACGACCTATCGAGGGGCTCTTCCGTTTTGTTGCTGGTCTTCTAGTCCAATCAGGTAATCGATCATTCCATCTCTCTCAAAGGACGTTTGGCCATTTAGAAGGATATCACTGCGTCGGTGGTGTCTCCTAATCTCCATCTCTTCTTTGATTAGAATCTTGCCTTACGAATTCATACCGGAAAGCCATACAGTTAACAAAGAAATGTACGTGGACATTCTGCGACGCTTGCGTGATGCCATTCGCTGCCAAACGTCCACATCTTTCCACAGGCACATTCACTTCTTTGTCAAAAAGGAAGTATTTAATCTGGAACTTTTGAATTTATTGCAAAACAAAAGCAATCATCATATGAAACAGGAATGAAGTAGGAATAAAAATGGCCGCCTGCAACAATGATTGTCCATATTTTCTTTATACAGGGTGTCCCGAAACTTCCTTACAATCTTGGGGGGGAGGTAGAGAACATCCTTAGAAACCATAATTACATAGGAAAGCATGGGCGGAAACGTCACTCTCACATGAAAGAGACATAGTAAGACCACAATATAGGAAGCAGTGTAAAACGCTTTATTACACAACTAAAGACTACAATGTATGACTTACAATCATCACGGATGCACGCATGACACATACGCGACGCGGATTGGTGAACATTTTCGAAGATACCTGGCGTTTCGTGGATCATCGCAGCAGCGATGGAGATCCGTTCCACAAAGTTCATTTCAGGATTTATTGGTCTGTCGTACACAATGCTCTTTATGGCACCCCAGAGAAATAATCAAGAGGAGATAAATCAGGTAATCTGGGGGCAAGCAGTCGGCGTCTATAATGAGGAAGCCAGACATGCCGACCTTGAGAGATTGAATACAGTGCCATCTATCGATTTCCGCCCATGCTGTCCTATGTAATTGTGGTTCCTAGCGATGTTCTCTACCTCCCATCTACTACGGGAGCCAACAGAAAGGATCTTTGCAAGGAAGCGCACCTGGGTGAGTTCGTAACGTGTTGCAAATTGGCGCCAGCTCTTGCGCGTTGCGGGACCCGAGCTAAATCCATCATATTCATGTTCCACATAATATCGAATTACTTCTTCTTAGCTTTTTATTGATTAAGTGTATTTAGTGCTAAGTTGTTTGTTAACTGTATTATTTTGGACGGCTACAGAGGGTTACTATTGGTCTATGGTAACACGTTACAGAGGGCCAGAAAAGGTGGAAATCCCCTTTCGCCCACTTAGAGTGTGTTCAGTCTGGTAGCCATGAATCGCTGCTATTGCCCTGCTTCGCAGTTTTCATGCAGGAGCCTGGAACGCAGAACACCAAGATCAATTCGTAACCACTCCTGTTGACACGCTTTCCAAAGACCCTCCACTATTCGCGGCCGTCTGTTACCGAAGGCACATTTAAGTCGGCCAAATTCACAAAATTCCATAAGGGATGCGTCCGGCGACTTGACGGGTATGTTGCTTAATGGAATGGAGCGGATTCCGGTATCTTCTTGCATGCGTTCCAGGAACAGACGAGTTGATGCGACGATGTGACTCGACGCCTTGTCTTGGTGCAGCCATAC
>JAHWFO010083124.1:432269-454263 GCA_023313115.1 Rhysida immarginata
GGTGGTGGGAGGAATTTGACACCATGCCTGATGGATAGCACTGTCTAGTTATGCTAGATTGGACGGTGATGGATCCAGCCGTCTGATGGTTCGTTCGACTTCGTCTCACAAATGCTCAATTGGAGTGAGATCTGGGGATTGTAGGGACCACCGAAGTAAGGTAAAATCCCCCTCATGTTCCTGGAACCACTCCTGCACAATACGAGCTCTGTGGCATGGCGCATTGTCTTGCTGGAAGTAGCCATCTCCATTGGGGTACACCATCAACATGACAGGGTGACTTGATCGGCGACGATACGGAGGTATGCTGTGCCATCTAGACATTGTTCAACACGTATTAACGGACCCAACGCATGCCAGAAAAACATTCCCCAGACCATAACACTGCCCGCACCGGCTTGAAGGGTTGTACTCATGCATGCGGGGTCCATGCTTTCGTGCTGTTTCCGCCAGATTCTCACGCGGCTGTCTACTTGATGTAACTGGAATCGTGACTCGTCAGACCACACAATTTGTTTCCACTGCTCGATAGTCCAGTCCTTGTACTCCTGAGCGAATTGGAGTCGTTCTGCTTGTTGGCTGCAGACAGCAAAGGTGTGCGGACAGGTCTTCGGCTTTCATATCCCATGCGATGCAGAGTGCGGCGGACAGTGCATTCAGAGACCGTTTTGGAGGACCCCTGATTAAGGTGAGCAGTGATTTGATGCACAGTTGCCCTTCTGTTATCCTTTACCAGTCGTTACAGTCTCCGTTCTGTCCGATCATCAACCATCCGCGGGCGGCCACAACGCAAACGTTCAGACCCCGTCTTCCGGCTAACCGTCCAGATTTTAAATACTTTAACGACGACTGCTATTGAGCACCCCACCTATTCTGCTGTTTCGCTGATACTCGCTCCATAGCTCCTACAATCATCCCGCGTTCGAAGGCTGTTAAATCGCGTCGTTTACTCATAGTTGAAGAATGGAACACGTCTACTGTTGTCGACGACACTCAGCTTCCCGCTAGCAACATTGTGGCGACGTCCGTGCGCGCATTTGGATAAACATGTCAGGTGGTCATAATAATATGCTCACTCAGGGTATACACAACATTCCAACACGAGTGAAGCTGGTAGAACTGTAGAGAGCTATAGTTGGAGAGAGCCATCCATTGGGAGCATTTTAAAAGAATTCTTTTCGGTTTTTCACCATAAATTTTTACTGCATAAATTTTAAGCTTTTTTCATGGTTCATTTTTACTGTATGACGAGTTTTCATGTGACGTCGCAACAATAAGGCGGCCATACAGGTGCTTCAGCGCGAGCGCAAATCCTACGTAATTTCGTCGACAGCATTTACAATTGTTTGCACTGATATTATCGAACTTTTTCTATCACGGTTCACCATTTGCAAAAAATGCGGGCATATCGTTAACGCTCTGTTCTTCTTGGGGTTGCCTAAACTCCACGAATAGCACTGCACGATTCATAATCCATTTTCAAGTTGTCGTGCAAACGGGGCGCCCTGTAAATCAATTGCCCCCTGTAAACAATTTGCAAAGGGGTACGTTTATAATTCGACGTCGACGCATCCTCGGGAATATCTGGAAAATATCCGCGATTGCCGTAGAGTGCAGCATTCACAGGGGTTGGTCCGGATCTATACACCATTTAACAAAGTTTTTGTGGGGAAAATGGTATTCGGAATAGTTGTTAGTTTTGACCTTCCCTACCACCTCTTCAAGTCTGGCAATGGAATTCATAAACACCCTATATATGAAATAGACTTGGTTTATGTTTAAATGCGCAAACAATCAGGCGTTCGTGTTTGCGTCCATAATTGGTTGGCCGTGTTTGTATATTGCGTCAATAATGCTTGATGAAATTAATGCTTGCCGTAGCGACGAAAAAATACAGGCCCCGACACTGAATATTTACCTGATCATCTTTTTTCGTCGGCTACAATGATTCACGTTTTAAGGGGAGACTAATTATAAAAAGTATTAAATAAATAAATAAATAAAAATCACTATTATTTCTTTTTTATTTAAATCTTTGGGAAATATAAGAAATTAATCTTAAAAAATAAAAGATTACAGATTTCTTTCATAAGGAAAAAAAGTGAAGGTAATTTGACTATTGAGCCAATAACTGGAGAAAATTTATGTTTCATATGGTATTTCTAAAATTAGAAAATTATAAAGATCATAACTAATTGTGTGAGAGGGGAATCATTGTTGCTAAAACTGATACGATCACTATGAACAACCACATTGAATATGACTAAATATAAATACGCTCTCTGACTGAATATAAATGACAACCTACGCTCTCTGACTGAATATAACTCTATTGAAGCAGTTACATGCTAAAGAGGGATGATGACGGGGCTGTAAACAGAGTTCCTTAACCCTCAATCCATCTATGAAGTATTTTTTAATATACACCGAAATAATTCAACATTCATAGCCTTTCTTTGATATTCTCAAAATCTAAGGATGCAATGTCGAATTTTCCTGGCCAAACCCAATTATACACAAAATTCAGAACGAACATTTTAAAGAATTCTTTCGTTTTTCCAACGTGAATAATTACTGTATTAATTCGAAGGATTTTTCATGTGTTTATACTTCTATTCAAATTCGAGCAACGCCGGGCATATCAGCTAGTTTTCAATAAATCGGCCAAATCTTCATGAAAACTGTTTAATTTTACGCATGCGTAAACATTATAGCTCCCATTTGCGTATGAGAAACAATGTCAGTCATATGCCCATTCACACCGATTTTGCATGCATTTATATGGTCCTCAAATTTACTGTTACCCCTCTCGCAGATATCAGGCCCGATGCGTACAATTATGCGTATGATTTCCGCCTT
Source organism: Rhysida immarginata (assembly GCA_023313115.1). NCBI lineage: Eukaryota > Metazoa > Arthropoda > Chilopoda > Scolopendromorpha > Scolopendridae > Rhysida > Rhysida immarginata. The sequence continues at coordinate 435,129 of JAHWFO010083124.1, forward strand.
CACTTCAAGAATTGTGCCTGTTCGTTGGCGTACACTTATGATTTCACAAACTTCTATAAGAAGTTGATTGGAGGCATCGGGCCAGTTATCTGCGAGAGGGTTACCGGCAGCGCTGTCGTTGGTAGGGTAATTTATGATTCCGTAGGGTAAAAATCAAGTAGTAGTCTATGTAGGGTAATAATAGGGTAATACTGCTATACAGTGAAATTTTGTTTATCTCTGACGTCATATTAGCATCACACACGAAGCAATCACTGCTTGTAACCGCATAATTAATACCCATTCAGCGCCCAATACAACGCAACGTACTTTTCATCTGTTCTTGACGCAACCTTATACCCAATCATTCTGGCCCAGAATTTCTGGGCATGACATCACGACATCATTGATTAAGTCGGTGTTATATAGATGCTGCACACTGCTGCATTGCCCTCCATTCGATTTCGTTGTTCAGGTTAGGTTAGGTCAAGTCAGCGTTTCTACACCAAAACTGAAAGAGGTGGTGTGTGTTTTAGTGTGTTTTCAGTGCAATCATTGCAGTAATCTTATCACACTGAAAAGATTACGATTTGCCAAACCATCAATCTCTAAATAGTTAAGGATCTTTGCATTATATCCAGGTTCTAGTTATCTTCCTTCTTGTCACGGAATTTTAATGATTCCGATGGCATAGTCGATCGTTTTCGCTCTAGAGTATTTTATAATTCGGAGCGAAAGCGAAATCAACATCGACAGCGTCATCATCAGCATCAGCTCGCAGCAACCAATGAGGGAGGAGCGAGCCTCTCCACTGCGAGCTCGACGCGAGAACAGCGACGGAGAAAGGGAAGGAATTTTGCGTCTACCGAGGGAAGACGGAGCAAAAAGAAACTCCTGGCGACGAACGACGAAGGACATCGTGATTGCCTGGTGTTCATTTCGCCGGAGGAGATGGCTCGTCCTCAAGTCATCGCAACGGAGACGTCTACGGAGGCGGCGAGTGCCTCGTTGTGTGATTCCGGGCTGTGCGGAGAAGCTTCGTTGGCGGAGAATGCTTGCGTGGCAAATTGCGAGTCTCCGCGGCTTAAAAAGTGTTCTACGACGCCGTTCGACGTGCTGCCTCGTGTGCCGAGTGTTACGGTCGCCTACCAGGGTTACTGCTTGGTGAGTGTTTCATTTTCGGTAGGCCGTGCGGCCGCTATGGTCAGATAATCCTTCCCTGAATTAAGTCGTCGTGATGTGCATTTTAATACGCAGGTGTGTGGTCTTTGGCCCGGAGGCATGCGGCCCTACTTTTGGAGCCATTTCAGCTTTGTCATCATAAAATTCTGAGTGAAGTGTGTTCTACCGTTTGTGAATTATCATATTGTGTCAGGCCACGTTCTTTAGCCTAAATTTCTTGTCTGGTGATTTAATGTCAGCGTTTCAACGTAAATTTCATTTAACCAGTTTTATGTCTACTACTTTCCACAGGTTTCTCTTGTGGCCTGAAATCGTCGATGTGAAAAGATTCTCACATAGTGTATAAATTCCTGTAATCTTTTCTAGTTGTAAAACTTTATTCTTAATGGACTTCCCCGGACTTGGAACTTTACCGTTAGAGACTTTTTGATAAAATTTATTTGCCTAATTCTTTTTCTCGCTATTTGGACAGTTTTATTTCGCGAGTGCGCCGTTTCGAGCTTTCGTTTGCTCTTGTGTTCACTACGAAGTTTGTGTGAACTGTTACTGTAAATTTGTGCATTTGCTTAATTGAATTTCAATACACATGTTTATATTTAAGCCTTTGTATGCCGTAATGTTTATTAAATGTTTTACTCGTTAGCTGAGAGATTGGTCCTTATGTAATTCGTTTTTAAAGCCGACCCAGTTAGCTTGCTGTTTTTCTATTTAGCTTATATCTAGTATCTAGTTTTAAGCAATTTAACTTATTGGCTATTAGGCTTTTGGTCTTAGTTTTTAGCAGCTCAGCTGCCTAATATTCCTTTATAGTAGTATTCCTTTGAAGTCATTTAAACTTGTAGCTTTGTGTGCTTTTGTTTAGCTCTTAAGCTTTGGTTTAGGTTATCTGACTGAATTGTAATGTAAGGGCTTACGTTTTAGGCCTATGATGTAATTACTTCTAGGTTAAGTGTGCCTTGAAGCATTGGTTTATTTTGCAAGCTTAAGCTTTAAGCTTAGGTTATTTCGCACTCAGGTGCAGGTAAAGTTAATCTATTTGTATCTAAGTTAAACCATTATTTAACTACATTTTTGTGATCTGTTTTCATTTTTTTATTTTTGCAAGGAGGTGCCCTTTTGGCTCCTCATTGCTTTGGCAACTTTACGTTATTTATAATAAACTTTATTCTTTTATTTACTCTATTCTTGTGTGCTGTTACATGATATTACATTTCCACTGCGCTACTCCTAAAATTAGCCATTAATACATGTGACACTTCTTCTTCTTCTTCCTGACAAGTATTAGGCTACAAGGCCTGTTACGGTCTCACACAAAATTTTCGCGCCATCTCTTAACGGGACGACCCACAGTTATGAAATTCTTATGTTGATTCGTTTGTAATGATTAAATTTTAAAAGGTTTTATTGAAGTCAAACGCATTATACATTCTTAGCTATACAAGGTAACGCTCAAAATGTCACAGAGTGAGATCGTAGAAAGCGGTACGTCATTATCAGATTCCAACGAAGCACAGCATTTACAGTTGAAAAGGTTCTTTCCTTTAACTTTACCTGCTTCAAACGAGTCTCCAGTCAGTTAAAAATATGCAAAACATCACATCGTAATTCTCTGAAAACTAAAACAGTAGCTGCCTTAGATATAAAGGAATCAAGCCAAAACTGTGGACACAACTATACAAAATATTTTTCCCACTGTTGTGAAATTTTGAAAATCCTTTGACGCCAGCAGTCCGTTCCAGGTCGCTGAAGGCACTGACGCACTGTTCTCTTCACGTCCTCGTCTGTCGCATAACGCCGGCCTCTCATATGCCACTTCACAAAACCAAAAAGATGGTAGTCGGAGGGTGCCAAGTCTGGACTGTAGGGAGGATGCGGCAGAGCTTCCCATCCAAAGTTTTAAAGTTCTCGCTGGAACGAACTTCTACCGTCAAGGGATTTTCAAACTTCCACAACGGCGGGAAAAAAGTGTCCAAAGGAATGGAGATTATGTTGAGAAATGAATAAACGTTTATAGAATAAATCATAAAATGTTCAGTGAGGGTTTTATTGTATGGCAACCTCAGCTGTTCATCATTTTTCATCATTAAAAGTTTATAGGTTGAAATGATGTATACTATGTATCGCAATTATTAATCTTTTTTTTTTAATGTTGCTCATTACTTTCAATATGCCCCTCGTACGTAACGACATGGAATAAAAAAATATTTTTATTCCATGGTAACTTTAAATATAGTATAGCAGTTATTTTTCGAATCTTTGAAACGGTGTCAAACTTAGGTAAGATTCAAGGTGATCTAGAACAAGGTGGGGGTCAGTTTGCCGGAAATGGTAAAAATTGCCTTACTGCGCAAGCGTATTTTGACGTCACGGGATGACATCGAAACCAATACCTGCTAAATCGAAACCTCAACAGAAACTCAAACATGGCGGCAATGAAAGCAGTCGTGTGATAGCGACACTTGACGACTCGTTCATTTCCTTCACAATTCTCATTCTTTATACTATATATTTTAATTAAATAATAAGGAGGGACTTACGTAATTTATAATTATTGTAAAATGTACTTACGTATTATCTTTTTAATGTGAACACAGGGTTAATGTTAACTATCCGCACATCGCGGATGACTGATCATGCGACCAAGGTAAGTGAAATTTATTGTGACCAAATAGAAAAGGGGTTATATATCAGCTCGTTAGAAGGGGAGGGGGTGTCTTTAAAATATAAAATCATTTACCTTGGTCTCATGATCAGTCATCGCGCGATGTGCGGATAGTTAAGCGAACACAGAGACAAGGACGATAACGTATTTCTCGTTATCATTAGGCTTAGTTATCATTCCTCGTTAAGATTTCGAAATTGATTCGTCGGAACCGTTGGCAGTTAGGAGACAGAGATAATAATTTCGATATTATTTCATAATAACTTTATTTATGCAGGCATTAGGAAATATTAATTTATAAAATAGTAAGTTTACAAATAAACTTTTCTTCAGAAATACAACGTAAGGCTAGGATCACACTGGCGTAAAACGCCGCGTAAATACGCCGACGTAACGACGCCAGTGATGTCACTTCCGGTAAATAGCTTGGCGCCGCGCTTTACGCCGAAGTTGAATTTTGTTCAACTTTTTACGTCGCGTAAGATCTTACGCCGAACATCAACCAATCAGAAGAGTGATTGACCCGCCATCAAGATGGCCGACAAAAGAGCGATGTACAATAGCGAATGCTTTGTAGAAATAGTGAGGAAGTTTAGCTAATTTTGTGATAAAAAAAAAAAGTCCAGACTATTAAAATATTGCCAGACTTTGTTATAAAGCTCGATACTGTTGGCATTTATGCTGAAGCTATTTCAAGTGATGCCATGGTTTAAAGCAATAGCGAAACGACTTCACAAATTGCGCCGCGTTATACGCTGTCAGTGTGAACAGCTGAACGTCGACGTTTTTTCTGCGACGTATTTACGTCGGCTTATTTACGCGGCGTTTTACGCTAGTGTGACCCAAGCCTCAGAGTTTTGTTTTTACGTGAAAACGTTTTCTTTTGTGACCAGAATAATGGCTACCGCACACAGCCGGAAGTAAAGCTATAAGTCATCCTGTGACGTCACAATACGCATGCGCGTTAAGCACTTCTGACAAACTGGACCTACCTGTTATTCTAGATTACCTTGGGTAAGATTGGAGAAGGAAAAAACAGGTTTCACTTTCGTTTTCCCAGGCAGTGGCAGTGTAGGGTAATGTAGGGTAATTGCAAGAAAATGATAGGGCGATTTTATTCCCTCCTGGCACTGGTTATCAGTAATTTTGAGGAGCAGCAGACCCTTTACAACGACTCATCAGGCAACCACTCTTGAAACTACAGATTCTATGTTCGTATTTAAAAGTTCCCATTAACATAAAACACCCCAGAATAAATATGGGGAAAAATAAATAAATAAAAGGCGGTAGGTGGTAAAGCATATTTGTAACAAGAACGCATGAGAAAAAAAACTATTCATGGATGGCTCTTCATATTGAGTAAAAAAACACTTGACACCGCAAACTGGTTGGCTTGCAAGCGCTTTAATAAGTAATTCGCTAATTAGAAATTTAATAAATACACTCGCTTACGTGAATAGGATCTGCACATCGTAATTGGAGATTTGCATAAGAACTCAAGTTATCAAGTTTTGCATTAACTAGTAATATTTAATGGCTATAGAATTTGTATTATCACTGATGATGAAAACACTGGAAGACTTAAAGGCACGGATTTTAAAAGGTTCTCAGCGATATCCATGCCCGGCTTTTAGAAAAGAAATAGGAATCTACTCCATTCTAAGAATGTCCGGGAAGATTCTAAAAAAAAGAAATAGGGCTATATATTTCGAAATTTTTTTGAAATCGGACGAAAAGCATTCGAAAATTTTCCAATTGACATTTATAAAAAGAACCTATTGGCGGGAATGAGTGCTGTTCCATTCTTTTCTTTCAAAAACACAGGCCTTAATCCTATCTCAATGAGGTAATATCATTTAATAATATTAATCGGAGTCTTCGACGTAAGAAAGCATTGCCGTCCACGGCTACAGGTAGGTAGAGGACATTCCGATGACATCATCCCAGTGAGTCCATCGATTTCCATTGGAATTTACTCGTCGGCGCGTCAGCTGCAAAAGGAACAGACTTCGATGAAAATTTAATATTTAAACTCCCCCGAATGGAAAATTCGCTCAAACCAAAATGTTCATTAGTCCATAAATAACCTTTGACAAGATACCGGATCCTTAATCCCAAGGAGAGTTTGGATAATTTTTATACAGAAATAGACTGGATTCATAGCGTTACAAATCTCATGCATTAAGTATCTAGGTTGAGAATTTAATTCTTAAATTGGGACCATGTGTAGCAACTGTTCGGAAAAGAAAGAAAGAGTCCTCAAGAGCTCCGTCATTATGAAATTGGATATTAATTTACTGACTAAACTTTCGACGCATTTCCCATATTTTTTCAGTATTTCTTCGTATGATTTAGTTAAGGCTTATGTATTCTAATATTAATGAGGGATTTATTCATAAATTATCTAAAACGCTTAATGAAGTGGCATTTTCCAAATACTTCCAAATATGATGGAAACGAGAAGATATGTTGCTTTTGGTTAACTCGAATTTCAAACTAAAAACCTTATAAAGAAACAGGAGAAACAAGATCCACTTGACCACAAAAAGTTGGCTTTTATTGGTACGGATGTATGTATCATCAGTCATTATCAAAGATTTTCCAAATCGAACAGATGAGTGGCCAATCGAAGAAACAAGGCTAGTACATTCTCCGACTGGTTACACAAGGAAGAAGGTTTGGTTAAAGATAAAAAGCAGTAAAGAAAATCAAAAACGATAGGCCAATTAGAGATATGGTGTTTCTGATTGGTTACAAACGCAAGAAGAAAATTAAGACCGTATACTGATATAATCAAGCAGACACCTCCAATCGGATAAATTCATAGGACATCTGTCTTGATTCATAAGGTTATCCGGGGGCTGTTTGGAAATCTCCCAGGGTTAAAAAAATTACGGCTCCTATGATGAATAAAATTATAAATAAAATGTGGTATGGTGAAATGATATTATTAGCAAGTCAAAACAGGAAACGTGAAACAATAATAACATTTATAGAAGGTCACGCAGTGGTAACATTAAAAGAAAAAAATTGCGTTGCATTAGATCTCTCTAATAAAATTTTAAATTCAAATTGTGTTACATTAATAATACCGCCTAATTGTTCCAAAAAAAAACAAAAAAAAGAACATTTGCTCTTTCGACATATGAGTTTTCATTATGATTCAGATAAAAAAGGCACTATCATAGCATGAGGAATTTATTGACGGATTCATTAAACATTCATCATTCATATTAAATTAATTGGTATAATTTCTTCTTTAATCATGTAAAAATCGATAAATTAAACTATATAAAAACAAAATAAAAGTCACCAATGGTAAGATAGTCTTGTGAATGAAAGTCTTGCAGAAGTATGATTAAAGGAGAAATTATACCAATTTAATTTATTATTAAACACTCCTAGATTAATAATATTCATTCATATTAATTAAAAAAATCTCAACTCCTGTGTCACTTCCAACAGCTAAAGCTTATGATTTGAGAGAACCAATTAATAGTAAAAAATTAAATGATTTAAAGCGAGTGCCATTTTATCAAAACATATTTAGCTGGCCATCTGCTAATCCAAATGAGAATGATGAGAATATGATTACGTACCACAATGATAGCAAAACATGAAAATGTAATGTTGATAAGATAATATTTAAGTGTAATTTTCAATAATATTGATTAAAAATATGATTATGTTCAAATTATATAACCCTGTTTCTTGCTAAAACAACATAAGTCAGCAACAGTTTTTCACATTATTAATATTCATAAATTATAAGGATTATTCGATTTTTCAATCTTTTAAAGTTCAACCACTATATTCAGCCGAAAAAAGTCCTTCAAAACTCGTTTACTTGTGAATGACACATTTTTTATTGATTACTGAAAAATTCTTATTGGGTGACTTATGCGGTTTTTGAAATGACCGATTCAATTTCACGAAAGATTTTTATTCAAATTGTCTTTGTTCATCAAAAAACAAAACTAGATATCAAAAAACTATCTGATTTGGATTTCCTTCTTCAGATAAACTATCTTGTATTATTAACTTTCCGTTTCTTTAACTTCATTTTTTTACTTTTAATTTGATTAGCGAATGATTTACTTTTAATGTGAATGATGCATTCTGCATATAATCATTGTAACAATATCGATGAAGGATTTACCTCATTTGTGGTAATAATTTCTCAATAAAAAGGTGCAAAGAAGCACAAACTTGAAATTTGTCATCTGTTTATCTGTTTTAATTATTTTCTACTGTTCTTCTTTTTTATTTATTCTTGATATTCTTGATATTTTTTTTTCTCAGAGTTAAGGGATTGTATCACAAAATGTCTCAAGGAAGCTGTGCATTTGTAGTATGTTTCCACAACACCAGATGGCTCTGTGATTTCCTGTTGTTGCACAGAGAGCAATGTTAAATCAGTTCTTAGTCAACCGCCGTGCAAGATGGATGTAATCCGTGTTACTTTGTCGCCATAGTGGGTTTTATGTCGTCCCAATTATGGGACAACCAGGAATGATCCTGGGTAAGTGATATCTGAGCATAGAGAAACAGAAAACATTAAATAAATATAACACATGCCAGAAATCTCACGATGTGTCAAACAATAATTGCTGATGAAAATGCCTTTCAATCCACGACTAACAATACTTAAGTCAAGTTACCAATTCCATTTGATATATCTGTCCTCAACTCAGAAAGTAGCCACTACATCCGGATATCTCCTCGAGATATAAAATGTTTTCTATGGCTTCATCGGTCAATTATTTCCCAAGTATGTGTCTCCAAGCTTAAAATAACTCAAATGGAACAATTAGACAATTCACACTACTCAATATGCAGTTATTATATTAATAAAATTCATACATCATGTACCACAATATGCATGCTAGAGCAGTGCCAGCGATAGGCATGGTCCCCGGTTCGAATCCGGGTCGCGGAATTTTTCCCTTTTCAATTTGTCTTTCGAAATATTAGTGTGTTTCTTCAGTCATTATCTTATATTTGATGCATGTATTTGTCAAATATTATACCATAAACTTCCAATCTTCACGCTTACATCAGAATTAATCATTGTGGCTCAATAACGTACAACAAATACATCTGATGTATCATCAACGTTGAATTCCATGTCTACAGGCCGAGAAACTAAGTGTCAAATTTTCCACATCTCTTCTTATCTATATACTAAAACTCTTGCGTGTATTTATTTATTTATTTATCTGTAATTCTATCTCCTCCTAGACGGTTTGAGCTAGCGACTTGAAATTTTCAGGGCAGGCTTATCAATAAAGGACCTGCTCTCTCGCCAAAAATCAGCCCCCTATGACCCCCCCCCTTCCCATTTTCTGGGGTTTTCTTTGTAATTCCCCTCAACAGATGGTGCGGGCGCGCGAAGCCGCAGGTAACAACTAGTATAGTTTCAGAAAAGGTTCAAAGATACAATTCTCCTTTAACGGGACATCAGTCATCAGAGTGTATCAATATCATTTTGAATTCCATTTTATATCGGGAACAAGGAAAAATATTCAAAATGGAGAGCTTTTTCTCTCCACATCGGCCAGTTCCCCCATTAAACAAAAAAATTTATTAGTGAAAAATACACGAAAAAAACTTCTGTTCCTAAATTTTCTTTAACAATTGTCCCCTTTCCATCAACAATTTTTCTTTACTCTGCTGGATTTCTCAGAAAGACATCTTCTTTACAATAATTCAAGTCAAACAATACAACTTCATTACAATCGTAAGATACATTGTACAAGTTTAAAATGAAACAAACTATTAATTATATTATAAACGTAGGAGTTGTGATAAATATATATTAATTAGGATAAATAACACTCCTTTAATTAAATGAAGACAAATAAAATAAATATAAGAAAAACATTGAAAAATTCACCCAATTGATACAATAAAAGTTGAAGGACGAAAACATAAATGGAATGCAGGACTTGTGGAGAAACTCGGAGGAATACAGAGGAAACACAGAAGAAACGAAGATCTAGTGAAGAAATTTACACGGACACAGGGAGGCACACAGTTACAGATGAAGAAGGTCTATGATGGAAGTTCGATGATTCGTAAAATCATAATCCGGATTGGAACAAAATAAAAATCATTAGTAAAGAAATAAATTACAAAAAAAGACTAATAAAAGAAACCATCAACATTATTTCGAATGAAAAATATTTAGCCAAACCATCTATAGAAAGTAATAATAAATGGAAATTACTACTAAAATTATAATATAACTTCCCTTGCATTCAACAATACTGATCACAATAATCAAAATAACCATAATATCACGCATTATATTAGATTACATTGTTTTATTTTTATTATTATACGAGGGTTGTACCAAAAGTAAGGTTCCCAATGAGCTACAGCCTCGAGGGAAGGTGCTATAAATCCGACAACAGTGCCGTGCGCAGTGGTTCCCGCACTCTCGAGCCCCACTCTCGAGCGATTCCTACGGCGCTCAGTGTTCGCTTGGCAGCCGTCAGAGATGGAAGTGTTGATCGCCGCTCCCGCCAAGTGCGAGGTTCGAACAGTAATCCGGTTTCTCCACGCAAGGAAGTTACCGCCCGTGGAGATTCATCGGCAACTGACTGAGGTTTATGGTGAAAAGTGCATGTCCGTTCAGCATGTCCGTTCAGCACGTCCGAAAATGGTGCAGGGCTTTTGCTGAGGGTCGCACGGAAGTTCACGATGAAGAACGGAGTGGAAGACCGCCGGTTTCGGATTCGATTGCCCAGAAGATCAACAGTGAGCTGCTGAAAGATCAACTGTCCGTGAACTTGTTGAACGCATTCCTGAAGCTTCCCACGGCACAATTGAAAGAACGGATTGACGGGAGACTTCTTCGACTTAGGAATACAAAAGCTGGAGCACCGTCTTCAAAAGTGTGTCGAAAAAAATTGACGGAGGCTCTGGTGACTGCCAAAGCCGCGGGTTTTTAAGGCGTAGAACTACTACTGTATGTTATTATTGGTTACTGTTAGGGTGTATTTTTGGCGAAAAAAAGAACAAAATTTTTAAAAAAAGTTACTATATTCAATTACATTACAATTTTGTGAAGAATGGGTCTGTGATATGAAAAGTAACAAACAGATGACAAAAGTTTCGGAGTTATATTTCTAGTAAATGACAGATCAATGTAAGTATTTCCCAATGTACTTGGATAGTTAGTCGGGACTATGTCTAAATTGAAATGATGTTTCATAAATTCAAATGCTCCTTCGTTTCGTTTGGCATCTATATTAAAATCGCCCATCAATATCATAGGCATATCCGCATCCACCTCAAACTCTTCATCTATTTGCTTGCAGATGTCGGTGTATTTCTTTAATCCAGAAAATAAGAACATATTTAAATCTAAACGTGAAGTATTTGGATGTACATACAGGTATTGGACATTGAAACTGAAACATCTGGTAGAAATCAAAATCTTTATTTAATAAGGTGTTGGGGCACCGTGGGCAGCCAGCACAGCAGTAACATGTCTTGGGAAGGATCGGTAGAGGTCCTGCACAGTTTGCACCCAAACCATTACTGATCCACCTCCGTGTTTGACTGTGGGTGCCAAGCAGTCTGGGTTGTAGGCATCAGAGGGGCTCCTCCAGACGAATACCCTCCCTGTTTGGAAGACAGTGTAGCTGGACTCGTCCGAGAATATGACGCGTTTGAGATCATTCAACGTCCAGGTTTTATGCGTCCGGCACCACTGAACCCGCTTGGAGGCATTTGTACTACTGATGAAAGGCTTCGGTATAGCAACCCTGCCATGGATGTTGGATTTATGCAGGTAACGACGGATTGTCTTCGTGCACACAGGTTCCTGGAGGTGTGTATTCATTTCTGCGGTGATTTCTGCTGCGGTGGTTTTCCGCTTTCGTGCAACAATCCTGGTCAATGTCCTGACGTCTCTTTCCGACAACTTCCGTTTTCCCCTGCAGTTGCTCCTCCTGCACGTGGTTCGTCCTTCCTGTTCATATGCACACATCACCCTGGATACTGTAGCACGTGAGACATCACAAAGTGTGGCAGTTTTGGACACAGATGCACCTGCTAGACGCGCCCCAACAATCTGCCCTCTTTTGAAGTCGGATATGTCTCCCATTATAGCGCTCTGCACAGACAATTTGAAGCTTACTATCGAACTTTTCTACTGGAGTGACTACCAAGACCACGTGATTCATTGATATGCATACGATTAATTACCTAGCAGAAGGTTCTATTCAGCCCTGGGGGTATCCAGTGCTATTTGCGAAGGTGTTTCAGTTTCAATGTCCAATACCTGTATATCGAGCCCAATATAAATTTTGAAGAACCATTTAAGGTAACGTCCACTAAAAATAAATCGCCAACTCCATATTCAATCATTCTCCGTCTTACATTTATGTGATGCTCGACAGGTTTACAGTCTGCTACACTATTTAAATTTCTATAAATTGCCATACCACTCGCTTTACGCTGCCCATTTGCTGTCTTAGATCGAAGAGTAATGTTCATGAATGATTTTAATTCGAACCCTTGTATCTGAATCAGTCCTGAAGAAAGCCACGGCTGAAACGCGTCGACTCTATGTCGTAAAATCACTGTTGTTTTAAAGACCCATATATTTATATTTTTACAAACAACTAAGACCAACATGTTTGAAAACATATATTTTTTTAGTCAGATCTATTGTTTTGTTTTAAGAAATTAACAAAACTTCAAAGTTCATTTCTTAAAATAATTAATCTGCTTAAAATAATATATATTTTATTATTGTACAACATATTTTTAGTAGAAAACTAGAAGCGAACCCACCCGTTTGTATAATCGGGAAATAACCCATTGTTAGATAACTCATTGTTAGATTTTTTCTTTGTTGTGACAACGTCCACCGTCGCTGATTTTATATAAATGATGATGTACTGATTTCGCCGGCAGATGACAGGATTTCATGATATTATCTTAAAACGCTCGTGTTTCCATGTTTTTATACCTAATGCACAGGCCTTTTCTCGTAGGCCATGGTTAGCTCCAATTAGTTCCAATACATCCCGCACACGTATATGCTGCAGCAGCGCCACTCCGTTATTACGATGGCGAGCATAAAATTCACTTAACTTTAATTTGCTGTAACTTTTGACTCAGTGGCTCATTTGGTGAAATTTTTGCTCATTATTCAAGACTCAACCTTCCTCTTTCCAACGAGATAATGACCATAGTTGTAGGATATAGTGATAGAAAGATATAGACTGAGATATGTACATCACTTTTTGAACGAAAAATCGCGTCTGAATTTTTCCTCGGCTGCACCCTTGATAGACGTAGTTCTACGTCAAAATGGAGACTATGTTGAAAAATAGACAACAATGTAAGCTTTTCAACGATGTATAAATTAATAACAATAAACAATGTTTTCTACTTGTAAAAAATATGGGAACCTTACTTTTGGTACAACCCTCGTATCTTACATTCATTTCAAACAAGATTATGTAAAAAGGGTTTTATCAAACCAAGCTTTTATAATGCTTTATTTAGTGGCAACAATAAAGCTTAATTTTGCAACAATAAAAAATAGATACATTTACCTCTCGCCATAACGAAATGTCCAATTGTTACAACAATCAATTCGTAGTAATGAGTTAGTACCATTAGAACACGAACCAATGAACCGATTTGAAAATTTTTTTCTTTATCATAAATTGTCATCGATTCTGCATAAGTGTGTCAAATTGCAGCTCCCTAGCTTGTCGGAAAGTTGGTTTAATATTGATTACAATATTTGACCTAAACAAACTAACACAGCAAAGTTAAAAAAGCTTTTAATTAATAAAAACTTAAATACTGAAGATGGGAAAAAAAAACCAAAAACGTTACAGTCATCTACGTATTACGAATCATCGAACTTCCATCATAGACCTTCTTCATCTGTAACTGTGTGCCTCCCTGTGTCCGTGTACATTATTTCTTCACTAGATCTTCGTTCCTTCTGTGTTTCCTCTGTATTCCTCCGAGTTTCTCCACAAGTCCTGCATTCCATTTATGTTTTCGTCCTTCAACTTTTATTGTATCAATTGGGTGACTTTTTCAATTTTTTTCTTATATTTATTTTAATTTATTTGTCTTCATTTAATTAAAGGAGTGTTATTTATCCTAATTAAACTATTAATTTAGTTTCTTTTTATATTATTATTATTATTATTATTATTATTATTATTATTATTATTATTATTATGCTAATGTTAAATAAATAAATAAATAAATTCATTAACAAAAATGTAAATAATCAAAATGGGGAAACAGTTACATGAAAATCAAGACACAATGTGAGGGCTCAACAAGCAGTCACATATGAGTTCGACAACGCTCGTATATCAAAATGCCGTTTTCTATTTTGATTTCTGTTACTTATTTTGGAACATGAAACCTGTAATGTTATGTTAACTACCTTAATAAATACGAGGAGCAAAATGTTGGCATGTTTTTAATGTTCGTACATTTCGTCCATTCCTTGTCCTTTCATCTGTATATTTCACATTTTCCATCCACGCTAGAATTCTCACAAAAAAAAAAAAATTGTCATGACTTATGCCTCAATGCTCGTCTGCAATGGCCCAATTGGTAAAGGGGTCGAGCGTGATACTCGTGGTTCCTGGTTCAAATCCTGGTCGCAGAATTTTTCGTTAGAGTGTTGTTAAATTTTTTTGTTCTGAATGAAGCCATAATGTCCCATGTATTCAAACTACAGAGTAAATAGTTAAATAAACTTCCAACAGTGTCATAGCAATTTTGATGCTACATTAGGCTTTTTAATACAATCATTTTTGGCAAATTTAAATTTCCTCATCATCTCCAATTTTGTCTTCAGGAGGAGTTATTAATTTGGTTTTTGGAAGAAAACTTTATTAATATTTCAGTTAGAATTCAACAAGATATTGTGTCGATTAATTTTTTACCTTATTAGTATTATGATCGTTGTTGGTTTGGAAAATCCAATCTCGGAACAAATCCGGAAGCCAATCCCCTGAGGCGGACCCAAAATACAGGGCCAAGCCCAAGAAGCTCAAGTGAAGAAAGTGGAGAATTGTGTTACCGAAAGTATTAATGTCTGGATGTAGAAATTTTCTTACAGTTTGGCATCTGTTTTAGATAGCGGCCTTTTGTTGGGTTTTCTAAATATGTGTATTAATAATCAAATTTGCTAGGCGTTTGAGCAGTGAGTAGAAAGAATGATGGGAACATTATGAATTTTGTGAGCTCTCCAAAGTCTTAAAATTTCATAAGCAAGGTCTGTGTATTTAGCGATTTTGTATATCTTTTGTATATGTGTTTGGAATGAAAAATATCAATTACACTTTCTTCTGTTTATCTACCAGTGTGATTTTTGATCTGTTATGATGCATACTTTTGTCAAAACATAATTTATGTGTAGCTTTCCGTAAGAGAGCGCCTGGGTTATCTATCTTATGATATGTTAACATTATTTTTTGACTTTAAATAGCTTAGCTGGATATTGATGTATAACTAGAGTATAACTGAAAGTGGGTCTAGGAGATCTCGGATATTATTAATTAAATAGAGAAAGAGATCCCTGGTTCGAGTCCACGCCGTGGAAGTTTGTTTAATATTTTTCTCTATTTAATTATAACTAGATTAATCTACGCTTATGTACCTGGCTGCGGCAACCAGCTGTGTCGGAGACCAGGAAGTCAAGAGCAACTCACTTTTGTGGCTTGCTTCTTCAACCAAACATAAAACCAGCCCAGCCCGCCCGTTCGTTGTCGTTAGTGTCTTTGTTGTTGTGTCAAAAAATTTTTAATGATGGATACCGGTAAGAAAATTTATTCTAGAAATAGAAAAGAGAACTATTTGGATCATGTCATCCGAATTTTACTGATATTCTAACGTAATTGAAAAGTTTATTTTCATGCTTTCTCAAATCATTAAAAATGTTTTGATCATCATTTACTACGACATTCTTGTATTTGCGTGTGCACCCAACATTTTATTTTCTCCTTTTTCTGTTTTTTTTTTATGCACAGCGTCACTGCAATTAATTAATCTTCACGTCCATCTCGAGATGCAACCAGTGGGATGCCGACTCATTTCCTGCTTGGTTGTCTAACTAGTTTTCTATTTTCTGATTGCTCGCAACCATGGTTGACAGCGCACAAGGAGCAATTGTTGCTATGCCAATGTTTTCTACGAGGGCGTTTTGAAAAGTAATGCCTCCATGGCTGTAACTTTTTTATTTTGTTAACCGATTTTCAAAATTCTTTTTGTATCTTATACTCACATTTGTCCTCTATGTAATGCACTATTCACTTTTCGACGTAGTGCGCCAACGCTTGACTAGTTGGGTAAACCCGTCGGAGAGGAATTTCGGAGTTGTTGTCGACACCAGGATTGAATGGCAGCGTTTACCTCGCCGTCAGAACCAACTCATGTCCCTTAAGGTGCTCATTCTTCTTTGGAAAGTGGTGAAAGTCGCAAGGTGCAAAGTCTTTCATCTTTGAACTGTAGGGGCTCCAACGCCTCTGATGTGTGGCGTTCGTGGACGGGCGGGCGTTATCGTGCTGCTGAAGAGGGTCCAAAGCTGCCATTCAATCCTGGTGTCGACAACAACTCCGGAATTCCTCTCCGACGGGTTCACCCACCTAGTCACGCGTTGGCGCAATGCGTGGAAAGGGATGGGGACTACGTCGAAAAGTGAATAGTGCATTACATAGAGGAAAAATGTGAGTATAAGATACAGAAAGAATTTTGAAAATTGGTTAACAAATAAAAAAGTTACAGCCATGGAAACCTTATTTATCAATCGCCCCTCGTATAAGGAGTTGAAAGTGTCTATTTCTTTTGTAGTAATCTTTATAAACCGCGCAAATCTAAACAAGAACTTTAATTTAACTTTCTTTTATTCCGGTCTGTTTGCATCTAAAATTAACATGCATGCTAAACACAATGCATAAAATCTTTTTCTATACTAGCCCCATAAATCTGATATCTTATAGAGCTCGCATAATCTCACGCGCAAATTATCACACTATAAATTTCCAATTGAATCAAATATTAGCGACCTGGTTTGTTATTAACAGGATAATTTACAAATAGCTTATTTATACCCCTTAAAGCATCCAGAGAATGGGCATAAACGAAGCAATCAACCACGTGGTTAGATTAAAAATTATTTTTTTATACACTTTTATTTAACTTCACTAGTTTGTGTGTTTGTGCGCAAATTTTATAATCAATATTTCGCTAACTTCCGGATTGCCTACAGCTCTGGAACTTTCTCCAACGTCGTCGTCTCTATGACAATGCAAGTTGCAATCTTGAATTTCAACAATCATTCATTTATTCGTAAGTAATTATAATTTAAGTATAATGTGTATACAGTGCAATCATGTCATAACGACTATATGTATTTTATTAATTGTTGTTAATTTGATCACCAATGCTGGCAAAGTTGTTGACTGCGACTCCTTGTAGAGAGGATTGTTTATGATTAGCCAGCGTAATGCATTGTAAACGCTTTCCCGAAATACAGACGTAACCGTATAAAAAGACAAGCTCCGGCGCGGAAAAGTCCCCTGGCCATTGTAGGCCGTCCAACATTCTAACCTTCATTAGTTTCAGCAAACGAAAAATTACTGATCGTTAAAATCGAAGATGGAAACAATGATAACACTATTCAACACACATTTTGTGACTAAGACAACACATAGTGTTCTTAGTAGTAATTTGTATGAAGAATCCGAATCTGTAGATGATGTAACAATGTATGACGTTTCCGTGCGCAAGCTGTCTTTTAGGTGGTGTTGGCCGGGGCCTAACTTTTAATGTGAATACGTCTTATAAATCGGGATGCCAATTTGAAAAGTGGAGTGTAACGAAAATAAGATAGATTTTGAAACGTTATAAAATATAAACCGTGCAGGCTATAGTCGAGTTGCCCATACATATAGGCAGGGTTAGGATTTACACTTGCGCCAGCATAATCAGTTTTTATTTTATTGTCTTCCTTTTCATGGTAATTTGTTTTTAAAATTCAATTTACTTGGACCTGAATGGGATTTTTGTTAGCGTTAAAAAATTGTGACGCCGTTGTTTCCTTTGGTTAATGAGGACTTTTGCAATTGTTCTGTGAAGCAGAAACAGCAATGACTGCAAGATTTTTGCTCGGAAGTAGTGTATCTTTTATTTCTATATACATAAATAGAAAAACTAAATTTTTCTCCGGTTCCTTCAACTAATAGACTTTATAAATGATGTAAACTTGTTTTTAAAACTCGTAGTTATGTTTTAACGTGAATACGTCTTATAAATCGGGAAGCCAATTTGAAAAGTGGAATGTAACGAAAATAATTTTTGAAACGTTATAAAATATAAACCGGGCATAGTATAGTCTGAGTTGTGCACATATATATTGTAGGATAAGGGTCTACGGCTGCGCCCGTATATTTACAGGTCCCTACGAGTAATAGCCGCGTTTCTCGGACGTTCGATTCGGGCAACTCATACTTTGAGAGCAGATATTGGACATACGCGTTAACCGATTTGAGTAAAATAAAATTCATTTTGTGCAGAAACTAGTAAACTATTTAAGCAGTATTTAAAAAGTTTTAAAAACTGTGATATAACAACTGTGAGACGAAATTACAAAACATAGTGCGAAAAATTGACAATGTCGAAGCATATGGCGAATTTATACAATCGGAATTCCAGGAAACGAAGATTAGAAGAACAGCTTGTTACGATTCCAAAAAGGTGCCATTCACCGTTGTCGAACGCACCAGACTGCAGGGAGAGGAAGAAACAAGAATATAACTCGTAAAACGATTTTCAAATATGCTGAAAAGTAGAATATAAAAATTTGTTGTTTAATATTACTGTAATATTTTTATATAAGGCAATGGCGAAAACTGCATGTAAATTTACGTATTCGATTGCAGCGCTCACACAAATCTTTCCAAACGCGCGCGAAATGAGAATGAAATCCTCGCACGTATAAATGTTTTAAACTACTGGGCCTATGTTCTTTCCCCTGCTAGATCAAAGTTATCATAAACGTCAGGAGAGAAAAACCATTGTTTCAAAACATTGCTGGGAAAAATCTTTTAAGCATTCCAAGGAGCTTTAGCTCTGACGCAGATGTAATTTTAATATCTCACTTTTACTTGCACTTGGTTTAAATAAACAGTGGAAATACCTTTGATTCTGTCATTTTAAAATATAGGCCTAACTTCAATTAGCCATTTTAACAATAGGCCTAACATTATTTAGTCATTTTAACTGTAGGCCTAACATAAATTAGCCATTTTT
>JAHWFO010083124.1:454273-556725 GCA_023313115.1 Rhysida immarginata
TAACAATAGGCCTAACATTAATTAGCCATTTTTAACAATAGGCCTAAGATTAATTAGCCATTTTGAACTATAGGCCTAACATTATTTAGTCATTTTAACTCTAGGCCTAACGTTATTTAGCCATTTTTAACCATCGCCCTAACATTAATTAACACATTTAACAATAGGCCTAACAGCACTGAATTTTAAAATGAAATGAGCACGTGCACCAAGAAAGCTTCATAACGGGCACGTGCTCCAGGCTGCCATCAACAATGCTTAAATGATAAACAAAAAGTAACACTGTATTCACTTATGACTCGTCGGTAGGATTCGATTGATATATTACATGCCCTAAGTTCATATTCTTAACATTAGTGCACGTGCTTGAAGGGGTCCACGAGAGCTCATCAAAAGTTGATATATCGCCGTTAAGTTCTTCCATTTTCACGTTTTCGTGCAAACGATGGCTGGCCAGGCACATAAAGGTACTGATCATGCTTGTATTCTTATATATAGCTTTAGCTAAAGCTCGTAATAAGGGGTCATTGAAGTACTTTTTGGGGGTCATTTTCTCGGACGTAGCATTTCGAAAATCGAAAAGAATGTCTTATTCGTCTTGTGCTCATCATTCCCGTTCGAATGACACATTACGAGAATGATGACTTACACTCGTACATGCCTTATATTGCCAATAAAAAAATTTAATGGGGGGGTTTGGGTCTCAATAGTCACGTGACTGTTAGACCGATTTCGACGACAAACTAATCAGGTGAGCTCAGGAAGGGTCTCTATCGAACAGCGAAAAAAGAACTTGAAAAAGTTAAAGCGTTCTCGAGAAATCGTCGGACATACAGACAGACGGACGGACGGACAGACAGACAGACAGACAGAGAGAGAGAGCGAAACCAATATATGCTTTTCAGCATATAATAAGATAGCGGACGTCGCCCGGCGTAGTACGAGTGCAAGCATTACTGACACTGATATGAATTCCAGTGATAAGCCCATGGACATCCATGCCTCTGATGATACTCTCGTTGTCTCCACCGTCGTCGGCCGTGCTATCAATGTAAGCATAAAGAAAAACCTGATACATATAGTCGGTGATCTTAGTGGATATGTTCACAAGCGGATAATATGGAGGTAGGCCTAATACTTCGGCTCAAGACCTATTATTAACTATTTTATTGGAGGCGGTAGAGAGCCTAGATAATAATCAATATTTAGTCGTTGTTAGTGTCGACATAGCTAAGGCATTTAATATTGTATCACGAGCCCAACTAATGGCCGATTTGAGGGCAGTAGGAATCGATTACCAGACCTTGCGCCTATTGAAAGATCTCTTCTCACAACGACAGAATGGAATAAAGTTAGATCATGAGACGTTTTTTGCCACTTCAAAACGAGGAATCTCTCAAGGTTCCTCGCTCAGCAGTATATTGTTTGCAACGTTATTGGCTTCTATTTTTGACTTAGCGCTGAATTTTAAAATAAAAGCCTTTGTAGATGACATCATATTAACCAAAAGATATACTATTCAAACTTTGCCGCAGATGTTTCAAGATATCAGCGCAGATATAAGTCGCATGCAGGAATGGTTTTCACAGAGGGGAATGAAACTCAATGAGGATAAAACAGCTATTCTTACAATTGGCAAAGGGACTACACAGAAGAGCGACAGATTAAAGATCTTAGGTGTTACATTTGATTGTAACTTAAAATTTATTGCACATGTAGAGAAGATTATCAGCCATTGTAACGGATTAAGATTCTTGGTTAAAAAACTGCGTGCGACTCTTACTAAAAAAGAAATGATTATTATTCTGAAGACTAAGGTGTTACCTAAAATCTCTTATGGAATGATAATTTGGAACACGTCGAATAAGTTCCTAATTGAGAAGATAAAGGTGGCATATAATAATATTATACGGGCGGCGTTTAACTTGCCTCGTAAACAATCTATTACTCAAATATGTTATGAGTTGGATTTGCTTACATTAGAATCAACTATGCTGCTTGGAAGATTAAAAGAATTATTAAGGGCCCTTTTAACTAATACTCATCCGGCCCACTTTATTGCACACTGGAAATAATATCGACGTGGCGGGAAAAAGTTTTTCCCTTCAACTGTTTTCAATTGTGGAATTCACTGCCTCTACAAACCCGACAGAACATTATTTTATTTGATGTGAAAAAATGTTTTAACCATCGACATCATGCCCAGGTGATCTTGTATGACTGGATAAGGGCTAGACAACGAGACCTGACTAACATAATTGATTAAATTTTACTCATTGTGAGTGCATAATTATAAATAATAATAATAAATAATTATAAATAATAATATGCCAGTGGCTGAACCAACTCGTCAAGTCAACGCTGTACAAGCTGTACAACATCAAGATAGGCATGTGTGCCCTCGATCAGGCCTAGGAGGCTGTAGGCGAGCAAATAGATACCGCACAATTTATGGATTATACACGAATTATAAATTAATGATTAAAATACTTATTATTAATTATTTAAAATTATGTATTCAATTACATACACTTCATAATTACATTCTTTTAATTCTTTTCAATTCATACGACATATTCACGTTAAAACTTGCGGCCGTGTCCCGATGCAGTCTTACAACATTTTTTGTCGGCTTTGGAACAGAGAACCGACGTGTGATGTTGAGATTCTCCAAATATTCATTCTCGGCAACTATTCCAGTATTGTCAATTGATTTTGAGAGCATTGGAGGGAGTTCTAGTGACTACATAGATCACGGCTTGGTTTTTAAATCCGTACTGAATGAACGACCATTGTATTTGACAATTTCAAGAATGGTATGATCCGTGCAACCTCACACTGTTCCATTGATCCTTTCCGTGCAAGTTCTTGTGGCATATATGGTGCATCATCCAAATTTACATTCTTAGACAGCTACTCGATTCGGGTAACGTTATTTTGGAACAGATCTGGCAGAAATGATCACAGACTATGTTGATGTATTCTCTTGAATGTTTCAGCATTAGCATCTCTAGCTGTTCTCATTTGTGAGATGCATTGGTGATTTGTCTGAGGTGGGCTTTTACCAACAACACCTAGAGAGAAGGCTTGCGCACGGAAACGTCTTACATTGTTACATCTTTATACGAAGACATTATTAGGGCTTATTATTGGTAGAAATACGATTAAAAATGACTTTAATTACGAAGTCACAATCAGCAACGTTACACACTTGGCGATCAAATTAACAACATTAAACACTTTTTTACACAGTTTTATATAAAACTGACTGTATGCGCAAATTTTGTGATCAATATTTCGTTACTTCTCGTTGTTCAAACGACTCCAAATCTGTCACATTAGTTCATTTCCGATGATAATACACTCCAATAAAAATTTTCAAAATTCGAATTATTAAAAAGGATTAAAAATGGCATTGTTCACTTTACGTGAGTTTAGTGAGACGCGTATGTCTCCATTGTCCTAACGAACCACATGAATAGGAGAGTTCCAGCGCGAACGGCTGGGCTCGATTACTCCCGCTTTCAAATACCAGTCGATCTTGACTTTCAATGCGCTGAGACTGACTTTCATTTAATTTACTTCCCAGATTTACTAACCTAACCTCTTCAGTTTCGTTCATTTAATTAAAATCCTTGGGGAGGGGATGGCCCACTTCCTCAACATTTTTTGGTTTTGTAGATATCATATAAAAGCATGTTCTTTTTTTAAAAAAATAAAAGAATAAAATAAAACATATAAAAAGTTTTTAAGCACACACTTTTACCTTAGAAAGTGCATTAAACATAAAAAATATAATTAAAACAAGGTAAAAATGTGGTGGCGCGTTTAATAGCAGCTTTTAAACGACAGATTCGGGATGCCAAGACAAAATATACCTCAAAAAATGGAACCGGGATTTGTGACATCTGGAAAATTCTCCGCGACTGTAAACTCAGAAAGCAGATATTTCCGATCGAATATAGCTTAAAATATTTAAAGTGGATTGATAAACCCCACCAGCAAAGCTGTAATAACCCGCAGCGTCGTCTTGAATCTCCTATAGGTTCGACAAACGGGAGCTATATAATGCTCTATTTCCGCCAATGACACCACTATAAAGTTATCTAATAACAAAGTTTCGAACAGGGATGGATCTTTGAGAATTGCGGTCCTCAAGAACTTGGGTAAATTTGGCAACTTTTTGGCAATATCGAATACCATTCTACTAGAGGTTTGCTGCAGGGCTCACCGACAGCCATTTTACTTTATGCTGCAGCTACTACATCGATTGTTCAACTGCCATTAAACTGTGATATTCATTTGTTTTCGGACGCTAATTTTTTTTATTAAAGGCGTGTTGTCCTGAAGAGTCTCTGAAGGTACAAAGCTAAATTCAGATGATATTACTACACTCAGTGATTAGTACGCAGCGCAAGGACTTAAATTTAACTCTGGCAAAACAAATATTCTCTTGATATGAATATGAATACCTGCAAAGTGCTAGACAATACTTTTGATAATAGACTCTGCTTCACGGAGACTATCCAGGTAATACTCAGCGATTTAATGAAATTTAAATTTTTGTTTAGCCGACTTAAAAAATCCTAACGAAACATGAAATAATCAAGGTTTTTAGACGTGTTGTTGTTCCGAAACTTGAATATGGAATTATTATCTTTTGTTCTGCAGCTCCAAAGATTCAAATTAGGAGAATAAAACTGCGTGTAATGAAGTGATCAAATCTGCTTTGAATCTTTCAAAATTTGACTACAATACTAAAGTTTGTAATATGAAGTGCCGACATTTCATCATATTTGCACCTATATAAGGATGAAGGAACTCTATCATGCTATAACCAATAATCAACACCCACTGTACTATCTAAGACGATGGATACTTCAAGAGGATAAAAACCCGGCAAACTCACAGGTTAAAAATACACACACTGGCCAATGAATCAGAAACCCGTGATGAATTACTGTACTGATATGTAAAGCGGGGTCACAGGTCAGAAACGATTGTGATATGCAAATGAATGCAATCATTTGAGGTACATGCTCATTCCAAGCTGCAGGTACAGGGTAGGAACAAGCTGCAGCTGCTCAAGTTGAGAAAAATGGGCAAAAAAAGTAGACTTGTCTGAGTTCCAAAAAGGAGTTATTGTGGGAGCCCGTCTAGCTGGAGCTACGATTTCCAGGCCAGTACAACTGACCGGTATCTCAAAAGGTCAGGTCTCCAAGGTGTTCAATGCGTGGAAACGGAATCCACAAGAGTTGTCGAAACGGCAGAATTGTGGATCAAAAACAATCAACACAGACAGGGACCGACGTCGTCTGAGACGGATTGTGCGGCAAAACCGAAGGTCTACTGTGGAGCAACTAACGGCAGACTTCAATGAAGGATCATCGCAACCCATCTCCTCCAGAACAATGCGCCGAGAGTTGAAGCGAATAGGGATAGGAAGTCGCATGCCAGTGAGGAAGCCCTTGATATCAGCAATAAACCGGAAGTCCGCCTGCAGTGGTGTAAAGAACGGTGTGACTGGACAGTAGACGACTAGAAAAAGGTGATGTGGTCGGACGAGTCACGTTACACATTGTTTTGCACCGATGGCCGGCAGAGAATTTGGCGGCAGCCCCATGGAACGATGGACCCCTCATGTGTTGTGAACACATTTCAAGCTGCAAGAGCAGGTGTCATGTTATGGGCCATGTTTTGTTGGTATGGCAAGGGTCCCCTGATATTCCTTGACAGTCGGGTGAAAGCCAAAGACTACCTGAACATTGTTGCAGATCAAGTCCATCCTGCAATGGTGCATTTGTACCCAAATGGTGACGAGTTCTTCATGGACTACAATGCTACTGTCCATCGAGCAAGAATTGTTCAGGAGTGGTTTTCTGAACATGACACCGAGTTGCAACATCTGCCGTGGCCAGCGCAAAGTCCGGATTTGAATCCGATCGAGAATGTTCGGGACATGTTGGAAAGAGACATTCGTCGAATTCATCCGCTTCCGTCTACTCTGCAGGACCTGAAGGTCTCTCTGACGAATGCATGGTCTGCGATTACCTTACCTGCATTGCAACACCTTGTAGAGTCCATGCCAAACCGCGTATGTACTGTAATTACAGCCAAAGGAGGGTCAATACCATATTGAACGAAGTTTTCTAATTCATTGGCCGGTGTGTATGTCCTAATATAATAATTTCCAGTTTTTTACAAAGTTTTTTTCCCTATAATACGATACAAACCTGAAATTCCTTGACTTATGACATGCGAAATAAAAATTTAAATTGTTCAAACGATAGCGATAGATGTTCTAATCATAAGAACATGTCTTTAAGCTTTTATCTCAAGCCGTTAATAATATTACTGAAGCTTTATGGTTACATTTTACTTATTCCATCTTGGAATGAAAAAACCTAATAATAATAATAATAATAATAATAATAATAATAATAATATTATTATATTTTTAAAACGAAAATACTACATAGTAAATAAACGCCCCACCACACATTTACCTTGTTTTAGTTATATATTTTTTTTATTTTAGTAGCTTTTCTAAGGTAAAAGTGTGTGCTTAAAAAGTTTTTTATAGGATTTATTTATCAATGTTCAAAACCCTCCACGAAAAGTAATGCGCTTCTATTGCTTTAATCCAAGCGATATGCGAGCGACTCCACTTGCTTGACCGGTTGAAAATGACAAAAATTGCATTTGTTTAACTTTCATGTACTTCCCAAGAAACAGCGTTACATGTCATAGATGATTCAATCAAAGTTAAACGTTTCTTGCGTCATTCTTATCCTTCACTTTTCCTTTCTTATCAAAAATCGCCCGATCTTATAGTTGTCGTTAAAGATTCCGCGATGGCGACGCATAGAATAAATAAACTCGTTAAAGGAGCTCACGTTAATTGCAAGCTGAATTCCTATTGGTGACTGCCTCCGAAGCGCCAACGAAAGTTTTGGTGTCGCAACAGCGAGAGCAGTGTCACGCGAGTGCCTTTTAATTGAAAGTCCCTCGTGGCGTGCCATCACGTCCAACTCACCCTGATTCACAAAGAAGAGGTCATAGGCTAACCATCCTCCATTCGTGGCCCTCGAAAATCTGCCCTTCCCTCGCTTTTAATTTGGTTGGGATTGCGAACAGGGGATAAGGAGAATGGCGAAATGCCTGGGCGCACGAATAGGTCCTCCCCAGCAAACAATAACCGATAACGACGACAGATGGGAAGGGGGTCCTTCTTATGCTTATGTCGTTTTATCCACTCAATTAAAAGCGATGCTCAGCATAGTTTGTCTAAATGACGCTGCCCCTTTCTCGTCCAACTTTTTCTCTCTGTCTCTCTCTCTCTCGACTAACTCTGCATGTACGTTTTATCATTATTTAACATATCCTAAGACTCGTACAATTGCCGAAAGAAAGGAGAATAGGAATCCTCTCTGGCTGGCCGCAAATTGTTTTCCACTCGGAATACGCTATTGCATTTTCGATTTTAATAACTGGGTAAGACCCAACATATGTTCTAAATTGAGTACGATATCACCTAAAGAATTAATTATCAGAAGATGTTTACTCTTCAAGCCATTTCATTATGTGGAATAGAAATTTTCCTTTTCGCTAATTTAGAATAACGGCGGCAACGCGGTCGACCATAATGCGGTGATCATGTCTCAAATGAAGGTTAGTTCGTTTGATAGCATTGTGATATCCCAATGGGATTACAAGGATTCAAAGTAATTTTTAATTCATACCTGCATCATGCATTTTTTCCCACAACAACATAACTTTGATTTTATTTACTTGATTAAACCTGTAAGTACAGCAAGGGTAAGGATGAATCTTCCGTAATTAATAAATTATGAATAAGAGCTTAAAAGGAAAACTAATAAATTACATAAAATTGCTTCAATTAGAAATTCATAGAAAATAAGGTAAATTAATTAAAAGATATAATCAACAGGGAAAGTTTTCAACTATGTTCAGTATCAACGAAATAAACGTTTTATAACCAAGAATTCGTTTTGTCATTAAAAACAGTCTCTACAATAATCAGATTTTATTATGTCCTATTTTTTATATCTCTTACGTTTATTAACCTACAGGGTACTTCTAAATTAACTCCCGTGTTATACATGTTTATTACTCAAAAACTATTACAGATTTTAACGTGTTTTTTTTATTCACAAAGAAAAGCTCAAAAAGTTTCTTAGCCTCACGTGAGTTGATAATGACACGCGGATGGATAATGACACGTGGTACCATTTTTGGCGCGTTGTTCCATTTTACGCGAGACGCAGTAAACAATGGCGAATGTTCAAGAAAAAGCTCAATGCGTGTTATGGCTTGCGGGATTTAAGTCAATGATTACAGTTCAGAGAATGTGCAAAACAAAGTTTAAAAACGTTCCTCCAAATCATAAGTCAATTAAGCTATGGCATGGAAAATTTTTAAACACAGGCAGCCTGTTACACAAAACGGGTGTTGGTAGACCTTCAGCGATACTATAGAGAATAGAAAAGGTCAGGGAGGCGTTCGATCGTAGTCCCCGTAAATGACTTCGCCAAGCGGCTCTTCAATTGGATATGCCAATGATATCCGTACATAAAATAGTGAAGCACCGCCTTTGTCTTATACCCTACAAAATCCAGATGATGCATGAACTGAAGCCAGATGACCGACCGAAGCGCAAGAAGTTTGCTGAAGATATGCTCCAAAAAATCGACAATGATCCCACCTTCCTTGAGGACATTTTGT
This sequence comes from Rhysida immarginata, assembly GCA_023313115.1. Taxonomy (NCBI): domain Eukaryota; kingdom Metazoa; phylum Arthropoda; class Chilopoda; order Scolopendromorpha; family Scolopendridae; genus Rhysida; species Rhysida immarginata. The sequence goes on from JAHWFO010083124.1 coordinate 463,019, forward strand.
TTTCTGATGAGGCAACATTCCATACTTCCGGAGCAGTAAACCGACACAACTGCCGCATTTGGGGCTCAAAAACCCCCACGTTCTAAGGGAGCATAAACGCGACAGCCCAAAGGTTAATGTTTGGTGCGGTTTAATCAGACCTCCTCACTGGGGCCTGCAAGTTAGGCAGTGCCTTGATACGAACTTTCCAGGACGATGGATTGGAAGGGATGGGCCAGTCCCTTGGCCCCTCGCTCACCCGATGCGAACCCTCTGGATTTTTTTCTTCTGGTGATATGTGAAAGATAGAGTGTGCAAGACCAACCTTATACATAAGATAATAACTCACTTTCTACAAAATTTAGGATGATGAAACTTGGAAGAATAATAGTGTACATAAAACTGTGTATACCGTTAAAATTTGAACAAATTCCAACGAGTAGTTTCAGAGTTATGCACTCAACATCGTACCACGTGCTCACATGTGAGTACTAACCACCACGTGTTACGATGTTGACTACGTAACTCGGAAACTACTCGTTGGAATTCCATCAAATTTTAACGGTACACACAATTTTATGTACCCCATTATTCTTCCAAATTTCATCATTCTAGATATTGTAGAAAGTGAGTTATTAACTTGTTGATCTTAGTGGCGGCATTTTTATTTCTGTTCATATCTCAGTTATCGCTCAAATTCGGACCCATGGTCATATGAACTTTTTTGCTTAGAATTGCATATTCCTTCACCCCTATCATTTTGGTGATGAAGTTTTAAAACACCCTGTATAAAGGCGTCCTTTAGTACTCTTTTCATAACTTCAGGATAATTCTCTAATATTCTAATTGCTTTAGAGAATTATCCTTTTTGTTTTGATAAAGGATAGTCTCTATCCGAAACGTCAACTTTTTATTTTATTTTTTATTTTTATTTTGATTTTATTTATTATTATATTTTTGTCAAATATTATTTATATTTTTCATCATTTATACATTTAAACTTTTCATTAAATGAAATGATTTTTTCATTGTTTATAAATAAGAATTGCTTCAGCTATCTCAGGCAAAGCAAACAAGAAAAGCTATCACCCCCATTCTCTGAAAAAACTGCCCAGGCCGACTGTACACCCTATTCCAAGAGCGTTTTCACACAAGTGAAATGATGTTCAGCGTCCTTGCAATACATCAAGCCACTAAAACTAATCGGCTTTAAACCAGTAAAATTAATGCAATTCGAACTCGACTTCGTGCTTGAACTGATTAATTTCACTGTTTAATGTTTTACAAAGAGGCCGAGCATTATTCATCTAAGTGAAAACGCTTTTGGAATAGGATGTACAATCGGGTGCAAGAAGGTTTAGCCTTAAGTCATAGTTCAGCACGTGAATAGCACATCCCAAGCGTATACATGCTACCCTATTTTCATGCAGAAAGGACAGGTCCAGTCTAATCTGCCTTGACTCTCAGTAAACGTACCTGATTTTGCAACCGATCAACATCCGGTAAGCAGGTAAAAACCTTTTTGCACCCGACTGTATATTCGTACTAAGTGCAGTATTTTTTCATTTGTTTCAGTAAGTAATGCCATCAATGTTTTCCTCCCAAAACGTAATCAGGGTTCGAACTTCGTCTATGCTTCAGCTTTCTTATCTTTTTTATTGAACCATCATAACAGATCTTGAAGCGAGTGATGCTGCCATGTTAATTAGCTAGATTTATTCACACTATTGTTTAGGCTAGCTTAAGCACTTTGAGCTAGCTTAACATTTACTTTCTTTTTATTCAGGGCTTCTGCTAATTTCTAGACCCTGCTTGGGGAATTAATTTATCGTTTATTTATTAAAAATTTGGATTATTAATTGTTATACTTAACAAGTTGTTAAGCTCAATAATTCTTTTGTTCATTTATCAAAAGACTGCATTAACTCTGCATATAATCTATCAAAGGTAGAATCATAGTGATTATGTCTAACGGATATTATATCAATTATTATAAAGACCGCATTATCTCGGTCATTTTTACATAAGTTATTCGCAGATTTATAGGTTTGGCCGTAAGTGAACTCAATACAGATTAAAATAAATTTTATCGCACTTACCGACTGATTGCTAGAAAGATGACGAAAGTTTTTCTTAATACTTTCATAAAATAATATAAAGGCAAATAAATAAACCGTTCATGGGTCTAAAAGGTGAAAAGAAGACGGTCGAATGGTAATTAGAAAACCTGATTAAGAGAAACCTTATGAGAAATGCATTAGCTCCTTTGCCTTTCTTACAAACAGTGATTGCAACCGTAACGTCTTTTCTTTCTGGCTATGCAGTGATTGCGAGACTCTTCAAAGGATTCTTGACTTGAGGCGACTCGGAAGAATTATCTTGTCTCCATTCCTCGGTGATTTATCCTTGTCTTTTGGTAAACACAGCTTCGTTTTTAATTCTTTCTTCCTCATCTCGAAATTTCCTTTAACACAAACATATTGCCCAACCGAACACGAACCGTAATTAAGCGCAAGGGTTCATCGCAATCAGTCTTTTCAATCTAATCAAAGAGAAGTTTTTTCGTCCATTTTTGCGTAAAGGGAGGAGAATGAAAAATGCGACGTCATCGCAAAGGAAAAAGATGAAAGAGGATCATTTGATTGATGTTTAAAAAAAGATTGGAATTTAATTTGTCGGAAAAAGGAACGCCCGATCCCTTTTGCTTATTTCTTTTTAAATCTTTGTGTCTTCATCTCGAAATGTTTGTTTAGATTAAATAATGTTCCTTCCATTTTGTAAAAGAGATTAATATTCCCCACTCCCATCGAGAGATAAGGAACCATTCATCATGTCTCTTTCGTCCGCCCCAAGGTAACCGTCTCCAGAAGCAATAAGCGGAATGATGAGCAAGTCCCGAGAAGAGTCAATGAAAATGGAGAAAAGCAGTCCCCGGGGCACTTTCAACTCTGATTCTAAACGGCAAACGACCTCCTTGTTGCGTTTTAGCACTTTCTGAGAAAACTTTAAAATTAATTGGGTTTTTGCGGCAGCAACTATTGTGATATTCAAGCGAATTTTTGTTGAGAAAAGGAAATCGTAGGCTGCTATATAAAAATTGAAAATCTTTATATTTCACAAGCAACCTTTGAAAATACAAAGAGAGAAATGTGGGGAAACTTCCAAAACCTACAAGATTGGCTTAGTGCAGCAACTTCCGAGACCTACAAATGTTGACTGATGTATTCCACCTTTAAACCTTTATGGTGGTTAAAAGAGTGTACAAAAAGTAACATTAACGTTTTAGATGTCTGTATCACCACTCACCGAATTTAGACAGCTTGAACCGTTATCTCTAGCTTCCTTGGAATAAAGCAATATCTGGAGATGTCTTATTAGATATTGTACAGGAGTCGGAACTTATCTTTATGGGCCACGTAACAGCCATAGGCCTGGGGAAGAGAGCAATTCGCCACTTTAAAGAGCCCAGCTAGTGTGTTCAGGAAAACTCTTCGTTGACAGAAATGCAGATATGGAAACAGTGCGATCATTGTTCTGATGAACTCCACAGCCTGGTATGATGTTTAGGATGCCATGAGCCATTCATTTCTTTTCCCAAAGAGGTTATGTGGACAGAAAAAGAAAGAATGAGGCGCCATTATTCCACAAATTTAACACGAGAAATAACATTTGATTTCATGCAAACTATAATGACAAAGTGAATGAATTATTTTTGAATTGTGGTTTTATACAAGTGAAGAAAGATCCGGGTAGTGCTTTCTAAAGAAAGTAAAACACGTTTTTAAAAAAATTTGTCTGGTCTGTTTTCTCCCCTAGTAGAGTTTGACCGTGAAGATGGTAATTTAATCGAAACGCGTCGACAGTATTAAACATCCAGTATATCATATTGCTAATTTCTGACCTTATTATTCTCACTATCTCAAGCAATATTGATCGTAATGCAGTTATGGAAAAGAATTGCTAATGTCTTCAAATTTCATATCTAGAATGCCACTTCATACCCAGAATTTCCACTACCAAATATATTGCTCATCATTTTTACCAAGTCTTGTAAAAGTTAGCCGAAGTGCACCATTTCGAAGACTATGGATGGCTGAATCTTTACAATTCATTCGTCGAAATAATTTTGGGTAATATTCCTCAAGGTAACATTCTGAAAAGATTGTTCACTCGATCTGCATAACAGTGAACCTCGTTAATACGTGTTTCAAGGGACCGAGCCAGAACCACGTATTATCCGGGATCACGTATTATTCGGAATGAAAAATTGTTTTCCATTCGCTGAAAATCTCAAAAATAAGAACACACGCATCGTATATCTATTTATTTATATATTTCTGTATTCCGCTTGCTGCCTAATTTTCTCTTCATTTTTAAGAAGCGTTAACAGAGTACAGGGATATCAAGCATCTTTACCAATTTTGTCCTCTTCATGATTGATTTCTTGCAGTGTCCATAATGTCTAATTTCTGGACATTATGCTGAGATGCATGACTCCTTCTTCTGAGATGCAGTTTCGATAATAAAATAAAACTTAACGAAATGGTAAATGCTTAAAAGTGATAAATGCTAAAAAGAGTGATATAAAAATGCTGTGAATATTCTGAATATCATTTATCAAGGAACATCAAAGGATATTAAAATTTCTCGGCTATGAAAGAATACTAAATCATTATTGATGTCCGATAGGACTAATCAGAATTCGCGGTTATGTAAGAACGCGTGTTTCGTTTATGTTGAATAGAACCAATCAGAATTTGCGGAATATCCTCGAATATCGCATGATTAAAAAAAATTTTTTGCAAACACACAGCAAATAATTATTTCCTATGATTAAAATTTCTAGAGTGAATTTAATTTTTGAGCCATAAATTACGTATTATCAGATTTCAGAGGGTTAAATTGCATGGAAATAGCTTTCCAGGGGACAGGACCAAAAGAAAATCACTTATTAAGCGATCGTGAATCAGGACCCGCTATCGTGAATCATGGCTCAAAACCGAGAAGAGATAAAAGAGCTTCGCGACGCTAGATGGAATGACAAACTCAAAAGCTTGTCGGCTCGCGACAATTCCATTTGGAGTATGGTCAGAGCTTTACAGAAGAAGAAGATTGATACGCTCCCTCCACTACGTACATCACAAGGTGACTATGTGCAAACTGATCAGGACAAGGCCCGAGTCATTGTAGATTCACTAGAAATGCAGTATGTTACTCCTATCAACAATAATCCCGAGAGCCAAATCATGTCTTAGCGTGTGGAAGATGGTCTTATCAACTTTGATGAAGTACCGCAACATTCAACGAAGAACAACATTGAGGCCGGAGAGATCGCCACTATCATAAGCAAATTGAAAAAGAAGAAGGCTCCAGGAAGAGACAAGGTGAGCAATAACACCCTTATGAATCTCCCGAAGAACTTTATTGAGAGCTCACCAATATCATTTGCGATTGCTGGACATTTTCTTACTTCCCTGCGGCTTGGACCAAACTATTGTGTTGAGTATCTCCAAACAGTGGCAAAATCCAGCAATTTCCGCGAGCTACCGACCTATTAGCCTGCTCCCCTCAATGTCTAATTTTGGAGAAAACGATCCTTGTCAGATTCTAATACCACTGTCTCACCAACGATCTACTTCGGAAAGATCAGTTTGGCTTTCGTGCCGCCCACTCTTGTCAGATGCAGATATGGAGGCTCGTTGAAGACCTGAGCACCCCCATGAACCTTTCCAGATACTTCGGAGTGGTATGCACACTTTTTGCCAAACATCCATGATTTTCACCAGAAGTCACCCATATGTGTGGATTTACATTTTCGTGCACACTTGTTGCTGAACTTTCATGATTTTCACCAAAATGCACCCAAATGGGTGGATTTACACTTTCATGACCAAGTGTGGTATGGGGGACTTGTCTACAAGGTGATTAGAGACGGGTTTCCTCCCGATTTGATTTTCTCACCGACCGGTCTTACCAAGTTAAAGTTGGTGAAAATCTATCCACGCCCCGTGTTGTAAAGGCCGGTGCCCCTCAAGGTTCTGTCCTCGGGCCCATGCTATTTAATTATTTTGTGCATTATTTCCCAAAAATTGTAATCTATAATTTTCTAATTGTAATCTGTAATTATTTCCCCAGTAATTACTCATTTTTTTATGTGGTACCTTCGTAATCCTTGAAGGTTATACTGGAAATTGACCATTTCCCTATTTTTTATTTTCCGACTTCTTTAACTTTGCCTAATTAGTTATCTAGACATAGGTAATTTACTTCTCCTGGATTAGCCATTTTTCACTCTTATCTTGATTTAAAGGATTGGCTTGATATTTTGGGTGCCACTAAGTTTGTTGATGTTCTAATGGAAATATTTCTATCCCATATCTTATTGGTTACGATCGTTATTTTCCTTTTGTATTATCATCTCCATTAACTCTAGTCTTCCTTTTCGAAAGCTATGGATGAACAGGTACATTTTGAATTTTAATTTCACACAAGAATGCATTATATTTCAGATTCCGTCATAATCCCTGCCAGCGAACTAAAAATAAATTTAATTAACGGCCCTTCCTCTATTACCTGTCCTTTTTCTGATCCTCATAATCTCAATTCTTTTCTCTTGATGGAATTCCTAGAGGCATTGTTACCTTCTTCCTCTGATAGATCTGTTCCTTCTCAATCTTATCCTTTTGAGGTCACCTCTAATTCTTTCTGACCCTCTCGGACTACGTGCTGATATCATTATTTCTGTCTCATCTAGCTTAATTTTTCCCCTTACTCACATTTTTAATGTCTCAATTCCTCAAGGTACCTTTCCGAAGTGTCTCCGTCCGGCTAAGATCATACATGTTTTTATAAATGGAGACTTTAAAGATTTTGGCAACTACCGGCCTATTTCTATTGTTCTCATGTTTTCCAAAATTTATGAAAAGCTTTTTTATTCTCGTTTATCCCAATACTAGCAAAGGTACCTGGCGTTGCCCGGGATAATTACTTGGATGTAAACAGAACAATCTAAAAAAATTAAATTAAATTTTGCAATATCTTAAAAATAAACACATGAAAATGCTTAGAATTAATACAGTAAAAATTCTTAATGAAAATTCGAAAAAAATCTTTTTAAAGGCTCACAATGGCTGGACGTCTCCAAGGATGCCACTGCTATTTTAAATAATTTCTTACTCACGTAATCTTACCTTAGTTGTATACTTAGTGTTGTTGCAATTTCCACTCTTCTCTCGATGTGTTGAAGCAAAATTTGGCCATTCATCACTTTGTGCAGTCTAGCGGTCGCGGATTCTTCTATTTACTTGCTTCCCATTTGCTCAATACATCACGGAGCTAAAGGAGTGCTTCCTCTGTAGTCTTTCCACTCTTTCTCAATAGTCTGCTAACTCTCCATTATCTCCATTTACTGATCATTTTTAAAGATTTTCAAGAAATTGTTAAGTACTAAGAACTCTCTTTTCTAAGAAAAGCCTGAATAACAGGAATTCTATGCATTGTTACAAATTGAAACTTATCCATATTGCATCATCATTTTATGTTCATTGTTATAATTCTTGGAAAGGATTGCTTTATCATTGCATCATCATTTTGAGCTCATTGTTATTGGTGAATTGCGTGTTGAAACCATTGTTGATACCTATTGTTGCACAAACTTTTATTTGCATTGTTGGTCATGAGATATATATTGTTGGTCCGTGCAGAGTGTTTGTGAATTGCGTGTTGATACCATTGTTGCAAAAACTTTGTCTTGCATTGTTGGTCATGCGATATTTCTCATTAATATGCCCTGCTATAACCATGAATATCGATTTTTTATCAATAATTATTATTTTTTCGAAATCTGAAGTAGACAGTGACCTTCCTCATGCTTTGAAGGTCATGTATGCGAAATTTCATCAAGATCGGAATAAAACTGTAGATTTGTATAAAAAACATACAAACAAACAAACAGACCCACAAACATCCTTCTTTATATATATAGATAGATGTGTTAGGTAATAATCTGATCCTCTACGCAACATGGTGTCTCCCCTAATCGCGGCCCCTCCGTGGGCACTACCTTGACGTGGTGGAGGGGCTTGAGTGCCTCAGTGAAGCTAAGGGCTATGCTGGATCGGGTCACCCATGCCAGACAGGCCTTAGCAGAGAGGCCAGACTAAAAGTGTCCGGTCGGTTGTGGACCCTCCCAAAGGGACCGGTGCTCGCAATGCAGGCATGTTTTTGACATGACCTCCATTGCGACCAGTACGTCCACCTGCGTGTTTGCCGTGCGCAGCGACCCTACTTCTGGGGAAAGGGGGATCCTGGTGGTTGAGGGAAGGCTTTCCGGACCAATACACCACTTTGGCCCCTGCTTCTCGGAAGGATGGGTGGTCTGGATGAGCCCGTCCAGATCAATCGGCTGGTCGTCGCTCCTTGGAGCTTCGGCCATAGGGTTAGGCGCTGCCTATGTCCTCCTCGTATCCCTGGTGCCAATGTGCATCCCCTTGTTGGGCTCGGTGGTGGGTGGGGAGCGAGGGAGATGAAAATTTCTCATACTTAATATGGGCAAAAATAAGAATGTTAATTCAAAACCAAAGAACGATCGTGAAGAGAGAACGAGCCGCAGGCCTCCAAAGAATCCGAAGTTTTTGGAGATGAAATTAGCAAGTGGGGAGTCGTTTAAGACCATCTCCCCATTTCTAATTTCAAAAGAACTGAAACGACTCGTTGGGGATATCAAACACGTAAAGAGACTGTTTAATGGCCAGCTATTGATAGAGGTATTTAAGGATAAACAAGCTACCACCCTTTTATCCTTGAAAAGGTTTGCAGGGAAAGCCGTTTCGGTTTCTGCCCACGCAACCTTAAATTATAAGAAAGGTGTTTTCACGTGCCAGGACTTGGAAGGAATGGGGGATGAGGAAATCATTGCCGAATTGGATGATCAGTTTGTTGTTGACATTCGCCGGATCGCTCCAAGGAGGAATGGTGTTCCTCATCCTACTCATTCCTTCATTGTTACCTTTGAGGGAACAGTTTTGCCTGATACTATCTATATCGGCTATATCCACTGTCACGTGAGACCCTTTATCCCCAACCCGTTGCGATGCTTCCAATGTCAGAAGTACGGCCACACGAGAACAAACTGTCATTTTAATGCTGTTTGTTGCAAGTGCGGCCTGCCCGGACATGAGATGGAAGACTGTTCAAACGAGTTCCGGTGTTGTAATTGTAAGGGAGCCCATTCTGCCCTTTCAAGAGACTGTCCTATTTGGCGGAAGGAAAAGAAAATCCAAGAGGTTCGTGTCCTTGGGGGTTTGTCTTTTCCCGAAGCACGTAGGCAGGTTGAACGGAATGAAGTCCGAAATTACGCATCTGTAGTGAAGAGTCGTCCTTCTGTTGTGACAGTTGGTACCATGACAGATTTACGTATTGCAGATTTTTCCTGTGGAACTTCCACCCCCACAGAACCACCTGCTAGCGTTAGTCGGACTTCGAATTCCATCATACAACCAGGAACTCCTCCAAAAACTTCGGAGAGAGAAGATGGGAAGAAACGCTCGTCAGAGGCGTCACCTTCCTCTGACCCCTCCAAAAAACGTGTTGTAGAGACTACACCAACTTCTCCAGTTTTGGGGGGAGGGCCAGACTTCCCTTTAAACGTACAGATATCTCCTATCGAGGAGATGGAGTTATCTCGGGAGTTTAATCCTACTTCTTAAAACCTTCATCATGGCACTATTGCAATGGAACCTTAATGGATTCTTTTGTCGCTTAGAAGACCTAAAGCTCTTAGTCAATAAGTTCTCCTTCTCCTTATTGGCTTTGCAAGAAACGTTCCTCTTGCCATCTCAGTCTCCTACCCTAAAAGGATTTAATTTTATTAGGAAGGATTATACTTCGGGAAATAAAGCCTGTGGTGGTGTTGCCATCTTAGTGCAAAGATCTTTGCCTTTTACTACCATTAATATAAAATCTAACCTTCAGGCGGTAGCAGTTAGAGTCTTATTCAAAGATCTCTCACCTCTAACTGTTTGTTCACTGTATCTACCTCCAGATCAATATACGGACGAAACATCTTTGTCATCTCTGCTCCGTGAACTCCCAAGCCCCTTTCTTATTCTGGGGGATTTTAACGGCCATAATCCCATTTGGGGGTCTATAAAGCTCTCTGAGAGAGGATATATGATAGAGAAAGTTTTGAATGCTTTTAACGTCAATTTGTTAAACAATGGCTCTCCAACATTCCTCCACTCAGCCAATGGCTCTCTGTCATGCACTGATCTATCTATATCCTCTTCATCTTTTACACCTAACTTAGCCTGGAGCGTGTTTTCAGATTTACATGGAAGTGATCATTTCCCGATTAGTATTTCTCTGAGTTCTTCTTCTTTTTCCAACTCTTTACCACGTTGGAAATTGGATAAAGCAGACTGGCAGGTCTTCCAATCCCATCTACAGTTTGAGAATAAAACACCCTTTCCATCTGTAGATGAGGCTGTGGAGGATTTCACTTCCCGCATCCTTCATGCGGCAGAAGAATCCATTCCTAAGTGTAAATCCTCGTCCACGAAAATCCCAGTGCCATGGTGGAATGAAGAATGTGCCCTAGCGGTTCGAGAACGTAAGCGAGCTCTCCGCATTTTTTCCGCACAACCCACTCTTGAGAATCTTATTACTTATAAGAAAAAAAGGGCCAATTGTAAACTAATCATTTCCAATAATAAGAAACTCTGTTGGAGAGATTATATCTCCTCCATTAATAAAAACACTCCTCTTCAAACAGTATGGAACATGATTAGGAAAATAAATAGGAAAAGACTCCCGAATAACCTCCCTTCACTCATAGAAAATGGTCATACATACTTTGACCCGAAAGACGTAGCTAATATCCTCGGAAGGGCATTTGCTGAGGTTTCACAAATAAAACATTACTCAGCCTACTTCCAAAGACAAAAACGTATCGAAGAATCGCATGCTATAAATTTTAAATCTGGAAACCTCGAAAAATATAATTTCCCGTTTTCTTTACGGGAACTGCATTATGCTCTTCGTTGCTCCAGAGATTCTGCGCCAGGCCCGGATGGAATCTTATACGCTTTCCTGAAACATCTCACGAGGGAAGCTTATGATCACCTTCTCTTGTTATACAACTACATTTGGTCATTAGGAGAGATTCCAACTGCGTGGAGAGAAGCAATTGTTATTGCTATCCCAAAACCAAATAAAGACCACTCTTGCCCTTCAAACTATCGACCAATTGCGTTAACCAGCTGTCTGTGCAAAGTCTTGGAAAGGATGGTCTCTGTCCGATTTATGTGGTACCTAGAAAAAAACCACCTGTTGTCTAGGTTTCAGTGCGGTTTCCGCAAATCCCGCTCAACTGTTGATCACCTTGTACGGTTGGAGCATGAAGTTCATTTTGCACAGAGACATAGACAACATGTCGTAGGGGTTTTCTTCGATCTGGAAAAAGCCTACGATACAACTTGGAGGCATGGGATAGCAATACTTTTGCGCAAATACGGCCTTACAGGACATCTTCCCTCTTTCCTGTGTAATTTCATGGCGAATAGAACCTTCCGATGGGTCAACACTCTCAGACCCTTTTACGCAGGATAATGGAGTCCCACAGGGAAGTGTGCTGAGTCCCTCCCTTTTCCTCATTGCTATTAATGAGGCTTGTTTACAACTTCCATCTACTGTGAACTACTCCCTGTACGTCGATGATATCGCCATTTACTGTCGAGGGTCCTCAATGTTTTTTATTGAGCGTCAACTGCAAATGGCCATCAACAAGCTTGTTACCTGGAGCAACGGAGTAGGCTTCAAATTTTCACCCCAAAAAACAAGGGCCGTCCACTTTTGCTTTTTAAGAGGTCTCCATCCAGACCCGGAACTAACTCTTTATGGATCCCTGATCTCAGTGGTGGACTCCCACAAATTCTTGGGTCTGACTTTTGATAGGAAACTATCATGGCTCCCACATCTTCGTAATTTAAAAGCGAGATGCTTACAAGCCATGAATGTTTTGCGCTCTATTTCCGCTACCAAATGGGGCGCTGATAGGAAGATGCTCTTATTTTTATACGGCTCCCTAGTTAGATCTAAATTGGACTACGGAAGTATTGTATATGCATCTGCTTCAAAGAGCACCTTGAAGCTGTTAGATCCCATTCATAACCTAGGCATAAGAATTGCCACAGGAGCTTTCCGTACAAGTCCGGTAGAGAGCCTTTATGCGGAGGCTTCTGAGCCCCCATTATGGTTTAGAAGAGCCAAACTCCTCCTTAAATATGCTCTTCGTATACATGGTGAAAGTCTGCACCCAGCTTTTGCCTGTTTATATGATAAACCTAGTATTCCTCCCCCTTCTACCTTTAGAAGCATAAACAAAATGCTCAAAAATCTTTTGGAGAGCCTGAACCTTTCATTTCCGGTCATGCATAGCCGAGAGGTCAGAGATGTTCCACAGTGGATTCTCCCCCAACCAGATATAAATTACCACTTGTTTGCTGGGAAAAAATCTAATTTTATGGAAGCTGAAATTAAGACACTTTTTAGGAATTTTTTAGAGTCCCTCCCTGATGGTTTCCATATATACACAGATGGATCCAAATCAGAGGACGGAGTTGGCTGTGCGTTCCTTATTGATAATTTGGTATTTTCCTATCATGTACCAAACGAATTTTCCATTTTCTCTGCGGAATTGTTAGCTATAGCCAGAGCGTTAGAGTTCTCTTTTAATTATCCAAATTCCAACTTTTGGATTTTCTCAGATTCCCTGAGCGCCTTGCAATCCTTGGAGTCATTCAATACAGACAACCTTTTTGTTATAAGAATCCAGTAATATCTTTATTACCTGGATATCCAAGGTACCAAAATTTATTTTGTCTGGATCCCTAGCCATATGGGTATCCAGCAAAATGAACGGGTCGACAAGGCGGCAAAAGACGCTATTACAGATTTACCTATCTCGGACCTACTGTCAATCCCCGAACATTTGTTCCCGGTCATCTACAAGAGACTCTTATCTTCTTGGCAGGAATCTTGGCCTCTTAACCCAGCGAATAAATTGTATGAAATAAAGCGTGCCATCACACCGTGGTCCATACCTTGTCTAACAAACAGGCGAGAAGATGTTGTTCTTACTCGGCTAAGGATTGGTCACAGTCGTCTTACTCACGGCTATTTATTAAGAAAGGACCCAGTTCCATTGTGCTCCTGTGGAGCAAGGCTGACTATTAAACATATTCTCATACAGTGCCCTTTACACACTAATTTACGACGCTCATTAGGGCTGAATTATTCACTAGATTTTTTATTGGGGAACAACCCTATGATTTTTAAAAAAGTGTTTCTATTTTTAAAAATTATTCATGTTTTTAAATTCATTTAGTCATCCTTTTATTGTTTTTGCATTGTATATATCTGACCATTAAGCGTATGTTTTACTTTACTTTATTTTATTTAGTGCCCTTTACACACTAATGATTTACACTGCCCTATATTGATATGTCATATTATGGGAGAACCATGGGAAAAAAGTCTGTTTCTAAATTTATTAGTGATTTTAAAATCCTCATAGTCATATTTTTTATTGTTTTTTAATCTTTATCATTCACGTTTTTATGAATGTTTTTCATCTAATTTCTTTTTTTATGGGGTTTATAAACTGGTTTTTAAACTTTCTGTCGGGCGCAAAATGGCCATAGCAGCCGACGCCCTAAAATTCCAACCAACCAACCAACCAACCAACCTAATCGCGGAATTGACACTGCTTGTTACGAATTGATAGAATATGTTTCTTTCAAATATTCTCGTATCAGCGAAATGTGGCAAAAAATGTGCAGGCCAGTGGAAATCCACACATTTCAGTGATTTGGGTGGAAAGCAGCGAAAAGGTGTGCACGCCATTGGAAATCCGCACATTTCAATAATTTTTGGGTGGAAAACAGCGAAATAATAATAATCTTGTTGTTTCTCTATTTCTTGACTATTCTAAGGCTTTTGCTTCTATTCATATCCATCTGTTGATTTACAAGCTTTCTCACTTTTATAATGGTTGTATCGACCATTATAATACAAAATGATGGATACGATTTCAGACATTTATTTCTGTGATGTCTAATGAACGTATCAAAATGTGAGACATGTGCTTCGAAAGATTAATTTTCAAAGTTTTTTTTACACGCAGTATTTTCACTTTCTACCGCTAACAGTCAGCAGCCAGTGGCTAAAGAAAATGACGTTGATTGGAAAACAGAGATCGTTCTGTGTGCTTGACTATTATGTAAACAACTCTGTGATGTGATGATGTGAAGGGAAGTGAAGTAATGAGTTTGAAGTAACCTTTGAACGTTTAACTTTCGTAGCATATGTCTCACAATATCATATGTTCATTAGATTTCACAGAGTAAACTTCTGAAATCGGGTCCATCATTTTGACTTGCTCTGTATTCGCGGTTAATTGGTTAACTGATTTTTTTATCTGAACATCAATGTACTTTATCTATATTTAATCTTTGGCTCTTACACGCAATTTGGGTTTTCCCTAGGGCTCTATCTTATCTCCGCTTCTTTTTAATCTATTTATAAATAATTTCTCCTTCTTTCGCTATTTTTTATGCAGATGATATTGCCCTCTCCTTTGCGGATTCTTCTGTTTTGAACCTTCAAACTACTATTAACCATTCTCTTTCTGCTCTAAGTAAATGGAACTCCGTTAACCAATTACTGTTAAATCTCAATAAAACTAAGTACATGTTTTTCCATCAATGTAACAAGCGTTCTGTTCCTATTGAATTACCTATTTTTTAATAACTTTAAGCTACTCTCTCCTACGAGCACTTTCAAGTAATTGGGTATTTTCTTATCTTCTAACTTGTCTTGGAATACACATATTAATGAGTTATCTAAGGCTCTTTCGAGAAGATTGGGTTTAATTTCTCGCCTTCACTATCTTCCTTCCAGGATTTTATTAATATTGTACCTTGCGCTGATTCATTCAGTGTTATGTTATGGCATTCAATTTTGGGGCTCGACCTCTAACTTTATCCAAAAATGGTTTCTTATAATTTTATTAAAACTCCGAAAATATACGTCTGTCTCACACTATTTCACTTCTCTCGGGGTCTTGACTATATATCATATTTATATTTTACAATTAGTAATTTTCATTTATAAGATAATTAATGGTCATTTAATTCTCTCGACGCCTTTTTCGATTCGGTATCATCAGGACTTTCAATCTTATTCTATTCGGTCTGCGCATTCGATTCGAATCCCATTGGTCGAAGTAACTTTCAACATCGATGTATTTCTTATGCTGATATTAGATGGTGGTCAATGGTACTGAAGCTCTCCGTGCTTCCCCGACCCCCGACATAAGGAATTTAAAATCGTTCTTGTTTGTTTCTTGTTATTTTATTAACTCCCGTAAATTTTTTCGTAATTTAATCTGAAGTGTTTGATGTTTCTGTATCTGTGTCCATCATTTGTTTTTCATTGCATGTTAGTTTATTCTTTTTATTCACTACTCAATAATCTGTAGTTCTCTGTTTTTGTATTTTACCTGCCGGAGATCGGCCTAAAGGCCATACTGGCGCCGGCTAGGTAATAAATAAATTCAGTGTTAATAAATAAATAAATAAATAAATAATTTTTTATAAATAAGGATTCTCGTGGTAGGAACTGCCATCATTTTACAGTGATTTTCTCAAGGAGAGGCTCAGAGAATTAATTATCAATATCCGGACGGTTTGTTGTTAAGAAAATATCAGGTTATTGCATATGAAAACTTCAGGTTTTGTAGTTAAACTTCCAAAAATAGTAACTCATCAGGAAAATGTCTTGGAACACATATATCATAATGACATCCCACAGTTATATGGCCCTAGGGAGAAGGAAAAGCACATCAACAAGGGCAAACCATCCAGTCACACTTTTAAATCGATGTCCAGTGGTGTGCTCGAATGGTTAAGATTATCCGTGTCAATTCACCTAATGCCTCTCTCATGAATTTTTGTGGATTTGTTCTCCTTAAAAAAGCTCTTCATGTAAGACGGCCGAGAACACTTTTTCTGGATTATGTAAGATGCCTGTCAAGAGGGGTCGAAGAGAATCGACCTCGCTGTTTTCTTACAGTGGAAACCTAAGATCTCGAGCAATCGCTAGAAGAAGGGGCGGTGGAGAAATGTATTTCCGTTACCATAAACATGAAACAACCTCCGAATTGTATATTTAATATAAATTCCATGTAAGTAATATAGATAAAATAAATAGGTCAGTCATTCCAATTATGTCTAGTACAATCTTTTGATGAACGTTTCCACGGCGATCAGTTGCGCTCAAGTTTCTTCCAGTCCACCTCCTTTGTTGAATTCTTTGTTGCACAAATTCACAGAATGGTTGCAAGTCCAATGATAGTAAGAATTGGATGATATAAGAATAATTTTTAGTTTTTACTTTTTCAATATTTAAAATACTGAAGTTGATTCAACGTAATATAAACAAAATAAAATAAAAAAGCTTTTTCGAGGCGTTTGTTTTTCTATATTATTAAATAGTCTCTTAATTTAAGATATTATTGTGTGGCATTCTTAGTGTACAGATCGTCAAACATATCAGAATAATGAGACCTCAATGATTAAATTAGCCGACAGCTGCATCCGAATCCGTGAAAATCTACGAGGGGAAGTCAATAAGTAAGTTACATTAAAAAGAGTAAATACCTTTTGACTGTGGATGTGAAGAATATCAATAGCAGACATAAAACAACCGCCTTTACACAAAGAATTTTAATAAACATGTCGCGTAGTGACCGAAATGTACATACATATTTATTAAAATTCTTTGTGGAAAAGCGGTTAGTTTATGTCTCCTATTGAAAATATACAGTTGGATATAGAAATGAAACAAATAAGATTACTGACTTGAAAACTACTTTTATTTCTTCACACAATCTTCCTGTAAAATGAGGCTTGTCCCATCGTTTCACAAGCCCCTTTAAACCAGCATAAGGACTAGGCTGTTCCATGTTCCTAACACAAGTACTAGGCTCCATGTTCTTTAGGCTGTTGTCCTGAACCAGGCGGTGAATTCCCTTTGTACATTTTCATCGTCGGGAAAGAGATGCACATGATCTTCTTGGATCACTAGGGCATACTGCTTACCGCGTTCCGGCAGCGAGAGTAAACTGTAAATGCTGACTCCTACTATGACATTTTCATGTAATGTTATTCGACGGAAGAGACCAGAACTCCTCATCAAAGGCGTGTTGTTATGGCATGATAACGCGCATCCTCTTATTGCCAATAAGACAACTGAGATGCTGCGAAAGTTCAACTGGGAAGTTTTCGAGCATCCTCCGTATAGCGCTTACCTTGCTCCAAGCGACTTCCATTTGTTCGGCTCCAAACTGTACAAAGGGAATTCACCGCTTGGTTCAGACAGCAGCTCATATGAATGCTGCTGGTTTTGAGGCGCTTGTGAAACGATGAGCTAAGTGCCTCTTTGTACAGGGAGATCATGTGGAGAAATAAAAGTAGTTTTCAAATCAGTACTCTTATTTGTTTATTTCTATATGTAACTTACTGATTTTCCCTCGTATTTCCAGATCTCCACTAGAGAAAGCAAAAAATTCGAAAATAATTATCTTTAAGACCAACAATAATTTCTTTGTATTTATATAGTCGCCCATCTTGTAAGTAAACAAAATAAATAAATTACGAAACAAATACCTGCTATTGCGACCAAGTCTATCTATGAGACCGTCCTCACCGACTTCATAGACAATCCTCAAAATTAGACTAACTTCACTGATCGTCTTTGGTATCAATTCAGTCATATTGACGATTGAAATTATAATTGCAATGTTGTGTAATTGACACAGCATTAACCTTCCTCTTTTTGTGTTGTGTAAAAGGAGACGGACGCGGCTTTTATGTGTTCGAGTTCGATGGGAACGTGTTGCTAAATATGAAATTCCTAGAAGCACGGTTAATCACAATGGAAGTTCAATAAACATTATCGGATTACATATTAGCCTCTATCTAGAATTTCCTTTTATTCCGTTTTAATTAACGTTATTATTTCCGTGTCACGGAAATGAGTAAAAGAGGGTGTCGTCGATTAACTAAACAACTGAGTTCGTTTCCATTATTTTGAAACTAAAGACGATCTCAAAATAAAGAAAATAAAGCAGTACATTTGGATACATTTCGAAATTCTTCTTTAATTTTATAAAAGAATTGGTGCTCATTATATAATATTTGTTTCTCAGACTATCTCGTACCAGAAATCCTGGATTTTTACTGCTCTTTTTTTCATTGCTCTACTTCTAACTAACCCAATCTTTTTCTATTTCGTCTCTATCCAATTGGTAAAGGCGAGGAGCTAGATATTCCTAGTCCCTGGTTCGAATCCAGATCGGGGAATTTTATTTTCATATTACATCTTAATTTATACATGTCGTAGTTTTCGAAAAGTGGGACTAAAGCTATAAAAGTCGTTAAATTACAATGAGACAGTTTCTTATTTTAATTAAAATAAGTTCCATTGCATTAGACCTGCCGAATCATTTGAAAGTTCTCCTTTCTAATTTTGCAGAGTTGACGCAGAATTTGAAAAAAAGTCGTACTGAAATCGTAAATGTTCCCGTGAACGTATTCACAAAAACGTGTGTAGAACAATTCCCGTTAGTGACTGAACGCACTATTCGGCAATAATAACTCCAAAATGGCTTATTAGAGCCCATCAAAGTATTTACAGAAATTATTCGTTTCAATGAATTCGTTTCGAATTTATTGAATTTTGGTCACTCATATGATTTCTACAGCCTAAATTAATTTTTAGAAAATAATGTCTCTTAAAAAACTCAACTAATTTTTTAAAGATTATTGTTCATGAGCGACTTTGAACCAATCGGACACTAATCGAGCCTTATTGTATTATCTTTGTTGGCTTGTTGGTTAGGACTTTGGGTGCGTCAACATCTACGTTATTTACTCACAATCCTCAGATATCGGCCTCGGTGGCTCAGTGGTTGCATGATCGTCTCTGATGCCCGAGGACGACGAGGATTTTTACAGGGGGAAAATCCTGAGATCACGCACTTCCTTTGGAAAAGAAGTAAAGCAGTTGGTCCCGTGTCGTCGTTTGCCGGCTGTAACTTAAAGAACTTTCGTGAGGCAAAATTTGCGGCCCTTATAATGCCGTCCTGAAATGACCATAGCAATTGAAAAGGACGTTAATACCAAACAAACCAAACCAAACCAATCCTCAGTACGCATTCCCAGGAAAAACATCTACATCTATTGCTCACGCTGGGCGGCCTGATGGATTCGAAAACAATAGAATTTACGTCCCAGCGCTCTCAGCCATCGGGCCGGCAAATGTCCTTCTCTTGGATGGAAAACAGTGAGCATGAATTTAGTCGGCAACAAGGTTAGATTAGGCTAAGTTAGGTTAATAAGCTATAGCACTCAATGATTATTCTATGGAAAACTAGTTATGCCTCCGTCTCTTTGTCAGATTGTCATTGCACATGTTCGGGAAGATTGCGGTCTTTTCGTCCTGTTGATGTCACACATGATATTGCAATCCACATTTTGAACAGACATCG
Source organism: Rhysida immarginata (assembly GCA_023313115.1). Taxonomy (NCBI): domain Eukaryota; kingdom Metazoa; phylum Arthropoda; class Chilopoda; order Scolopendromorpha; family Scolopendridae; genus Rhysida; species Rhysida immarginata. The sequence goes on from JAHWFO010083124.1 coordinate 482,607, forward strand.
AAATTGGTCAGGCCATGCAACGTTCTTCCAGGCGTTCGCAGGTCAAGCAAATGGAAACAAACTTTCCTGGTTCTGACCGAAATGAGTAATATTTGTAGGGACTCTCGACGAAGAACGCAAATTCTAAATGACAAAAAACTAGGCCCAGAATTACAATATGATTTTACTTTATGCATAGTTGAAAGTGCTTTTTTGTCGCTTGCAAATATTAACCAAACGCACATATTACATCTTTTCTTCATGACTTCCACGGATTCTGCGTTCAGAATGTTCTTTGGCATTACCTTATTATACTTGTCTGTTATTTCGTGAATTGTTGCATATCTGTTTGACTTTACGACCCACTTTTCGTATATTGCACAGTCTTTATTCTGAGTAGTATTATTACTAGTATTTTTTCTCTTTTCTTGATTACGTATATTCGAGAAATCTTGATCGAGAAAAATCCCACAACGTTTTCAGTTTAGGAGATTTGGATCCTGTGCACCATTCGCCGCTATCATGCTTCCTTCAAAGACTCTCAGGTCCGCTTGTCCACCTTTCAACCGTTAATGCAAAGTAGTCATATTCAAATGCTTGTTAGGACTTATTTGTCACATGATGACAAATGCAATGAACGCGTCGCTGGAGTAATCCATTTTCTGGGGAGATAGTCTACATAATAAACGTAAGAAGGAACTCTGGTGTGGAATAGCCTGTATAGAGAAGAAAAAGAGGATGCCATATTTGCAAACAGAGGTCATGCAATTCCCGTAGATTATGAGCAGGTGAGCTCTGAGCTGGCGCTCCATGACGTCCCATTTCTGCTCTATAAAATTATTATCTAGCGACTTAGAAGGCCAGGACATCAACTTGGAATTATCAGCCTCGGTGGCTCAGTGTTTGCGTGATCGCCTCTGATGCCAAGGACGCGGGTTCGATCCCGACCGAGGACGACGAGGATTTTTTCAGGGGGGAAATCCAGAGATCACGCACTTCCTTCGGAAGGGAAGTAAAGCCGTTGGTCCCGTGTAGTCGTTTGCCGGCTGCACGCAAAAGAACCCTTGCGAGGCAAAATTTGCGGCCCCTATAACGCCGTCCTGAAATGACCAAAGCAGTTGAAAAGGACGTTAATACCAAACAAACAAACAAATCAACTTGGAATTCATCAGCATGTGCCTCAAAACTGCTGCAGACAATTCTGGTCTTGTGTTATCCTGCTGGAAGACTCCATCTTCGGTGGGGAAAACAAAACAAATGAAAGGGTGTAATAGGTCAGCAAGGATGTGCACATAGGCCACAGCTTTCTTAGTGTGTTCCACAGCAACCACTTGTCCCAGGAGTGCCTATGAGAACGTCCCCCAAAACATAATACCTCCACCACCGGCCTGTTTGAGCACCACTGGACATGTAAGGCTGCGTTCCCTGACGCGAACATCGACATGATGCAAAAGAAAAATCGGGCCAGGCAACACTTCTCCATTGTCCTATGGTCCAATCACGATGTTCATGACACCATGTCTGTCTAAACGTCGACGATACTGGGTTAACTTCGATACACGTGAGGGGCGTCTGCTGAAGAGTCCAGATCCAAGAGAATCTCAGATCCAACTGTGTATCTGACCAGTGTATTCATATACACAGACACTTGAACCTACATTGTATTCGGCTGTCAGTTGAGCCACCGGCAGCCAACATAATAGTCTCCGACATTCGCATTCGTTGATTATGCTTGGACGTCCAACGGCTCGGCGTCTACTACCGGTTTCAACGCCCTTCTTCCATTTTTCATAGAAATTGGCAACGGCATCTCGCGAAACCTGACAAGCCGTGCCGTTACGGAGTTACTCGTTCCCAGCTTTCGGGCATCGCAATCTGGCCTTTATCAAAGTCTCTTAAATCAGGAGCCTACCCCATTATACACACACGTAGTAGACAAAATGATGCCTCACAGTCTCCGACAGCCGTTTAATACTATTCGCACTGTCAATAAAAATTTGGTAACGCTTATGAAGGAATATTGTTCTTATGCAAAAGACATCTTAGTAACGCTTGCGAATGCGCAGTTAAACATTACTGATGATTCATGAAAATAGGAAAGGAAATTCTTATTTTTTTTATAATATATATTTTCATCAACTATTTAAACATCTGAGGCTTGGCGTGTAAAAATCCTCCCAACACCACTCTTCATTTACTCTTCTAGTATTTCTATATATATAACTAGCAGAGGACCCGGCGTTGCCCGGGATAATTACGCTTGTAGGTAAACACACACACATACACAAAGAAACACATACACTTTTCCCAATCGTCTGAACGCTTGTTAGGGAGCTGAAGGAAGACACGTGTACCTTCTTTGCCTCATCGAGAGAGACTGCCCCATCTATATCGTCTATTATATCCATTTCCTGTTCATTATTAATAATTCTTAGAAACGAATGTTCTGTCATTGCATCATCATTTTATGTTCGCATCATCATTTTATGTTCATTGTTATAATTCTTTGAATAATTTTGTGCTCATTGTTATTGGTGAATTGCCATTGAGACCATTGTTGATGCGAACACGACGGGCCTATTGTTGCACAAACTTAGCCTTGCATTGTTGGTCATGAGATATTTCTCATTAATATGCCTTGCCATAACCATGAATATCGATTTTTTTATCGATATTTATTATTTTTCCGAAATCTGAGGTAGGCAGTGACCTTCCTCATGCTTCGAAGGTCAAGTATGCAAAATTTCATCAAGATCGGAATAAAACTGTAGATTTGCATAAGAAACAAACAAACTGCCGAAATGCGCATACGTCCTATTAAAAGTTTTATGTGGATCAGTGGTTTCCTGTTATCTTTATCCATTCTAGGTGATATACCGGGACTTGATTTACCGAAAAAAAAATTTTAAAGGCTCACAATGGATGGACCTTTCCAAGGATGCCTTCTAGTCTAAATAATTTTTTACTTACGTAAATTTACTTTAGATGTACACTTGATGTTGTTGCAATTTCCTTTTTTCTTTCGATGTCTTGAAGCAAAAATTGGCCATTCATCACTTTGTGTAGTCTAGCGGTCGCCGATTCTTCTATTTACTTGCTTACCATTTGCTCAATACAGCACGGAGCTAAAGGAGTGCTTCCTCTATCGTCTTTCACTCTTTCTCAATAGTCTGCTAACCCATTATCTCCAGTTATTGATCATTTTTAAAGATTTTCAAGATTATGTTAAGTACTAAGAATTCTCTTTTCTAAGAAAAGCCTGAATAACAGGAATTCTATGCATTGAATTCTATATTGCACAAACTTTGCCTTGCATTGTTGGTCATGAGATAATTCTCATTAATATGCCCTGCCATAACTATGAATATCGATTTTTTTTATCAATAATTATTATTTTTTCGAAATCTGAGGTAGACAGTGACCTTCCTCATGCTTTGAAGGTCATGCATGCGAAATTTTATCAAGATCGGAATAAAACTGTAGATTTGTATAAAAAACAAACAAACAAACAAACACACAAACAAACCCACTAACAAACAAACATCCTTCTTTATCTTCTATATACAGTATATAACTAGCAGAGGACCCGGCGTTGCCCGGGATAATTACGCTTGTAGGTAAACAGAACAACCTCAAAAAGATAAATTAAACCTCCAAATTGGTTAAATAATAACTCAATCACTACAATATAAAGCTAAGGGACTATCCATTCTAAGAAAAATCCGAAAGACAGGAATTTACTTGTTCACTGAATAAATCTATTCTAGGTGATATACCGGGACTTGATTTACCGGGTCCTCTGCTAGTCTATCTATCATCTATCTATCTTCTATCTATATATATAAAGAAGGATGTTTGTGGGTGGGTTTGTTTTTTATACAAATATACAGTTTTATTCCGATCTTGATGAAATTTTGCATACTTGACCTTCAAAGCATGAGGAAGGTCACTGTCTACCTCAGATTTTGAAAAAATAATGAATATCGATAAAAAAATCGATATTCGTGGTTATGGCAAGGCATATTAATGAGAAATACCTCATGACCAACAATGCAAAGAAATGTTTGTGCAACAATAGGTATCAACAATGGTGTCAACACGCAATGCTCCAACACTATGCAAGGATCAACAATATATAGCCCATGACCAACAATGCATGGCAAAGTTTGTGCAATTTAGATAAGTTTCAATTTGTAACAATGCATAGAATTCCTATTATTCATGCTTTTCTTAGATAAGATAATTCTTAGTACTTAACAATTTCTTGAAAATCTTTAAAAATGGTCAGTAACTGGAGATAATGGAGAGTTAGCAGACTATTGAGAAACAGTGGAAAGACGACAGAGGAAGCATTCCTTTAGCTCCGTGCTGTATTGAGCAAACGGTAAGCAAGTAAATAGAAGAATCGGCGACCGCTAGACAACACAAAGTGATGAATGGCCAAGTTTTGCTTCAAGACATCGACAGAAGAGTGTGAATTGCAACAACATCAAGTGTACATCTAAAGTAAGTTAAAGTGAGTAAAAAATTATTTAGCCTAGCAGTGGCATCCTTGGACAGGTCCATCTTAAAAAAAATTATTTTTCGAATTTTCATTAAGAATTTTTACTGTATTAATTCTAAGCGTTTTCATTTCTAAGTGTTTATTTTTAAGATATTGCATAATTTAATAAAAAAAAAGTCCCAGCCACGACGGGTTATCACCTAGCTTATTTGGTAGCATAGTAGATCCTAGACATTTTTTTTGACTATATTCTGTGTGTTTGGAAATATCTTGGAAACTGAGATGCTGATAATGCGATGATTGAACGTTCGTTTCCAAGAATTACTAATAATGAGCATAAAATGATGATGTAGTGACAGGACGTAAATAAGGCAGTGCCTCTTGATGAGGGAAAGGAGTCACACGTGTCTCCCTTAAGTTCCCTGTCAAAGGTCCAGACGACAGCAATAATTTTTGTCCGAAAAGTAAAGAGAAAGAATGAGTACTGGTCAGAGAACCTCAGCAGCTAAAACAGAAGAGGATATAGGGGCAGTGGACACACATGAGCAACGGGAGGTATGAATGGAATAAGAGGGTATACGAGCTTCTACGTCAAAGGCAAGAAAAGGTTGGGACCAAAGTATCCAGTGTTGCTCCTGGTGGAGAAGATGAACATTTTTTAATCTGAGGCAAGTCAAGAAGAGTTTAAATAAATTCCCGGTATATCACCTAGAATTCCTGTTTTTCGGATTTTTCGTAGAATGGATAGTCCCTTCGCTCTGTGTTGTATATTGATTGAGTTATTATTTTGCCAATTTGGAGTTATAATTTAATCTTTTGAGATTGTTCAGTTTACCTACAAGTGTAATTATCCCGGGCAACGCCGGGTTCTCTGCTAGTAATTCTACCGGGTGTTTCAAAAATAACCGGTATACCGGTATATTTGAAAAATCAATAAAAACTAAACGGGCAGCGATAGAAATACACCGCTTTTAATTTCGAAAGTTTGTCTGCCTGAAAATTTACTGTTGTCCGAAGCATATTGCAACACACGGAGTATTTCTATCGCTGCCCGTTTACTTTTTCAAATATACCGGTCATTTTTGAAACACCCGGTATATATATGTAAAGAAGGACGTTTGTGGGTCTGTTTGTTTTTTGTTTGTTTGTTTCTTATGCAAATCTACAGTTTTATTCCGTTCTTGATAAAAGTTTGCATACTTGACCTTCAAAGCATGAGGAAGGTCACTGTCTACCTCACATTTCGGAAAAATAATAATTATTGATAAAAAATCGATATTCATGGTTATGACAGGGCATATTAATGAGAAATATCTCATGACCAACAATGCAAGGCAAAGTTTGTGCAACAATAGTTATCAACAATGGTATAAACACGCAATGCACAAACACTCTGCACGGACCAACAATATATATCTCATAACCAACAATGCAAGGAAAAGTTTGTGCAACAATGAGTAATCAACACGCAATTCACCAAAAACAATGAGCACAAAATGATGATGCAATGATAGAAAATTCATTTCAAAGAATTATAACAATGAACATAAAATGATGATGCAATGATAGAAAGTTCTTTTCAGAGAATTATAACAATGAACATAAAATGATGATGCAATGATAGAACTTTCGTTTCCAAGTATTAGTAACAATGAACAAGAAATGGATATAATAGACGATATAGATAGGGCAGTCTCTCTCGATGAGGCAAAGGAAAACTGTGTATGTGTTTGTTTGTGTGTTTGGCACGTTTTAGCAGTGCATAACCTATTACGGTTTATTTCCAAAAAACACATCAGTTTATTTAACTTCTTGAGATTGTTCTGTTTACCTACTGTGTAATTATCCCGGGCAACACTGGGTCCTCTGCTAGTCTTTCTATATATATAAAGAAGGATGTTTGTTTGTGGGTTTGTTTGTTTGTTTCTTATGCAAATCTACAGTTTTATTCCGATCTTGATGAAATTTTGCATACTTAACCTTCAAAGCATGAGGAAAGTCACTGTCTACCTCAGATTTCGGAAAAATAATAATTATCGATAAAAAATCGATATTCATTGTTATGACAAGGCATATTAATGAAAAATATCTCATGACCAACAATGCAAGGCAAAGTTTGTGCAACAATAGGTATCAATAATGGTATCAACACGTAATTCTCAAACACTCAGCACGGACCAACAATATATATCTCATGACCAACAATGAAAGGCAAAGTTTGTGCAATGATCAGGCTTTTCTTAGTACTTAACAATTTCTTGAAAATATTTAAACATGATCAGTAACTGGAGATAATGGAGAGTTAGCAGACTATTGAAAAAGAGTGGAAAAACGACAGTGTAAGCACTCCTTTAGCTCCGTGGTGTATTGAACAACTGGTAAGCATGTCAATAGAAGAATCGGTGATCGCTAGACTACACAAAGAGATGAATGGCCAAGTTTTGATTCAAGACATCGAGAGAAGAAAGGGAATTGCAACAACATCAAGTGTATATCTAAAGCAAGATTACGTGAGTAAGAAATTATTTAGACTAGCAGTGGCATCCTTGGAGAGGTCCATCTATTGTGAGCCTTTAAAATGTTTTTTCAAATTTCCATTAAGAATTTTTACTGTATTAATTCTAAGCGTTTTCATGTGTTTATTTTTAAGATATTTCAAAATTTATTTAAAAAAAAAAAGTGCGAGCCACGCCGCGGTTATCACTTAGCTTATTTGGTAGCACAGCAGATCCAAACATTTCCTAAAAATACATTTTGATTATATTCTGTGGGACAGTGTATATTTTGGAATTTGAGATGCTGATAATGCGATGACTGAACGTTCGTTTCCAAGAATTATTAATAATAAGCATAAAGTGAAGATGCAGTGACAGAACATTATTAAGGCAGCGTCTATTGATTAGGCGTAGGAGTCATGCGTGTCTCCCTTGAGCTCCCTATCAAACGTCCAGACGAATGGCAAAAAATTGTGTGTCTGGAAAGGAAAGAGAAAGAACGAGTATTGGTCGGAGAAACTCAGCAACTAAAACAGAAAAAGCTCTACGGGCGTTTGATGCATCTGAACAACGGGAGTTTCGAAAAGAGCAAGAGTGTATAAGAGCTTATATGTCAAAAAAAAGAAAAACTTGAGTCTAAAATATCTGGTGATGCTCCGCAGTGGTGAGGCAAGTCAAGAAGAGTTTCCATAAATTCCCGGTATATCACCTAGACTTCCTGGTATTTTTAGTAGAATGGATACCTTTGCTCTGTGTTGTATTGATTGAGTTTTTTTTAACCAATTGGGAGTTACAATTTAAATTTTTGAGATTGTTCTCTTTACCAAGTGTATTTATCCCGGGCAACGCCGGGTACCTGTATTAGTTATTTAATAAAAATGCTCATATTTTTTCAGCTGAGGTAGGAGAACCATTAAAAACCCCTCACAGACCATTTAATGATTTATTCTTTAATATATTTAATATTCTGATTGGAGGGTGTTGTCTTATAGACGAGATAATGGGGCCATAATATTTTGGCTGATGAATTTAGGAGTTATCTTTCTCAGAAAATATGGACTCTCCTTCTTAGTCTGAAACGCTTCATAGCCGTCAAACTCTTCTGAAGGTGCTGGAATGGATAGCTGTGTATTCAGAGGATTCTTAAATTCTTAATTCCGTATACAAAAGTAGCTATCCGTATAGTAATTAAGAAATGGAGATAACGACTAAGGTCGATTCATGATGCGAAATCCAATATACAGGGTGTTTATGAATTCCATTGCCAGACTTGGAGAGGTGGTAGGGAAGGTCAAAACTAACTACTCCGAATACCATTTCTCCTACAAAAACGTTGTAAACGAGTTAAAAATGTGTAAAGATCCCGCCCAATTCCTGTGAATGCTGGAAAGCAGGAAATTAGCAATGAGAGCACTAATTGGTGAATCATGACATGCAGCTTCGCACAATTTATTTGTTGAAATGCTGAAACCGTTATTACAATGTTACATTGAACAATTACAGCAACTGCTCGAAGTGGCGACCCTGGGCTGTGATGCAGGACGTGCATCTCCGTTGCATGTTCTGTGCACTCTCTCAAACACTTCTGGTCTTTGCTGAACCTCTCAGTAGGCGTCAAAAATTATTGCTCTCAGTTCGTCAACACTGGCTACTGGAGTAACATAAACCAGGCTTTTCAAATGACCCCATAAGAAAAAGTCCAGCGGCGTTAAATCCGGTGATCTCGGTGGCCAGTTAATGGGGCCTACCTATCCAACGTTGAGGGAAGGTTTGATCGAGAAATTCACGCACGGCCCGGGTGAAATGTGCTGGTGCTCCATTGTGCTGCAACCACATCTGCCGTCTGATTTCCAAAGACCAATCTAGGCAGGATATCTTGAAGAAACCTGAGGTAATGCTCTCCATTCAGGTTTGGAGGTAGTACATACGGTCCGATAATCTGGTCATATAGAATTCCAGTCCAAATGTTGACACGAAAGCATTCCTGATGGCTGGAGATGTGTGTGTGGCACGGGGACTATGTTCGTCCCAACTATGGCTATTGTGGCAATTGGCAATCCCCTCTTTGGTGAATCGTGCTTCATCTGAAAATAACACGTGTGCCGATTGCAGGATTGTTAGTAACACTCTGAAGATACCATTCAGAAAATTCCACCTTTGGTACATAGTCTCCACTTCACGTCGCATAGCCTGAACTTTCTGTTTGTGATAAGTATGTTGTCGGTGCTCATGTAGAATGTTATCTACAAATCTTTGCAGCACGTCTTCTTCGACATGTCATGTTCGCACAGTCCTTGGAGAACCACCGTCATACCTGCTGGGTAGAAATTGTTCCGTTTCCCGTAAGCGCAGGTCAATCGCCACAAATATTGCACGACAAGCATGTCGTCTACGAGGGAGCCTCTCGCGGTAGAGCCTTGCAGCTTCTCGTGCATTGCCATGAGCCTGGCCGTACAACAGTTGCATGTCTTCCATCTCTCCATACGTGAACTCGTCCATGTTGAGATCTTTGCAGGTGCAGCGCTTCTGCTTGTACGTACTTAGCGGACTCTGTCTGGTCACCCTCGATGAGGAATGTGATCACCCGTGAGTTCTGATTCACCAATTAGTGCTTTCGTTGCTAATTTCCTGCTTTGCATGCAGCTCTGCGGTTGCCGTGCAGTGCAGCATGCACAGGGGTTGGTCGGGATCTTTACACCTTTTTAACTCGTTTACAATGTGGGGAAATTAGTATTCGGGAATAGTTGTTAGTTTTGACCTTCCATACCACCTGTCCAAGTCTGACAATGGAATTCATAAACACCCTGTATATTATTTAATTCTTCTCTTTCTACAAGACTCAATCTATGGACTTCATGGTACGCAGGCTGGTTTGGTGTGTAAATATCCACACAAGACCATTCTTCATTTATTCTTTAACTGTAGGAAAGATAGTCCCCGCCTGAGAACTGGGTACTTTGCCAACCAGCCCTAAGGACATGTAGATAGTGTAACGGTCCTCTTTTTACGAACCGTTTTAGTGCTCAAATTTTTGAGCTCTGTCGATATCAAATGTGCTTAAGTTTAAAGCCACATCTTTTCCCCCATTTCGATTTCTTTTATTTGGGACTAAAGGACGCTTGAGCGCCTATTTCATCCTGTTCCGTTTGCTGCGTTTCCAGCCCACTCCGTAGGAGCCACTGTCCTTCCCTTTCCGCAGGGTTGTGTCGGGTTTCTGTTTTACAAGTTAAGCGCCTTTTTTTTTTCGTCGCTCCCCAAGTCTTGTCTTTTCGGTTCGAGAGCAAACTCGTGTTTTCGGGAGGTTACCGTGGCCCCTCTCCACGCATTTAATTTATAGGGTCCACATAACGCGTTCGTAGGCGTCGAGTTGGGTTGCGTGATCCTGTTCTGACTAACGCGTAGCAATCCTAATGAGTATTCCTTTTTCACTTTTCAGCCAGACTAAACCGCGCAATGCATATTCTTAGCTATCGTCGAATGTCAAAGTAAAGGTAATTATCGCAACCCTTGGAATAGTTTCTCTCTTCACCGAATTACGAACGGACAGGGAGATCTTTATCTTGAGATATGAGCCGTTTGAGGCAGGATCTTCAAAAATAGCTATGAAAAAGCTTGTCCCTTTCTGGGGATTTTAATTGACAATTTTAGGATTTTGCAGTTAGATTATTAATCGTCATTTCCATTTTATGTTTCTCAATCGGTTAATGGTTTTCGCGTAAGAAATAACTTTTAGATATAATGAAAATAATAGTTTATCCAGGTGTTTTTATTTAATCGACCCGAAAGACTTTACAGGTAGATTTTTACGTGATCTTTAGGGTAGTCTGCTTTAACTCAAATAATTTCTTAATATTGCTATCTCTGCTTTAAGAATTTCTCGTTAATTATCCATTTCGATAATTGTTTTTTTGGTTTTTGAAATTAAGCTTGTTTTAGATGAAAACTCATTGTTGTGCTTGCAGAAATTCTCTTTGTTGCTTCGTGTTATAAAGACTTAATTATTTTTTCTCGAGGGTTTTGTTTTTTTTTCTCCTAAGAACGTCCGCGCCTCTTGCCTTTTTGTGAGCGTGACTAATTTTTCTTCTGAGATTTTTTGGTAAATTTCTAGGCAGTAGTCGTTTAGAACTGACCCAGTCAACTTAGGATGGCCATCGCTAGAGAGTTTCTGAGCTGTTCAGAACTTCTTCGTCATTGCAATTGGGACCGAATTGTGACTGCGGCTTGGCGTTAAGAAGCAACCTGTTGGGGTAAATGGGATCCCTTGTTGCAAATGCATTATGGATCGATCGTTTGGTCTATTGCGCCCAACGATATGAAATGAGTAGATCGCTCATGAGCTGCTTTCAGCGCCACCAACGCGTCCCCATTTGAAAGCCTGTCGGCCATTGCTTTGGTTGGCAAAAAATGGCCTTCATCGTATGTTTACGTTTGAAGTTTGCGTAGACAAACATAGTAAAACTCAATGCTGATTTCTTGTTCAGCTTTAAATTGTAGTATTAGATATATTATAGGTTCACCACTGACCTTTCATACGTGTGTTTTTATCTTTCTGCGTCTTAAAATGTTTTTCTCATGTAAAAATCCTGGTCGTGGTTGTTGTTACATAAAAGATGTCGATCTTCAACAGGAGACGTTAAAGAGAGATCGAATCATTAATGTTTTAATGCTAATCTTAATTGTTTGTAAGCTTTCACAACAATATTTTTTTAAGTAAATAAACTAGAAAGAGTTTCCAAATATTACTTTGTCATTTTAATTCATTTAATGCACTCCGTGTAAAGGGTTATTTATTAAAATGTGTATAGCTCTAAAGCGAAGTCACGAATGGATGATTTAAAAAAAAAAAAAAAAAAAGAGACGTTAAATGAATGACATTGAATGAATTTATTAACTCTTTTTAGTTCGTTTCGTTAAAAATTACACTGAGGACGCTTACAAACAATTATTGATAATAATTTCTGTAATTCACGGTGCTGACATGGTCTTTACCGCACTGAGATTCGATCTCTCTTTAACGTCTCCTATATTCAACCATGTTACCGTCGTTTCAGTAATACCAGAATGATTGTTTAGAGGTATTTATGAAATTATATACCGCATTTATTAAAAAGCATCTAAATTTGGGAGAGGTCGCTTAAGAAATTTCAGACTACAAGCACGATGTTGGTGGGGGGGGGGGTTCTCAGCTGGCGACAAAGCGGATATATAGTAATGGCGCTTTGGCTGGCGATGTTGTTCTGCCAACCATAGTGATGGCGCCTACACTAACAATAGAGATTAGTTCCACTTTTCGCCGCCTTCAAATTGCCCCAAAGATGGCGGCCAAATAAGCGATCTACTCAGAGATGTGCACTACGCTCTTTCGGCAACTCTACAGACTTGGGCTCACTGGGCGGGGCTTCACTTAGGCCAAGACACACGTCACAGGTTAGTAGTAAAAATAGCATTTGAAAGACTCGTTTGTCGAGGTTCCCGATAGGAATGTGGTTAACGTGTTTGACTATCTTCTATGTAGTTAGGTTCGATTCCCCTTTCGTTCCTTTTTTCTTTTAAAAATTATTTTATATGTTTCTGCAATTTTAAATAATACTGAGAATAAATAAGCAGTAAATGTAAGATGTAAAAAGTAAAAATGAAAATATACAAAAAAAAATAGTAAATAAAATAAAATAGCAAACATATGTAAGCTTATGTAAAAAAAACAATTTACAATTAGAAAATTTAATAATGAATGTTTTCTTTACTCTGCATTTAAATAATCTTATTCTGTTATCTGTTTCTTCATTTCGTCCTTCTTACTTTGTTAGGCTTTTGACTTTGTTTGCATTTTTATATCTTTTAGCACTCCTTTATCTTGTTCAAGTTTTTTTTTCTTTTATTTTACAATTTTTAAATACATTCGAATTGTGTGCTTTATGTAAATGTTTGCACCATTGGACGGTACATACACAATACATTGTGTGAAATACACAGTTAGAAAACATTATAGAACAAGGTTTTAGAATAAGGTCTGCCGACTCGTTAGTTTTCATAACGTGTATTAATCCCATTTTTTGCAAGTTTCAAGTTTTTCTTTTATTCGTCCAAGAAAATAAATTTTTTCAAGCTTCTGCCAAATAACCCATCCTCTCAATGGAGAGTGCCAATGCTTTTTTTCTTAAGTAATTGAGCTATTTTCTAATTATTTTATTTTATGCATTCTCATCTGTAATTTATTCTCCTATCATGACAAATTTTGTGAAATATAAAAATTATTTTTATTAAAATCGTTAAAATCGCAAGATCACATTTAAAAAACGATGCTAATCTGCACACAGTATTTAAGAAATACTACGTAGTGAAATCATGGCTCTCAAATGCTCGAACCTTCTTGATCCCACTTGCTAGACTGTTTTCCTATTGTTTTTCCTAATGATAATTTAAAACCTAATAAAACCCAATTAACCTGTCTCTTCAATTATCTTTCATCCATTCCTGCTTGTATTTTAACTTATCTTCAGTTGCGCCATCTCCTATCAATAATGTTAACTTAGACCAAAAGTAGAACCAAAATATATTAGGATGAATTAAGATGTAATATCAGCTCGTATTTTTGCATTTATTTAAGAAACATATCAGTGTTTTTCCGACTAAGATTCTCTGAAAGCTCTTATTTTCCTAGCGTCAGTTATTAGGCAAACGTTTTGAACATCGGAGTTACTGAAACTATTTCAGAGAAAATGACACGTCATAGGTGAAGCCCCGCCCACAGAGCCCAAGTCTGTAGAATTGCCGAATGTGCGTGGAGTACAGTTGAACAAGAAGTACGTGGAAAATCTCTGCGTCCGGAGTTTCCCTAGTTCGCGCCGTTCGTCCGTGCCTCAAGATGTCACTGATCGAATGTTGTTTTGTCTTCTCGCTTCATTGATGGCAAATATCAATCCTCAAGCTGACTCTTTTTATCGTTTTGAAGATTCACCACTCTTAGGACGCTTAAAGTAATGTTAAAGGAATTTGTAATTCAATTTTGAGAATTGGTTTTTCTTTTGAATTCTCTTATGTCTTACTAATCATTTAATATGAACGGTTTCACTTTATTTCATGCGACTTAGCGTGCAGTGTCAATAGTTTTGTTACGGATGAGTTTATTTATGTAATTTATTCTCATTAATGTAAGATTATTTTATTTCCTTTATATTTTTTTTCTTTCCTTTTTCCTTTCTGTTTCTTTTTTACCTTTTTTTCAGGTTTGACTCTTACTTCTTCCCACGTTTGTCCTCGGTATGGATGCCACCCTGGATGAGTCGGATCCCTAGCCTGTTGTTGTTTGTCTGCGCGTTCGTACCTTGTGATATGTGTCGCTATTGTTATATGTTTGTGCCCTTTTCTTTGTCCTGCGTAGTTCCAGTTTTCGTGTGGGTAAGAGTTTAGCTAGATTATTATTATTATTTTTTTTTGATTTTCTTTTCTTTGGAAAATTATTTTTTATTTATTTCCTGTTTGTTTGTTATCTTCTTTTTTTCTTCGGAAATCCCTGATTGAGTTGGTGGTAGAAGAACTTTTCCCAGTACTTCGCCGGCTGGCGTTTCGAGTGGTATTCTTCCCGATAAGAATTTCCTCCTGTTACAGACTCAAGCAAACGATAGTGTCTTCTTAACTTTCATAGGTAATTTGGTTAATTTTCGACATGTATCTTCTATTTAAAGCCAAGAAGGGTTTTTTTTTTTATTTTAACCAATTGTATTAATTTACATTTCTATTTGCCTGTGTGTGCGTCATTCCCTCTTTTGTAGCCAACATTAATTTAAGTTGCTCTTGTCACTAATTATATTGTACTAGCAAAGGTACCCGGCGTTGCCCGGGATAATTACACTTGCAGGTAAACAGAACAATCTCAAAAAATTAAATTAAATTTTGCAATATCTTAAAAATAAACACATGAAAATGCTTAGAATTAATACAGTAAAAATTCTTAATGAAAATTCGAAAAAAAAATTTTTAAAGGCTCACAATGATGCGTAAGAACTCTCTTTTCTAAGAAAAGCCTGAATTTCAGGAATTCTATGCATTGCATCATCATTTTATGTTCATTGTTATAATTCTTGGAAAGATATTGCATCATCATTTTATGTTCATTGTTATAATTCTTGGAAAGATTGCTTTAACATTGCATCATCATTCTGTGCTCATTGTTATTGGTTAATTACGCGTTGATACCATTGTTGATGCGAACACGATGGGCCTATTGTTGCACAAACTTTGCCTTGCATTGTTGGTCATGAGATATATATTGTTGGTTCATGCAGTGTGTTTGTGAATTGCGTGCTGATACCATTGTTGATACCTATTGTTGTACAAACTTAGCCTTGCATTGTTGGTCATGAGATATTTCTCATTAATATGCCTTGCCATAACCATGAATATCGATTTTTTTATCGATATTTATTATTTTTCCGAAATCTGAGGTAGACAGTGACCTTCCTCATGCTTTCAAGGTCATGTATGCGAAATTTTATCGAAATCGGAATAAAACTGTAGATTTGTATAAAAAACATACAGACAAACCCACAAACATCCTTCTTTATATATATAGATTTTCTATCTTCCTTGTTTTTATTTTTTATTTCCAAGTCGTCTAGCGATTTGTTCGTCACTTCAGTGTTTCTGAAGTCTTGGATCTTCATCAGTACCTCCGGATAATAGTCAGTTTCATCTGGAAGATGGCCCAGATTAGCTACACTGTTAAACTTGCTTGTTAGCTGGCTGAAGATTGCCTTGGAACTTTTGAGTGTTGATTCCAATCTTTTCCTTTTGTTACATCTTAATAAAGAAAAAATTTGTAATAAAGGTTCTATTCTACTTGGAATTGGTTTCCGTGCCCTACTAATGTTCAATTAAACCATCTA
The DNA here is from genome assembly GCA_023313115.1 of Rhysida immarginata. Classification (NCBI taxonomy): domain Eukaryota; kingdom Metazoa; phylum Arthropoda; class Chilopoda; order Scolopendromorpha; family Scolopendridae; genus Rhysida; species Rhysida immarginata. The sequence goes on from JAHWFO010083124.1 coordinate 498,470, forward strand.
GTTAACTAAAGTGTTGTTTAGCTCTTAAAGCAAGTTCAGTTGAACTCTAGCCGATCTGATTTAAAAAGGGATATAAAGAAGGGTCTTTATTCGACTTTTATCCTTCAGGGTTGTGGGAACTGCGTTAATACTATTTCCTTTTTTCTCTTGTGGGAGTTTATAATTAGTTAAAGTCACCTTTTTAGAATCTGTTTAGGTGGGTAATTAAACGTAACTTATTCCTTTGTATCCGCCAGTTCAGGGCCCTCTTTTCGATCGAAGATTGTACGCGCCCCTTTTTGGCACGTTACAGTAGCGTAATGCTTCCATGTCCACAGTGGCATAATTGGTTGGCACGGTGAGCTGGTTCGAATCCAGGTTGTGGAATTTTCTTTCCTATTTTCATCAATTATTTACACATCTCATCAAAGTGAAACCCACCCAGGTCGGCCGAGAAAGCGGCACATTCAACGATCCAGCACAGTGTTCTGGAACTCCGTGGTTAATATTGGAAGGTATTTTTGATCTATCGTGGTTGAGATCTTGGACATACAACGAGTTGGAGAGGTTATCCACTGGATGTTGCAGAAATAAAGCGGTGCTATAGGAAATATTCTAACTATGAGGTCGTTGCATATCAAATGTCGGATTTCGGGGTGGGTTCCGCGCTTCAGCACGGTTTCCGCATTTAGTAGCAAGTACCCATAACAAAGTGGTACATTCCCAGAGATAAACCTATCAGCGACCAGCTGCCTGAAATTTGCATGTCTGCGATGTTATTTAATAGCGTTTGAATTCAAGCGAAGATAGTCATGACGCGTTTGAATTCAAGCGAAGATGTGATAATGTATTACGAGTTCAGGTTGAATCACACTGCATCCAACGCCTCTCGAAACATCAATAAGGTATTCGGTGTAGGCACCATAAACGAACGTACTGTCCAACCTTGGTTCCGAAAATTTCGGGCGGGAGTGACGGACCTGGCAAATGAACCACGCGGCAGACCGCCCAACGTGTTGAATGAAGATGATCCGAAGCGATCTGTGGAAGAGGACCCGTCAAAAACTGTTCGGGACCTTGCAGGGGATCATGCTGTATCAGCTTCGACTGTCAGTAGTCACCTTAGGACCATCGGCAAGGTGAAAAAGCAGGATAAATGGGCCCCACATGAACTTACGGAAAACCAATAAGAGCGTCGGTTGGAGGTGTGTACGGAATTGCTTTTGCGCCATGAAGAAGCGGGGATTCTTGATCGCATCGTCACCTGCGACGAGAAGTGGCTCTTATACGACAATAAGAGACGGTCAGCACAGTGGCTGGATGCTGATGACCCCCATGACAGTTCCCTAAACTCCTGTTGCACCCCAGGAAGCTCATGGTTACAGTTTGGTGGAACATCCGTTGTGTAGTGCATTACAACTTCCTGCAGCAGGGAGAGACGATCACCGCTGCGACCTGCTGTCGTGAACTGCATCGTATGCAGACAAACTGTGTCAGCAACAGCCTGCACTTGTGCATCGCAAAGGCGTCCTTCTGCTGCATGACAACGCGCGTCCGCACGTTGCACGAACGACCGTGCAGGCGCTGCAGGCTCTGGGCTACGAGGTGCTTCCACACCCCCCGTACTCTCCGGACCTCTCCCCTACCGAATACCATCTTTTCTAGAGCCTGGACAATTTTCTCCGGAGAAAAACATTCCTAACCCAAGCAGACGTCGAAAACGCATTCCGGGAGTTTATTGAGTCCCGTGACCATGGACTCTATCGGAGAGGGCTCGAGAAGCTGCCAAATCATTGGCAACAATGTTTGGATTGCAATGGGGGTTATTTCGAATAGCATGTGTGAAGGTGTCCTTTCTAGAGGGACATAAAGATTGCCTCTGCAATCCGACATTTGATATGCAATGACTTGATACATGTATATATTCGAATAATATTTCTTAAGACTTTAAGTGGCAACGAAACATGCATTTTGAAGTGAATTCGGTTTTCCAGTGTCAACAACGGCACTCTCTAAGGGTGTTTCCATAGAGTCCGCTCGGTCACACCCGTTCGAGAGGGGGGGGTGTGTGTGAAAATTTTGTCTATAAAGTAACGGTCGTGTTCGACTCCGCAGCCGATCTGCTGCTAGTCGAATGTATTCAAAATAGCGGAAGAGCAGAGAGGGAGTTTCAAGTTAAATAATAAATGATAGAAAAATCTTTGGAGTTTCAAGTGTTTGTTACCGAATCTGCGATAAGTATTTTTCTGGAAAGAAGCGGAAGACCATACTAGTCAACATAAGACTCAAAAGGTCCTAAAGAAAATAAAACTAATGATGAAAACGAATTAACTATGTAGCGAAAGATGAATGAATTTTGGTTTAAATGTGTTTCATACATTCTAACAATACGAACTGCTTGTCTACGAAGTGTCGATTCGCGCTAACGACCGTGCGTTATCAAGTGGGAACGGGATGAATCGTACCACGTGATCTGTTCGCGACTGGGCGGACTTTATGAAAGAAACCTAAATCAATACATACTTGAAAGTCGTTTTCCCACGATTTTTTAAATAATTCTACTGAAATATTTTTGAGTTTTTCTACAATCAAATCTAATAAGCAAGTACAATTCCATTAATGAGTAATAATAAAAGAAAATTGATGTTAAGATTATAATTTGTAAAAAGTACAAATTCGAATTAATGGGATCTCATTTTGCATTGTTCTAAAAATGATGTCATAAAAATTCTATGACAGGAAAATGTTTTCCTATAATTGAAATGACGAAAGGAAAAATTGCCCCTTCAATGAGCTTCCACTATGACTACTTTGTAGTGTTTAGGTTATTTCGAGACAGCTTTGGTGTACCACATACACGGTGGCCCAGTTGGTAGAGGCGACAAGGTACTCAAATCGAGGTCGCGGAATTTTTCCTTTCGTTTTTCATCTTAATTTAATTACCTAATGTTGGAACATAGCTCCAGCATCCTACTATTACTATTACAATGTTTTCATTGTTTTTCTCCACAGCATTCAAGATACCTAATCAATTTATAGCAGCAACAATTTTGAAATGGTTAAGCATTAGGCTGTTTAACCTTTTTTTAGGAGTTGATGGTTGAGCAAAACCCAAATTGTAAGTTTGTTTATAAACTCGCAGATGCTTAAAATAAGAATCAGATGACAATGAGATACGTCGGCCAACAGGAATCGTGTATTCGAGAAACCACCCAGCGGTTAATGGATGAAGCGCTGAGATAAAAGAAAAACGAAAATTAAGACAAAAGAAAAAGAGGCTGAACGTGAAAGATTTTAGCCGGAGTAAGACGAGGAGGAGGGCCAACACCACTTAGACAGAAAGCCTGATAACGGAAACGTCATGCATTGTTACACCATCATTAGTCGACCATTGTTAATCCTATTTCTACCAATAATAAGCTCTGAATTTGGTCGCCTACGTAGCCCACGAGAAAGACAGGCCCTGGCCAACACCACCTAAAGACAAGGCCTGGGCGCTGAAATTTCATTACATTGTTACATCACCTCAGTAGGGAAAATTTAGGGCTTATTATTGATGGAAATACGGTTAACAATTCCCTACTGAGGTGACGTAACAATGTAATGACGTTTTAGCGCCCAGGCCTTATCTTTAGGTGGTGTTGCCCTGACGCGGAAAAGTCACCTGATCATCTTAGTTCGAATAACAATGTAATCTTCATTGTTTCCATCTTGGATTTTAACAATCAGCTATTTTTCGTTTGCTGGAAACAATGAAGGTTGGATTGCTGCTTGGACTAAGATGGTCAGGTGACTTTTCCGCGCCAGGGCAACACCTTCTAGACACAAGGCCTCGGCACGGAAGACTCTAACGTCAGACAGTAGGCAGCAAGGCCAACTATAAACACAGGCCAGAGCAGTCGGAAACAATGCAAAAGGTGATTTTCAACTGCCCCGGCCTGTATTAAAGGTTGGCCTTGCCGCCTACTGTATGACGTCAGAGTCTTTCGTGTCGAGGCTTTGTGTCTAGAATGTGTTGGCCAGCGCCTGTTTTTCACGTGAGCTACGGCAACACCACCTAGAAAGACGACTAATGATGATGTAACAATGTATGACTTTTACGTTATCAGGCCTTCTGTCTAGGAGATGTTGGGAGGGCAGGCGTTCCTGGCAAAAAGCGATCGGCGATGGCGAACTTAGGTCATGCACACGAATGGCATTCGGGAGCGAGCATCGAAAGGAATTATCAGGAAAAGTCATACACTGTTACATCATTCTTGGACAGAGTGTGAAATTCACAGATAAGGGGACATTGTGTTTGTGACTGTATGTTTAAACCAACCTGCTTATCCGTGCTGTTCTTCTGCGTATTACACTTGTTCAAATGCAAAATTAGTGAACTTAGTAGACGTTAAGACATTGACTAGAGCTAATTTGCCAGCAACGTTTTTCGAAATCGGGAAGACAAATTACTCCCAGGAAACGAGTAATAGGCATTTGGCCGTCAGGATTCGCCGCTTATGTGGACCAAAGTTTTAGGCTTCACATTTTTAAGATAGTGGAAGTGGTAAATACCAAGCTACGGAGAAAGCGACATACGCGTTTTCCGTCTTATTAACTAATTGTGATTTAGCTTGTTGCATCATACTGAAGAGAAACTTAATAGTATGTGTGTTCTCTTTTTTGTAGTTAAGGTACCCATGCCTTCAAACTAATGGATATTCAGGTACTTTTGTTAATAGTTTATCATTTAGTTAACTGATGTCCTCCAGACCGAGAACTTTAGACGCATTGTGACTTATTTTATTTCAATGGTGGCTCATTGATGCTTGCTTATTGAACTCTCACGGACAGACTTTGCTAAAATATTTGAACTTTTTTAATTTCAGCTATTTATCTACATTTGAATTTAATATTACATACACCACATGCTCTGTCGAATTCTTCCACTAAGTACTCAGACAAAAATACGTGATACCCTATTTCCACTTTATGGTCTCTGTCTTTAAAAAGGTAGATCGAAGGGATTGCAACAACTATCGAGGCAATTCTTTGCTCAACATTCTTTGGAAAGTCTGTGCTAAACGCCTGGAGAGGAGAATTCGGGAAATAGCCGATCCAAACTGCCCAGAGAGCAGAGTGGTTTCCAACCTGGCCGAAGCGACAGATCACATCTTTGATCTAAGGCAAATCTTTGAGAAATCCTGGGAGTGTGCAAAAGACGCCTATGCTTACTTGGTAGATAAAGCATACGGCAGAGTTCCTCGGGAGAAGCTCAGTAGAGTGTTGCAAGAGTACAGAATGGATGGGCAATTACTGGTTTCTATCATGTTTTTGTACGAAAGCTCTGAGATATGTGTCCGGATAAATGGTATTAAGTCAAGAGCGTTTACTGTGGTTATTGGACTATTCCAAGGGTAAGTACTGTCGCCCCTCTTGATCGTTTTCTTTATGGACAAGATATAAAGGTGCAGTCGAGGCGGTGAGGTGACTGCTTGGTGGAGAAGTTTGCTGACGATCTTGTCCTCCTTAGATATTCTTGCATCAACCTTCAACTAGCACTGGATGTTTGAAGAGCTGGGATGAAAATGTGTGGCTAAGACTGAATTCTGGGTCCTTACAAGACAGTCTGATCAGTGCGCTCTCCACGGGATTCACAGTTCAAGTATTTCGGAACTGCAATTACGAGTGATGGTAGAGAACTGGATGATCGAATTGGTACAACAAGTTGTGTCAGATGCAAACTGTGTTGATTCTAGCCAGTCTCTCCTTTTTCAAATCCATATTTATCCGCATTCTCATCTATGGTCATGAATCTTGAGTAAAAACCGAAAAAATGCGATCGTATGTGTAATCGGATGAAAATGAATTTCCTGATAGTTGTAATATGTGGTACCCTACGAGATAGAGTGCACAATAATATAATATGGAAAGCTTCAGGTGTAGAGCCATTATTACTCCGCATAGAGAGGTCTCAGTTGCGTTGGTATTGCCACGTGAAACGGATGCCGCCTCTGGTCTTCCTAGGCTATTGCTATTAATATTTTCAAAGGTAAGAGATCAAGGGGTCGACTTAGAACCAGGTGATTAGTGTGAAGGAATATTCTGGATTCGAGTCGTTTGGGTGTACCATTGAGAACATTCACTTGATGGCGGAAGATCACGAAAATTGGAAATCCTCCATGGGGCTACCCCCGCAACCCTAAGAGATAAGCAGGTTTGAAAATAAGTAAGTAAGTACCTCTACACTTTACTCTCTAATTAGATTCATAAAGTCTGTAGTCATGAGATCAGAAAATCATGTATGCCATTCACTTGCTCGTCGACGTCTAAGCTATCTTTGTAGACATCGAGTTAAGACGTCTTAGGTGTCAGAGTTAGTTGTGTACATCATTGATGTGAGAAATGAATATAATGAAGAATCGACAGAAAACCACTATAGTCAGGGGCGGGCTTTTTAATACGCTTATATTAGAAGTCGAAACAAACTATGTAAACAAATCTTGGAAGTCGAATTTAACCTACTTCCCGAAAAGGTAGAGAGCTGAAATTTGATACACATACGCAGGACCGATGACAATGCATGTTAAAACAATTTTTTTACAAATCGGTTCACTAGTTCGTGTTCTAATGGTACTAATTCATTACTAGAAACTGTACAATTGCCACAACATACCATTCGTTATGACGAGGGTTAAATATACCCGTTGTTTATTGTTGAAAAATAATAAAACACAATAAAAGCGTATTTTTGAAAAATAACCTTTCCCCCCCTCTTATTTATATACTAAAACTCCTGCTTGTATTTATTTATTTATCTGTAATTCTATCTCCTCCTAGACGGTTTGAGCTAGCGACTTGAAATTTTCAGGGCAAGCTTATCAGTAAAGGACCTGCTCTATCGCCAAAAATCACCCCCTACGCCCCCCCCCCCCTTCCCCATTTTCTGGGGTTTTCATTTAAAATTATCTGCTTTTGCTTTGTAATTCCCCTCAACAGATGGCGCGGGCGGGCGAAGCCGCGGGTAACAACTAGTCTTTTCATAAAAAATTATCATAAACTTGGTTTTTGAATCGATTTGTCTTTGCTTTATGTTTCTTTAGTTTTCTTGAAAAAAAGCAATGCAATGTTAATAATGTGCATTCTCTTATGGAATTAAAATGTTGTATCATGATGAAATTAGCTTAGTTCAATCAGCTTTTCTTATTTTCTCGACGTCGTTTATATCAAGGATATGTTGCAAAGAAAATTCGACAAATCCACATTATAACCATCAATTATATTACGTCTCTGAGATCCATGTCTTTCATTATGTAGACGACATCCTGAAGGGGGATGTAACTGGGCCCATAATGGCCTAATATAGAAAAAAAGACACGAAGTCTAATTTTTATTTAGGACACGGTTGAAAATTTATTAATTAAGCTTTAATAATATATTTTGATTTTATTAAATTTAACATTGAGGAAAGCAATTTACAAAATAGATCATACAAAATAACGCAATACATAAAAATCGTCACTAGCTTTGGTTTGGAGATTTTTCTTTTAACTACGAAATGCATACTTACAATATCAACTTTCTGAAATATTAGATATGAGTTTTCCCTTTGAACAAACTCTTTATCGAAGATTTTATTTTAGCGCCTTTATTTTGACAGTCCCGTAAACGAATCGACTGATATCACAATGATCTCCTTCAAATTCATTCCAGGCAAAGTTATCGTCCATTTGACGACATAATTTCAGATTTCATTAAAAATTCTTTAACATCAAATGTTCCTTTCAACTGAAATGTAAAATGCAAGAAGAGTACTGACGTCAGGAGCAACCGCCCATGTTTACCATTTCTTTTATTCAAATGATCATATAGATAAAACTTATATCACATTACGCATGCGTATCCACATTTAATTGTTGTTTACCTTTTTCAAACGAACGAAGCTCATTAACAGTTCAGTGAGATTAAGTTTTACGTCACTTAATTACATAATTAATTATGTATTTCTCATTACATAGCTGTTATAAATTATTCTTTATCGGTTATCTAGGTCAGTATCACTAAAGCCTCTGTAATAAATGATGGCAGCATCCATTTTTAATACGTTGGGTACGTTAAACTTTTATCCGAATCATTTCGATTTAAGTCGACATCAGACGATATAACGCACTCGAATTTTAAGGTTGTTCATTGTGGAGCGACGCCTGGTGGCATTGTGACATCATTAGCAATTATTAACTATTAATCATTAATTAGATTCTTTATATCTTTTAATAATGCTACTCTCAGGCAGTGAATCCTCCTCGAAACGCACTTCTATCACTCGAAATCGGTATCGTACATTGTCAAAAGCACTGGTGGATTGAGACTGACGATATATATCCGATTGAATCGCCCATCAGAACAATGCATTCTAGTCTACCTTTAATGACGTCACAATCGCATTTTTTAGTTGTTGCTTTTCTATTTATCGTGGAAAGATGGCATTGATGTTGGGCGGTGGAGTTGTCGAGTGAGTGAGTAAGGTCAAAGGTCAGTTCTCACGTTTTCTGTCAATTGGCGACCAATCAATCGTTTGACGGGTTTCCTCATTGACTCGCTTCGCCGCAGGATCCGTTGATTACTGAATCATACCCTCGTGACGTCACTCCCCCCTTCTCTCTTATCTGTTCTACTCTCTAGAAGTAGTATTACTTAAGCGTTTTCATTATTGTACTACTAGTTATTAAGAGTCCAACTATAAACATTTCAAGGATCTATAACTGTAATATAAAGTCTTAGTGTAGTTTAAAATATTAATAATTTATTTGTAAAAATATTCCGTTAAATCCTTGAAAATGCTAATTTCTTTTGGTTCAATGAGAAGAAAAGGATTCAATCGGAATAACTGACAAACACAAAGATTTTGGTGGAAATCAAACTTAAACGAAGTTTAAAATTCTCAAACTTACTGGTAGAATGTGTGCAATTGATAGAATCCTTTTATAATTTGCTACATCATTAAAGCTGAATTGGATGCCTCTATTCTTCCCTTTAACTGACATTACGGTTAGGCTCCATTAGAGTAATGGAACGGTATGATGAATTAACAATTATACGATTAATAACATTATTTTAATTCCTAGAATCGAAATTGCTTTCCATTTTCATGTGCATTTGATGATGATAACTAAATGATGTGTTTTTAGGAACGATTTTAGCTCAGTAAATTACAAATCGGTTGTTTTGGGGAAGAGCTGAAGACAATCAGCAGGGATCTCGCGAGCGACAGTTCGCCTTATGTGCGACGTAGTTAGTGCAGTATCGTATCATACAACTAGATCGCCAGCTCGCCGCGTTTTGTATGCCCGAGGCTTAAGAGTCCAAATTACTTTTGTTTATTACTATTCTGGATTTTAGACTATCACAATAAAGTTCTAATGAGGATTTAAGGATTCACGCTTCCTAGATATTTTACATTTGAGTAACCAAATTGTACTTCTGTAATCATTGTTTCAAGCTATAAAGCATATAAGCTATTCTTCTACGGCATATTGGCTATAAAATATTCGGCAATATTAACTTAAACAGATAGAACAGAAGAAGAATATGGTTCTTGGATCGACCTATAGTTTATTATGAGCGAAGCCTGCAAGTTCAGTCAAGGGGTCGTCATATACACTCGTATAATGATCTATTTTAAAAGTAAAGTCTGTCTAAGAAAAAAAGTGTGCGCTATAATTTTAAAAATGTTTATTTCCAGAAAATGAGAAGACAACTCCAGATAGAACTATATGTCCAAAGAGTATGGAGAATGTGACTTTTGAAATATCTTCGTATCACAAGTTTTGAAAATTATTATTGTATTATAAATTTGTAAAATATACTTTAAGCAAACATAAAATGAATTCTTATTGATTTCTTCAATTATTTCACAGTTTGTATATCCGGAATGTCGAGAAATCTATGCCCTTCCATTGTTGATTTTTAACGAGGAAACAGGAAGAATTGCGGTAGTGACAAGTCTGGAGAATACGGAGGGTGATAAAGTCCTGGAATCTGTTTTCGCGCGAGGAATTGCTTCACCTTGTAGTAATGTACGGCTTCGCATTATCATGCAGAAGACACCAGGATCCCGGTTCAGCAAACTGCGGCCGGACCCGACGAATGCGCTTCCATAGATGACCGAGGACCTGCATGTAGAAATCGTCATTGAATATTTGGCCCTGCGGAACGATTGTTTACGGATTATGTATCCTCTGCGTCGAAGAAAGGTAATGAGCATAATCTTCATTCTGGAAGCGAAATTTTTGCTGCTTCGAAGATGTGGGAATACGCCATTCCAAGCTTTGGCATTTCGTCTCCGGATCATACTGGAAGCACTAGCTTTCACGCAGATATTTGACGTTCCGAATATTCAAACGGCCCTTGACGAGGGAACTTCAAGTAATGCCAAAAGAAGATTTTTCACACTCATGCAACAGTTGTATGAATGATGTCAAAAAGTATTGTGGCCACGGGGGCTTACTTTGAAGGACAGTAAAGTTATCTCTGATATACCTGTCCCTGTTTCGTTTTCCGAGTCATTCATCGAACTTTCCAGTTTCACCTTCTATTTCAAAAACTAAGTGTCCAGAAAAATCTGGATAAAAATCTGTCACCCACATAACAATTACGAGGGGCGATGGATAAATAAGGTCTCCATGGCTGTAACTTTTTTTATTTGTTAACCGATTTTCAAAATTCTTTTTGTATCTTATACTCACATTTGTCCTCACTATTCACTTTTCGACATAGTCCTCATCCCTTTCCACGCATTGCGCCAACGCGTGACTAGTTGGGTGAACCCGTCGGAGAGGAAATCCGGAGTTGTTGTTGACACCAGGATTGAATGGCAGCGTTTACCTCGCCGTCAGAACCAACTCATGTTCCTCTTCTTTAAGCTCTTTCTTCTTTGGGAAGTGGTTAAAGTCGCAATATGCAAAGTCTTTCATTTTTGAACTGCAATTTTTCATCTTTGAAATGTAGGCGCTGCAACGGCTCTGGTGTGTGGTGACTCGTGTGCGGGCGGACGTTATCGTACTCCAGAAGAGGGTCCAAATTCTAAGTTACAAAAAGAATTTTGAAAATCGGTTAACAATTAAAAAAGTTACAGCCATGGAGACCTTATTTATCAATCGCCTCTCGTATAAAATCTTCCATTTCATTTGTAAGAGACAGCATATTTATTCTGTCTTTTATTAAACTTATAAAGCTGATTGTACCAACAATTCTTTTCACGTCTGAGCAAGTTGCAAACATATTTATATGCTAAAGGGAAGCAGTATTCCAATGTTAACAGTATGAAGGAAGCAGTTTTAGAGGCTTGGAAAACTGTTCCTCTGCATTATTTATTGCAAAACTTAATAAATTCCAAGCCCAAGCGAGTGCATTCTGTTATTGAGAATAAAGAAAAATAAAATAGAATGTAATTTATATTTTGTTGAAGAATTCTATTTTTAAATAATTTATTTTGTATCTGTTATCCAGATTTTCTAGAGATGAAGATTTTGAATAATTTTGCCGTAATTATATTGTACAAGTTTATAAAACAATAATTTTTACAACTTGTGATATGAAGATATTTCAAAGCAATCACATTTTCCAGACTTTTAGGACATACCTTATATGCCGTGGCGCTTGCATATTAGTGAGTAGTTTAATCGTCGTCGTTGTTAATAATGGCTTGACATCTCCGGGACATGTTTTCTAGTAAGCTGACAGCAAACTCTAGAGTAAAAGACTTTCAAATCTATCGAATTTGTCAAGTTAGATGATCCAAACTTCAAGTGGGCTTTCTGCTAACCATATGCCTCATTTAAGCCCATATATTTTCTATAAGGTTGGCATCCCCTGACTGAGACGGCCAATCCAACTGTGCAATCTAACTGTGCCAATCTAACGGTTTGGCTGAGTTGGATCTGATTATAATCTTTTAATTTAATATTCTGTTTTTATCTACATGTAGTTGAGTATTAATTTTTAAAGTGTATTATCATTAAAGTAAAGGAAGATGTTATTATAAACTATTAATTTGACGATCTCCTTTTTTAATGTAAAAGTTGTAAATAATAATAAATAGAAAAAAAAAGTTTTTCATCATTTTCTTTTGACTACCCCTTTAAAATTATATTGTACCTGTGAACTTTCATTTCTTGTGCCTTGAACTTCATTTCTTCTGATTAACAACAAACTTTCTTCAAGATTTTCTTCAAGACATATTCAACAATGGTGACTTTTCTTTTTTCTATTTATTATTATTTACAACTTTTACATTAAGAAAGGAGATCATCAAATTAATAATTTAAAGTGTATATTAAGACTATACAGAGGGTTGAGTACGTTACAACTAAACGATTTGTAAGCGTCATAAGTCTATGAAAAACCCGCCGCCATGTTCGGTGATGTTCTATCTGGTGCCCATGGTGTCAAGCTATGGCTCTGAATCGCATTTCCATAAGACTTCGCCGCAGAGAATGTAGATCGATCTGTGCCCACCCCTCTTCAGAGGCTTTCCATAGACCGTCCAATGTACAGGGTTGTGTACTTCCAAGGGCGCGTTTCAGCAGTCCAAAGCCGCAATAATCCATGGGGGGTGCGTCTGGAGATTTCACGGGTATGTCTTCAAACGGAATTAAATGTATGCCCGTCTCCTGTTCCAATGTTTGCAAATGGGCGGCCGTTGACTTGGATTTATGACTCGCAGCCTTATCCTGATGCATCCGTACGAGGTTTCGGACGCTTAACCAGTTGGAGATTTTTATGGATTTTATGGCGTACCGTTGACTGTGATCCCCCTACCTTATTAGCGACAGCCCTCTGAGTTTTGGAATTTTCTGCAGAGATGAGACGCTTGACTTTGATTACAACCTCCGGTGTTCTGCTTGGAGTAGGTTGTTGTCTTGAGGGCCCAGGTTCGTCCAACGTTGCTAGTATTGCAGTTTTTCTATTTTTATTTAGTATGTTACAGATTCCTGTTTTCGAAATGGAGAGCCCTGGATTTGCATTGTTTTATAATCAGGGAATAGAATCACTTCACGTCGGAAAGTGCATTTATATATCCTTCCCAATATTTATTGATTTTTGGCGGCATTCTCGCAGCTAGCGTTTGTTCAACGATAAGAATGATGAAGCGATCTCCCCTTTATAACTCCTCACAACCGCGTAGCCCTGTCAACTACGTGGCTGGAGAATTTGCATATGTAAATCGTTTAGTTGTAACGTACTCAACCCTCTGTATATTAAAGCTCATATCCTAACATCAAAATTTCCATACGCAACAGTACATTTAATATATGGTATTATTTAGACATTTATCCCTTTAAAATAATAAAAATAAATTCCATAAATTGATAAAAGTATTATAAAATCTACTTTTCGTAACTTAACTTTTTATAAATCAATTTTCAATACTAATATTTTCACGAAAGTAATAAATGAAAACTGAAGTTAATACTCTGAACATAGGTAAACCTATTAATGGAAGAAGCGAAAGGAAAAATTCCGCGACCTAGATTCGAACCAGACAACGAGTATCCACTTCGTCGTTTCTGTTTTTGCACACTTTTATTTAGCTTGACTTCTCTGTCTGTTTGTTTTTCCAGTTCAAATCTTGCAATCAAGTTTAATCCAACTTCCAGATAAGCTAGAGAGCTGGAACTAAATACACTTACACAGAACTGATTTCAAAATTTTTAAAATCGGTTCACTGGAACGTATTCTAGGGCGCAAATTCATTTCAATCCCCTCCTCATTTCAGCAACTTGGTTGCCGATTTACGGAGGGACGATTGTTATACGAATGGCTTAATTATTAGGCCAAACAGTTAGTATTAAAGACAGGCAACGGCACTAAAAAGATACCTGACCATCGTAGTAGTCTAAGCAACAAATTTTGTTTGAACTTTTCACTACAAGTGATATTATAAAATACACTGAACGACCAATTTATTAGAGACACCTCCTACGGAAAATGGATCTGCCTCCCAGTAACACCCAAACAATGGAACAGGCCGAAGCGGTGTATAAAAGGGATGCATTGGAGTACAAGTTGCAATCAGCAGCAGAAGTGGACTGAATATGGGTAAATCCAAGGATTTGACCGACTTTGAACGAGGCATGATCGCTGGAGCTCGGCGGGCGCAGTTGAGCATTTCGGAATCCGCGAACCTCCTCGGGTTTTCCCGTGCAACAGTGTCAAGGGTATTCCGTGAATGGCAGCTATGCCAAAAAGCAACCTCCAACAAACACAACTCCGGACGAAACAGGGCCGTGGATGAACGAGGCGGCCGGCACGAATCATCCACAGCAACAGGACGGAAACAGCCCAATAAATTGCAGCGCAGTTCAACTAGGGAGCATCCCAACCCATTTCGGAGCACACGATGCGGCGCGCCTTGCACCGAGCTGGGTTTAACAACAGGCGGCCAATACGGGTACCGTCGCTGTCACCAAAAAATAGGAAAGCGCGCCTGCTATGGGCACACAGGCATCGCCACTGGACACTGGATGAGTGGAAGAAGGTCGCCTGGTCCGACGAATCGCGGTTACTACTTCATCATGAGGACGGCAGACTGCACATCTGGGTCCGAACAACAATCCAACCTTCATTGTTTCCAACAATCGGAAAAACACTCATTGTTTACATCCAAGATGGAGACAAAGAAGATTGGATTGTTGTTCGGACCCAGATGATCAGGTGACTTTTCCGCTTCGAGGCCTGTCTTTCTCGTTGGCCTCGTTTAACTATATACATCTATCGACATTTAAAAAATAGCACACTAAACCAAATCAATAAATCAAATTAAATCCTAAGTAAGAAATTTAGCTATTCTAAATTACGAAATTCAGAACATGTATACAATTTTTATTTTTTTTAATTTTAATATAAATAATAAAATTCAAATAAAATTTTGAAATTGATTAACAATTCAAGTCACAAGTAGGTAATATTAGTTTTTACATTATACGATATCCGTTAAATAGGAATATTTTTTCAGTTGAATGAATTAATGAAAAGGAAAAATTCAAAAATTAGGAAAATAAAAAATCAAATCGAAAAAAAAAAAAACTACATAACATTTTTTCTCATTTTTTTATATTCATTATATGTGTATAATTAATTTTTTTTAGATTTACAATATAGTGGTTGTAATAGAGCAATGAGGGAGGTAAAAAAAAAAAAAAAAAAAAAAAAAAAAGAGCCTGACGAGCCATTTTCACTGAAGAACAAATTTACATCTAACAGATGTAAATGTGTTTTTGTGTTAGGTTTTACCTGTCAAATTGACAGTATGACTTTGTCCCATTGTTATAGGACACGTTGCATTAGTATCGCTCTCATGTTGACAGTGACTTTTTTTACTATTCGCAATACTGTTAATTATCGCAGTCCTGCCAATTATCACAATACTGTCACAGATGAAATTTTTTGAAAATGGAATCGAACCTGCAGTTTCCAGTATTGCAGTAACCATCGTACGCCGGGCTTTCGAATAAAATCAAAAGCAATAACATTATTTATTGGATGCTCGGATCGGTGTAGCAATGTGTGTCTGACGCGAACTATGGTGATCCGCTAAGAAAGAAACCCAAGCTGTCTGTTTTCAAATCTTTGTCCCTATTCCCTTCTATGGTCATGAGTCTTGGTAATGACCGAAATAACGCCGAAATGAGATTCTGAGAGTTAAGACATACACTATATGATCAAAAATATCCGGACACCCCTCACAGATCATCGATTGGCCCAATGTCACATGATAATGACTTGCACATCATTTAAATAGCTTCCCACACCTTCAGACACAACTCTGCTTGGACATTGGCAAGAATGGGTCGTTCGGCAGAGCTCAGTGAGTTCCAACGTGGCAAGTCCGTGCGTGACATTTCCAGCCTTCTTCAGATACCCAAGTCAACAGTAGGCGATGTCATTATGAAATGGAAGACCCGGGGATCAACAACAGTTCAACAACGAACCGGTAGACCCAAGAAACTAACGGACAGAGACCGTCGTGTCACCCGCAGCAACCGGAAGTCATCGGCGGAAAAAATTGCCACAGAGTTTCGAAACGCCTCTGCAAATGATGCCAGTACCATGACAATTCGTCGGGAACTGCACACGATGGGATTCCATGGCCGTGTTGCTGCCCACAAGTCCCACATCAGCAGGGTCAACGCCAAGCGACTTCTGGAGTGGTGCAAAGCCCACAGAAACTGGACAATGGACCAATGGAAACGTGTAATGTGGACAGACGAATCTCGCTACACACTCTGGCAATCCAATGGACGAGTTTGGGTTTGGCGCATACCTGGAGAACGCTTCTTACCTGAGTGCACAGAGCCCACAGTCAAGTTCGGAGGAGGAGGAGTCATGGTGTGGGGCTCATTTTCGTGGTACGGACTGGGCCAGCTCGTTCCTGTGCAAGGAATCATGAACTCCGACCGTTATCTGAATGTTTTGGACAACTGTGCACTTCCAACGTTGTGGCAATTTTTCGGAAACGGGCCATTTCTCTACCAACACGACAATGCTCCGTGCCACAAAGCGAGGCGTGTACAGCAGTGGTTTGCGGACTCAGGGGTCGAAGAAATGGTTTGGCCGGCACAAAGTCCCGACCTCAATCCTATAGAGAGTCTGTGGGATGAATTGGAAAGACGCTTGCGGACCAGATCACATCGTAAGTTTCATTTATGTTCTGTTCATTACTTTAAGAAGATATGGAATTCTCTTGCTTCTTCTTACCATTCTCTCTTTTATTATCCAGTAAGATATGAAACTTTTTTCTTTTCCAAAATCCCATTAAGTGATTAGAAATTACTTCTGTACCTGAACTGATTCTCGCTCTTCGGGAGGAATGGAGGAACATGAAAACATAAACTTGGTCGTAAGCCCATAAAAAAAATAATCATAGTTCAGGTGACCCTGGAGGCCGCGGAAGAAGAGGAGAAATATGTCTCATAACAGACCAAGCGGTCGGCCTAGAACTATGTGGCTAGATTATATTGATCATCCGGGTTCGAGTGGCTTGGGTATTACCATTGAGGACATCCACCTGATGGCGGAAAATCTCGAGCGATGCCCCGCGACCTTAACGAAAAAGCAGGTTTGAAAATTAAGTAAACATTTTTATTTATTATTGGCAGTCCTGTCAATTATCAGTTCTTTCACAGGCGAAATTTACAATTAAAATCGAATTTACAGATTCGCCTGTTTTGGCACCGTCGTATGAAGGGCTTTAATACTAGTATTTCATAATATCTCTGTAGCAAAGATTTAAATAAAAATTGTTACTCAGACAACAATTGTCAGATGACTTATTAGTTCCGACCACGGTCTATAGATATTCATGGTCATCGAGCTCCATTGTTAAAATGAAGCTAAAGTTTCTAGCTCCCGCTAGGGCGGGAACTCTATTTAAAAGTGGCGCTGCATGTACAATCTGCCCAACTGCGCCAGCAGCTCTGCCCTATCGGCAGAAAGAAACTTTACTTTCATATTCAGTTTCAATGAAAATCTCTATCGCAGGTTGCAGCAACACCCCTTGTAATAAAGCCGTGACACAAAGTTCTCAACGTCATACTCACGTGACCAGAAGAGAATTGACTTGGCAAATGGCGCCATATACAAACCATCGTAATTATTAATTATATTTTGTTTATTATATTAACTCAAATTCTGATAAAAATTTCTGTTAATTTTAGAATTGTTTAAAAATTATATCATTTTTAATTGTCACAAATGTCAAATTCAATTTTTATTCTTTAGCTGAAATTAAATAATAATGCTAAAATTAAACAAATTGCTATTTTTTTTTTTAACAGTTTTTGTCATTAAACTTTGTGAATTCTTATTTACAAAAATCAATATAATATTTCCATGATTTCTATTTAAAAATCGAGCTCGTGTATTTACTCCATTACATGAGCTGCCGACGACAATCCTCTTCTAATGACCTCAGAAAGTTGGTGTCAAGGCTTTGTTTTAGGGGGTGTTGGTTGCGGTCGGCCTTAGTGCGATCTATGCGGCACCTGGCGCGATCTGTTTTCCTTAGCTTCTCGAAACAATGGAAAATGGCCGAAGCTCGATGACCATGAATATCTATAGGTCATGGTTCCGACGTGTACTTCAAGCCAGTGCCAACAATGCTTAAACGTGCAACAACAATGCAAAACTGTTTCCGCAACGCCTTTTTTGTAGAATGATATCCAGCCATGTTAATAAATACAAATTAATTTATTTATTCCTGTTTTAATGATTTAATAACAAGACGGACGGGAAATTTAAGGAAACGACAGTTTGAAGAGAGAGAAAAACATTTTGACATCACCACGATCAATTTTCGCGTCGTATCAGCATCAATCTGGCAACATTCGCAGAAGAATCGAGATTAAATTTCTCTGAATATCTATCCCAGTAAAGCAGCAAGTTTTCAAATCTTCACCCATTCCAGACTTCCCTATTTTCCTTCCGGGTATTTGAACTCAGCTTATGGGCCAAGTTAAGAATTCCAACAGCTTAGCATCACCGTCTTCATTTAATTAGGGGTTCAGAAGTTTAAAAAAAAAATAGAGATCGATTAACGACTAGAGTGGCGTCACAAGTGATTTGGGTACCAAATGGCAGACAGGTTTCGGGTTTCCATTCCATTTGCGTCGCTTCCGGCGCCTGGGAGAACTCGCACGTGGCTCCGATAGAACCTCCGTGGAGATCAAAATACGAAAGGCAATGAGCTCTACAAAAAAAGGAATGATTTTAAAGCGCATTTCACACTTGAGCGTCCATCTATTGAAACATTTGGAGACATATAAGTTCGATTTCATTTTTGGCCAGATTCCAAGTTTCATTAGAATCGGGAAAACATTGAAGGCCCTTTTTTTGTTTAGAAAACCCGTGAAAGTGCAGCTCATTATTATGCTACACGTCGTCATTGTCCGCTGTGAAGATTGAAATTTTTGAAGAGCCGCAATGACTGCTGGTCATTCTTTTACGTTATATCATGATTCTCATCTAGAAAAGAAATAGGATCGGCAGAAAATTTCTGCTATATGGCATTTGGTGAAAAGTGTAAATGAAGATAAATATCGAGAAACCCTGTAAAATATAAAGAAATATTCTTAATTATGTTATCACATAGAGGATGTCTTCGCTAAGTACATTTCCGCTGATCTGGTAACAGTAGTAGTGCTGAGACGTTTTTAAATATGCAACGCCACTTTCATTTATTTGATGCTGAGAATTTTTTCCTGTCCGCGTTTGATGTATTTTTTGTTCGTTGAAGAAATTAACGTTTCAAAATTTACTTAGTTCATTTTCAAATATCATTAACTATGCTCTTCCTCTTTGGGGAAATGCTCTGTTTCCATAGATGAAGGAAGGATACCTGACAATAAAAGTGGCATCCTTCATCTATACGCAAGTATCCACAGATCTTAAGGTCAGTCAAATTTTTTTATAATTTTTTATATAATATTGTCTCAACAACGTATTTCTCGTATACAGAAATGGGCTATTAGACGAGTTCTGGAACTTTCTTGTTTTGAATATATTAGTCATAGATTTGTTGAACTAAAACTTTTAACATTTGGAAATTGTATAACTCGTATTATCGTTTGTTGTGGCTTTTAAATTTATTTATTATAAATGATCAAATGATTTTTGATTAAAAATAAAACGCAATGGAACCATGTTATAAATACATTTTTGTAAAGAGCAAGTGACAAAGAGATCTTTTTATTTTTCAGCTGCATGCTATTTTAATATTCTTGATAATGATTTAAGAAGTGTCATTGGCCAAAATTGTTTTCTGAAGAAACTAATTTTTATGTTGAATTCTATTGATTGAATTTATAATGGAATTTTGATTTTTTTTTCTTCTTCAAAACAATGAAGTCTTATTATACGTTATAAGAAAAAAAATTCAAATAAACTATATATATTATTATTAATTTTTGTTATAATTCTATATTATGTATTAATTCTGTATTAGCTACTAGAAACTATAATTCTGTAAATTTTCATAAAAAGAATCCTTTGTAGCTTATTGTTGCTATTTTTAAAAATCCAGAAATCGCTGTATATTTTTCTTAAAAGTCTAAGCAACTTCTTTTAAAACGAGAGACAAACACATAAATATTCCCGTAAGATGCTTAAAAATATTCAAATCGAACTCTAAATAAAATAATAAAATTATGAACACCGATAAACTGGAATATGTTTCATAACTGCTGAGGCTATGGCGTCATAAACAGCATACTTCCATGCAAGTATAGTACTTGAAAACTTGAAGTTCTGGCATCAAATTCTAATAACAGCTATATTGATAAATGTTCAGAGTTTTGATTAAGAATCCAAAAATAATTTAGCATTTTATCATGGAATTTTTCCAACACCCAATTTAGATATTTGGTACTTTGGCATGTGATTATCCGTGGTGCATCCAGAAATCTGTCGCTCCGACGTGTAACTCTGGTACGCCTAATTTCAAGAAAAATCATGCATAAATTTCGTCCTAACGAATCCATCTAAACATACGACTTTTATGTAAATTAGATGTCATTTTCACGAGAATTTTTTAACAGCCGCGATAAAATTTACTTCCAAGAACAGTTTGAAACCGACCCACGATGTACAACCGAATTCGATCTCATGCGATAAACACAAGCTTAAAAGCTATAATTAATTTTTAACTATTCATTAATGTTCAAATAAAATATCACTTTTCTATATCTATTTCTCAATCCCTTTCTCCAAAGTTACCGTTCCCGTCGTTTGAATATTGCGCAAGGCTCTTCCGCTCAGGCCGAATATTGGACAAGTATCATAAATTTTGCCTTGTATCATGGAGCACGCGATATGTTAGTATTTTTTTAAATAAATATTTTTAATAAATATTACTTAAGCAAGGCATTTTAAGATTTTACATTTATATAATGGTAAAATTATGACAAAACTGATAGCAGCTAGCTAGGAATAATTATTAATTATCTTTTGAAAAATTAAATATTTTGAGCGATGCACAGCACACACCCAAATGGCGTTATCAGGTTACAGATATGCAAATTTTCAGACGGAAAGATATCGGATTAATTATCGGCTTACAAATGTTCAATGCGCCGTCCGTCATTCAACAATACCGCAGTCTTTACCATTTGAAAATTTGCATAACCTGACAACGCCATTTGTTGGTCAAAAACTAACAATTCTAGCATTAATCTTGTTTTTTCGTGGAAGAAAAAACTCTACTTCTGTCGTTTATATCTGTGCAAACAGAATCTTTATATCTGCATTCGTGTGCGAATTATTGAATTTTATAGTTTTCCTGACTTTTGGATCACCCTGTAAACAAAAAACAGATACATCTAATAAATTCATGAATTTTTAAAACTTATTGCAGTTCCCTTCAGTTTTCTTTGTAAATGTATGTCCTTTACGATTTTCGACCGCAATCTGATTCCCATTTGAATGTTGATGAAAGGGTGGCGAATTATCGAACTTGCAAATGGCAAATCCACGATTATGTAGGAAAAATGTAATTTCTTTAAATAAATAAGTTAAACAAAATTAGATCAAATTGGTAAGACCCTGAAATCAGCTGACGTTTGAGATAGGCACTAACCTTTGTCAAAGTTAATTATTATTTAGTTATTTATTATTATACACGCACAAAGGAAGTCGCTATCCGAAACTTTGGTTTTACAGGGTCTTAACACTCTAAGTCCAATTTTGGCTTATTCTAGGAATTTTGTGTCCCGTCCTTTTCTTTTACATCCGTCATTTTTAAATAAGCTACTCAGATTTTTGAAAATTGGATTTTATGTGAATTTAAAATGGAAAA
Source organism: Rhysida immarginata (assembly GCA_023313115.1). Classification (NCBI taxonomy): domain Eukaryota; kingdom Metazoa; phylum Arthropoda; class Chilopoda; order Scolopendromorpha; family Scolopendridae; genus Rhysida; species Rhysida immarginata. Next base: position 520,278 of record JAHWFO010083124.1, read on the forward strand.
AATTTAATTAAAAAATTAATTTCAAATTTCAACTGATACTGTTGGCGCGTATTTTCATTTCCCTCCTCTAATTTTGTTCATATCTAATGGGTGCGAATTTTCTTTGGCTTTTCGGGGCGAGCGGATTAAATATTCCTTCAAAAATCTACCGTCGATTTTTCTTATCTATTAACAAATACCTAATAAGAGAATCACATGCCTATTAATTCAGACAGGAAATAGTTAATCTTCCAGTCCATTATAAGTTTTACTATAATTGTTAACCGTTGAATCACTGTGTATCCAAAATACAGAAATCGTCCCATGATGATGTTAAACACGCGTCGATCATCCAAACGACGTGAACGACGACGACTCCCTTCTCAATTGGAGCCGTGTTAACTCGATTAGATGACAGGATTTGTCCTTTTCCATCATAGTTCGACTCTCTTTCTGCGTGTCTCTGGAATGCGTCCACCTGTCCATCACAAGGTGACCACGTCTTCCTCCTCTACCCTTCCGCAGGGGAAATTAACGCGAATTGGAGAAACAAGCATTGAATTTCTCTTTTCCCTTCGAATACGAATAATCATTTAATTATAGGTCCCTTCACAAATCAATTGGAGAGGAGACAGCAAAGTGAGAGGAGGACGCGCTTCTCTCTATGCTTCCGGTGCATTAACGACAGCTCGCTCATTCGAACCATTCTATAAAGTTAATTTCATATATAGATAAAAAAAATTTAAAGGTTATAATTTCAACATTAACAGCCGACACCGCACACATGTAAAATGTGCCTTGGAATGATACCTAATGTTTAGGTAGATATTAGATAATATAAAAATTCTCTTGGGGTTAAAATATAAAAAGCGATTGGAAAGCGACCTAAGTAATCATTATGTTTTTATCGTTTTTTATAAGGGAGTTTCAGGATGATCAATTATATATATATATATATATATATATATATATTTGGTTACGATTATATAATTTCATGATATATATTTGGTAACGATTCTATTTTCTAACTTCACTTGTATGTTGAACAAGAAATTAATGCCCCCGAGGATTATCGAGGATTAGTAGCGGAAGCCCATGAGTTCATCTATTTTTAACCCAGTTTATCCGCAGTTTTTAAATCTTATTTTATTTTTATTTTTATCAAAATTGATTTTTATTGATTTTCTCGAACGTAATATTTACACGGAAAAGAACTCTGTCTTTTTTTCGTTTTTCGTCATTTCCGATCGAATGACATATTAATGCCATTTATTGCCATTTGAACGCTATCCACTTAAGTCCAACCCGACAGGGACAATTTGTCCCAAGCTTCATTGTAATGTAGATTTTACCTATAGGGATTTAACTCCTTTACGTAATTACCACGTAAGGAGAAATAAAATGAAATAAAATATTACTTCTAGTCATAGTACGTAGAGAGAGAAGTAGCCAAACTCCGGCGCCATTGCTTTCGAGCATTTTAGAACGATGGACTCCCTAACTGTCAACCAGTGGATCAGTCGAATTCAAACAATATAACGAAGTAGGACATGCTATTTTAAACATACAATCCGAATTTAAACTCTACGTCAAAACATGTAGAAAATATGAAGAGGACAGACGGCCATTGTAAAAACAATAAGTAGCTCTAATCATCCGCTACTTAATAATTCAATTCATTTGACTGTACATACAAGCATTGCAGTTTATTCGTTTCTTAACTTTTCATGTGCGCGAACATGATTAAGACAATTGTCTGGTTAATTCATGAAAGGCTTGGCGCGGATTAGGTTTAATGAGTTCCTTCCTTGTATCTTCATCAACAGCAGGCAATCTTCCGGAGCGGAGATTCATCTCCATCCCGGAAACTCGAAACCTAAACGGAGATTTTCTTGTGAGCAAGGCATTCTGTCCATACGCTTAACATACATTTCGGCATACCCCAATTGCATTGTCATTTATTCGAATTTTGACTTTAATAGTCACCATTGAAGACTCTCATTTACCGCTTGTTACTACGATAAAGTAACTTATTTAAGACATTATTTCAAAGGAATATATTTTGGAAGATGCAAATCATGTAGGAGGAAACCTTTTGAAAGAAGATTAAGAAAGATTCGGGTGCAGGACTAAGTAACAATTTTTTAAATGCCCGATACATAGAAATAAGAAAAAATTTTGAAATGCTAACTCTTCTTAAATTTGTCAATCCATTTCTAAATGTGCCGATAGTTGATTATCCATCCAGGTGGCGCATGATAAAGTTTGCATTTTAAAATGTGTAGTCTGCAGATAGGATTTTGAGTCCTTATCTATTTAGTATGCATTCAGGAAACAAGGAGATCGCTTAGACCAGTCATGGTCCGCGTTGGTGAGTTCATGAAGTAAAGAGAGGTAGGTTTTTTTGTGAGCTTTTTTATTTATTTGTATTATTCTTTTTTTACTGTCGTTTTGAATGTTTTTGTATTTAATCGCTTATTTTTCGAATGTATTGATTTATTACAACTTATTTATACCAGTGAGGATTGAAATAGTATATATATATATCATCAAATAGTACAATTTAAAATAACATCATCCAAATTTAGGGCTTATTGTTAATATAAATGCGAATAACAATAGCTGCTTGATGATGATGCAACAGTGTATACACCTTTGTCCGCAGGCCTTCTCTCTAGGAAGTGTTGGGCAGGGCCTGTCTTTTTCGTCAGGTACAGTGCTTGCCTTAATGATTCATGTTTTAAGGGGGATAGTTATAAAAAGTAATAAATAGTCATTATTATTTCTTTTTTAATTAAAATCTTTGGAGAGATGTAAGAAATTATTGTAAAACAAATAAGAGAATACAACATTTAGGTGTGCAGCTCCTCAAGCTTTTGCAGAAAAGGTGTAGGTACTTTTCCTCATGAGCTAATAACTGAGGAAAATTTATTTTTCATATGATTTTTGCAATTTAGTAAATTCTTTAGAGAAATTATACATAAAGTTTATCTAAACATATTATAAAATTCAAAAGATGTCAACTGATTGTGTGACTCCCCAAACCTTGCTGCTAAAACTGATACTATCAATATAAACAACCACATTCAGGACAAGATTCCACGCTCTGACAATGAATAACACTCTATTGAAACGGTTAAATGTTGAAGAGAGATGCTGATGAGGCTGTAAACAGAGTTCAACTCTCTCAATCCATCTATGAAGTATTTTTATATAGACAGAAATAAATCAATACTCACAGCCTTTCTTTGATATTTTAAAATGTTAAGGATGCAATGTCGAATTTTAAAGTTGGCCTTTCTTCCTCAAGTTGATCTTTAGGAACTGCGAGCACTGCAGTGAAGCATCCCTCAGAGACACCCAAATGAACAACTCATTCATTGCAACTGTTTCGTATCTGCCCTGCAGTGAAGCATCACACAAAGACGCCACTGTTGACCCATTTCGCAGCGTTTTACTCGGAAGTTATTAATTACTATTAGAAATTAATAAAGTTTATTTATAATTCGTAAATATTTAACAATAATCAATTAATATTATTGAAACGCTTAATATAAAAATTTACAAAGTTATTACTAATTAATAAGTGAGTTAAACATTTGATATATTACAAAATATTACAAATTGCAAAAAGAAAGTTGAGTGGGTCTTGTATCACATAAATGACTTCTGTATATATTTTAGGCTCAGAGAACGAAAACGCTGTGGCAAACTCATAAAAATAGCCACAACGCGTTGTGGCAAACTCAAAAAGACCACGACACAAAATTCGCGTCGTGGCTCTCATAATATTTGGCCACTACGCGTTGTGATGATTAATAAAAGCCATAACGCGTTCTAAACGTTAGTTGTTGCAGTGACGCGACCATACAGGTGATAATATGGGTGATAACATTACAACAGAGTGGTTTGTAATATGGGTAAAAAATAAAACATTTTTTTATCGTTATCATTTTTTTATCTTTAATTATTATGTTATATAAATTGGTTATAAAATTATTTAACACATACAAAAATATAACAATTAACAAATATAACAATATTTTTCAACAATTTTTAATCTTTTACGAAAATCTGTTGTGATGCTCAAAATATTCAAACAACTAATTCACTTAAAATAACTGGAAATTTTATCAAAAACGTTTATTAAAAGTCGTTTTTTATAATTATCAAAAATATTGCAGTCATTTATTTTTACAAAAACTATTACCAAGGCATTTAGAGTTACATTTTATGTTATTTGAGCGACATTTGCATTTTTTATCAATACAGTACTTTTTACAATGACACATTACAAATCTTTGTTGACTTCCATATGATAACATGGATGCTGAACGAAGTGTAAATGTTGATACTGAGGGTACGTCTTGAATGCTAATGAAGCTGCTCTCTGAAATAGTGAATTCATTTCGAGCGTCAAGTCGATCGAGAAGATCTTTCTTAAAGATTTTTCTATCGAAAAATGGAAGGAAAAATTCTGCGACCTGGGATCGAACCAGGAACCTCGGTTGTCATGATACAGACCTGATGAATTGATGTTTATAGCAATAGCTAAAACATTTTCGGGAGCTGCACGTCCTCTATCAATTTCAGGAACCAATTCCAACTGCAGGAAGTTTGGAGTTGGATAATGGAATCATTTTATGGGCCTGTTGCTCTTGGCCTGATTTAGCACATTTTCTTTCAGCATTGATGCTGTTCTTTTTTAAACAGAGCTTGCAAGTAACGTTTGCACCAAATCCTTCATTCTCATTGCTTTCTCCACAGATAAGGTGAACATATTCATTACAATATGAACACATGTGGGCTCCTGAAGTCTCATTTTCTCAAATAAAGCAATTTTTTCTTAAAATATTTTTGTTTGTCGATTCTTGTATGATTTCATTGTCATCTTTTTTTCTGTAATACTTCATTTTCATCATTGTCATCATTTTCTGTAATAATCTGGTTTTGTTGATCATCATCTGTGGAGGTAGATTGCACTAGTTCTTGTAATTCCTCTTCAGTTTCTATAGAGGAATATATATCACTAGTAACAGACGAATCTACAAGTCCAATTTTTTGTGGAGTTCCAAGCAGAGCTTCGTACGGACTTGTCTTGATTCCGGCATGGAGAGCACGGTTTTTTTAACTTTGAATAAATCGCAGTCCTTCTGACCACTTTTGTGAATTTTTGTTAATTTTTCCTAATCATCACAAGGCGTAGTGGCCAAATATTATGAGAACCACGACGCGAATTATGTATCGTGGTCTTTTTGAGTTTGCCACAACGCGTTGTGGCTATTTTTATGAGTGCCATGACACAAATAACGCGTTGTGGATGTTTTAAAGAACCCACAACGCTTCGTGGACGTTTTATTCGCTCAATGAGCCTAACATCTGTCGCAATCTGTATATCGTAGGTAATACTAGGTCGCGATCTGTTTGATTGTCATTTGTTTGAAGTAGGATTCAGCAAAAACCCCATCGGTCAAAACTCCTAGCATAAAAGTACAAATGAGGATATATCCCACAAATAAACCTTAATTTTTATCTGATATTTTTTTATAATTTATACATTATTTCATCGAATTAATTGAAAAATATCTGGGTTTTTTTTAATCAGAATTTACTACTAGATTTTTTTTCGTATTTGGATGGGTTTTTTTTTAAATTTATTTTCAAATATTAATTTACCGAATTAATTAATTGGTGATGGCGTTGGCCATAAAATTTAAACTACATATTTTCATTATTGTCGTGCATCTGGGTGAATATGACCTTAAATTTAAATGATAAATTGAGCCTACATTACTGTCAATAATGACTTAATTGCTCAGAGTTGTCGCGATCCCAGACCGGAATTTTCTTTTTCTTTCCTAATTTCATTTATTATTTATTTAAACATTTAACATCTGTATTTTAACATTTTAACATCTGAGGCATCGTGTTGAAATAAATCCTCTAAGACCACTCATCCATCAGCTTTTCTTTAATAAATTTGATACTTGGGGTCTTTGATACTGTTTACATATGCGGTGGCTACGCTATGACCTATCCATTACCAGAATTCTTTTTATATTTCCAGCGTAAGACCATGTGGCAGAACGTAAAATTATTCTGAATGTACGAATACCTCCCGTAATAAGAACAATAACCAGATTAAAAAAAAAAATTATACAGTAAAATTATTTTAGGCAACATTTTAACCCCAACCCTACAGTAGACATTATAAGGAAAAACTTCAATAAATTTTCGGATAACTTGATAAAAATGATCTAATAATTATTAAAAAATATTATAAAAATTAAGGCTTCATTTGGAGGTTAAGTCCTCTTTTATGCTTTTACCACAGCTTTTATCTCTGGGGGTTTTGTGCCTGTGTTTTTACTCTGGGCATTTTTTCCTCACTTTATACTTGGGGGTTTTGACCAACGGGGAAAATGCCCTACCCTCGTTTGAACTGTATCTTCAATTTTTAATATTATCGTCTCTTCGTAAAGCAATTCCGTGTTTTCACATTTGTAACATTACCAACAATTAAAAATTAGTTAAAACATCGTTATCCAACGATAAAAGGGGTTTAGCATCAAAATGTTACGAGCAGTAGCGGCTCGTGACTATAATAAGTGGAAGGGCACAAATACAAAATTTCAAATTCTTAGGCCTTTTCGTACAAAATTGATTTGTATTTGGAGCCTCGCGGCCCCTGCCGAGACCTTAGAGGACTATATCAATTTTAGTGTGTTATAGCTAAATTTTACGCAACATATTATAAATATAAAACATTTCAGGTTTCTGGACTTCTGGTTTTAAATTTATAGCTTGATTTGAGATTGAGGCCGCAAGGCCCCTGCCAAGAGACTTATAGTATTTTTAATATAGATTAGCTAATTTTAAATTTAAATGTCTCCTTTTAATGGGGAAAATCGTAAAATTAATAAAAACAAAAAAATAAATAATAAATAAAGTCACCAATCTTGAAAAACGATGAAGAAACTTGTGAGATGGAAGAAAACTCAAAGGATGTAGTCTATTGAAGATGTTGTTGATAGCAGAAATAAACCCAGTCTATTGAGGATGTAGATGAAGTCTTGTGAAGATAATGTTGATAGTGGAAAACGATAATCTTAAAGTGTTGGTTTTGAAATACAGATGAAATTTTGAAGAGGGTGATCCAAATATTTGGGATAAAATTTATATAAAAAAACGTTTTCGAGAATATTTCTCATCATCATTTAAATTTAAAATTAATCAAAAAATCTCCTTAGATCAATAATAGATTAACTAAATTTTTAAATACCACACTATGATTAAACAAAATTTCAGGACCGTAGGCCTCTCCGTTCAAATTTTATAGCTTCAATTGTATTTGAGGTCGCCAGGGGCCCCGACGCCTACACCAGTCTCCTTGTATATCGTCTATTATTTTTAAGTAACGCACTGTAAAAATATAAAACTCCAAGCTCTTGGGCATCTTTATTATTCAAATGTGATTTGGGCTTCTGTGGAGACCTAAGAGCCTTATATCAGTTTTTCGTGTATATTAGCTAAAATTTTAGTAAAATTCTATAAGTATACAAATTTTCAGATTTCTAAGCCTTTTTGTTCAAACATTACAGTTCTGTTCGTGTTTAGGGCCCCTACCAGGGCCCCAGAGGACTATATAAGTTTTAGTGTATAAGAGCTAAATTTTTAAGTAACACACCATAAATATGCAAGAATTCAGATTTCTGGACTTCCGGTTCAAAAGTTATAGCTTGACTTGTGACTGGGGGCTCAGGCAACACCACCTAAAGAGAAAGCCTGAGCGCGGAAACGTCATACATTGTGAAAACGTCATAGGTACTCATCTTAATCGCATTTCTACTAAGCCCTAAATTATAATGACTAGGTTTGATGATGTAACAATGTATGAAATTTTCGCGCTCAGGCTTTGAGTAGAGGTGGTGTTGGCTCAGGGCCCCTGTCGAGACCCAAGAGCCTTATATCAGTTTTTTGTGTATATTAGCTAAATTTTTAAGTAATTTTCTACAAGTAAACAAAATTTCAGATTTCTAGACCTTTTCGTTTAAAAATTGTAGCTTCACTTGTGTTTGGGGCCTGTGGGGCTCTGCTGGGGCCTATATTATTTTTTGTATATTTGCAATATTTTTAGTACCACACTCTGTATATACAAAATTTCAGGTTCCTAGGCCTTTCCGTTCCAATGTTATAGCTTTAATTGTATTTGGTGCCTCGAGGCCCCTGGTGGGGTTCTATAGGTTTATATCAGCTTCCTTCTATATTGGCTTTATTTTTTAGTACCAAAATAAAAATAAACAAAATTTCAGGTTTCTAGACCTTTCCGTTCAAAAGTTGTAACTTGATTTGTATTTGAGGCCTCGGGGTCTTCTGGCGCGCCCCATAGGCCTACATCACATTTCTTGTATATTTGCTATATTTTTTTAATACCACACTATAAATATACAAAATTTCAGATTCCTAGGTCGTTCCGTTCAAATGTTATAGCTTCACTTGTATTTGGGGCCTCCGGATCTCCGGCGGGGCCCTAGAGGTTACATCACTTTTCTTGTATATTGGATTTATTTTTTTAGAACCGCACTACAAATTTACAAAATTTCAAGGTTTTTGCTGTCTTTGTTCAAAAGATAAAAAAGGAAAAATGAAATTCATACAAGTGGCCCCTGAGGTGCCCTGGGCAAGTCTAGAGGATTTGCTATATTTTTCGCACCGTCCTCTGTATAGGGCTACGTGTGTAGAAAATTTCAAGCCTCTAGGTCAATCCTTTCAAAAGTTATGGCATCAAAATGTTACGAGCAGTAGCTGGAGGATTCGATTTACTTCAAATAGATTCTTTAAATTCTGACGTCAAACAGTCAAATTCTGACGTCACAAATTGCTCAAACGCAATCAAAACTCCATAGACTTGAAAAGAAGTCAGTTGGGGTAACCACAATAACACATGGTTTGGTTCACTCTAGAGGATTCGCTATATTTTTCTCTCCGTCCTCTGTATAGGGCCTACCTGTGTAGAAAATTTCAAGCCTCTAGATCAATCCTTTCAAAAGTTATGGCGTGTGACATACATGTTACATACATCTGTACCGTCGTTAATAGGGTTTTAGATGATGCTAAAACCCTAAAAAGTTATTTGCTCATTTAATATTAAACGTATGAAATTATTACTAATTAAAAAACCAATTATTTTGCATAATAATGATATTAAACAAACTTTTTTTGTATAAAACCTATCTTTTAACTGTAACCTATAAAAAAGAGAAATGTATCACTTAGGAAAGGCAGAGTCTGAGTTCACAGTCTGCCAAGATTTGAAATAAATAATAGATATTCAATAAAATATGATTTGAAATAATAATTTTACTTCCTAATATATAATCATTACGCAAAGTGATTTCTTTGTGTAACATGCGCGAGTGTTTATTTTAAAAATTATTTAAATGTTTAATTTCAAAGTAAAAGAATTTTTCAAGATACTATTTAAAATAAACGCAACTTAGTAGATTTTATTTCAAATTACTAATTAGCAATAAGGGCTTCCGGGGGAAATATTTTGAATTATGTTTTTTGATATCATATTTTTTTACGGAAAAAATCTCGTGTCTATGTTTTTTCTGTCAAGAAAAGTGTAGGGATATTCGCTCTATAACGAGCTGAGCTGAAAGCCACTCAGTTTTCTTAACCTCTTTCAATTTCCCGTGGACAGGACATTTCCCAATGGCAGGGCATTTTTTGTAGAAGGGACATTCCTGCATCTTTTGGCAATATCCTGTGGACAGGTTATTTCCCGTGAACAGGAAATTTCCGTCTTTTGCATTGCTCATTTTCAGAAACTTTTATCGCAGCACACTGATCAGACGGACTTTGCCATGGAAGTGATAATAGACGAAGGAGAATTGTTAAGTGAAGATGAGATTAACGATGAAAGATGGAACTACAAAAAATTAATATTAGAAATTATGGAAACTGAGCAGTGTATAAGATGGTTGGCGAAGAGGCGACTAATACAGAATAAAGTCGACTGCGAGAGAAGTGGCAGGCCCTGTCAATTGAAGAGCAATCCGAGTGGTGTGATGGAAAAAGATGGAGATGTGGACGATGCAATTTTTCTATATCTTTACGGAAATGCTCATTATTTGAAAACAGTCATCTGTCGTTGGAGAAGGTGAGGTTAATATACTGAAGCTTTTCTAAGGTTGTCATTTTCGTCAAATGTATCTCGTCTATCACTAATTTTAGTTTTTACATTCCATTCGTTATAGGAGATAATACTGTTATACTGCTGGTCGCGGGATATGCCCCAGGAGCTAATTGCAATTGAAACTGAAGTTTCTGAAGCCAAAATAGTCAATTGGTACAATTATCTCCATATAGAATGTAAGACCTATTTGGAGAACAGTCAGCTGAAATTGGTGGGTTTGATGCAGATGGAAATCCACTGATCGTCGAAATAGACGAGACATTTTTTTTCCATAAGAAATATCGCCGTGGAGAGCGGAGGCGAGGACAATGGGTTTTCGGGGGAGTGGAGAGAAGAAGCGGAAAATGTTTTCTGTTAATGGTCCGGGATCGAAAGGCAGAAACTTTGCTTCCTCGTATTACTCTATACATACTGCCGGGCAGTCATATAATGTCAGACGGTTGGGGAGCTTACAGAGGCATTCCTCTCCTCAGCAACGGAGTATACATACATTCGAAAGACATTCACCGACGACACTTCGTCCATCCCGACGACGACAATATTCATACACAAAATATTGAAAATTTGTGGTCTCGGGCTAAGCGTAAGCTTAAAAGGCAATATGGAATAAGCCGTGCACTATTCCAATTTTATATAGATGAATTTAATATGAGGGAGATGCATCGTGGGAGGGATTTTTTTTAATGTATTCTTATTATGCATAGCAAAAAATTATAGGATGTTAAATTAATATTAAGATATTAAAGACTCTTTATATTAATTTACTGATTAAAAGTTTTACGTTTATTCTTTTTATCACTGTATAATTTACAATTTTTATTGATTTAATTTTTTTTAAATTATAATCACTATGTTAAAAATGGACTAAACCGTAAAAATTGGGCTAAAAATCCATGATTATAACAAACCTTCTCCATAAATTCAAATTGATATAAATTTTATATTATACATTTAATATTTGAATAAACCCAATATCAAAAATAAACTAAAAAATCAACAAGACAAAAGCAACTTTAACAATTTAAAATTACATAGAAAATTTATAGAGTTACCTTCCCTCCTCAATAACAAGGAATGTAACGTGCTAACATTTTAAAATAATTCTTTGCCAGAATCTGCTAAAACCTTGCAAAGATCTTTAAAAATATAAAATGTTCTTACAATTATTTTAATTCCTAATCCAAATACTTTCCACCTGGTGAATTCAATTTTAAGTTACATTCCTTGTTATTGGGGAGGGGAGGTAACTTTTAATTTTTCTAATGTAATTCTAGCCCTTAAAGATGCATCTAATGTAGTTATTAAACAAGTGAAGTCCTCAGTCGATAGTAAAATAAAGTAAAAAAACAATTTTTTTCTTCAACCCCATCCTTCAAAATGGCAGATGATGTTGGTGTCTCCTCAAGTGCCCATGTAAAATTAACCTCCTTTTTATATACTTTTAATCTTTAAAACTGTATAGCTAAGATAAATAGAAGTAGAGATAATTTAAAAGCATTATTCGAGCTTTCCTGCATTTTCATTTAAGCTCAAAAGGAGCAAAGTATACTCTAAGATACATTACGAAAAAGCTCATTATTCTGTATAAAATTAATTTAACTCCCTATTTGGCATTGCTATACTTATATAAACAAGATTTGATTCAAAAAATATTTTTTTTTGTTGCTGAAATGATAAGTGCTCCTTTAAATTGTTAAAGTTGTTTTTGTCTTGTAGATTTTTGAGTTTATTTTTTGATATTAGGTTTATTCAAATATTAAATTTATATCAATTTGAATTTATGGAGAAGGTTTGTTATAATCATGCTTTTTTTTTATTTTATTTATGAATTGGGATCCAATACGTCCATCCAGGTCCTGTATGGCCAGAGGCCGACGAGTTTGGTCCCTGGATGGACCTGGATTCACGACTGCTGTATGATGGTCGCAGCAGCCAGGGAGGGTGAAGATTGACTATCACGGATGGTCGCAAAATGATATAGCTTTTTTTCCGTGCCTGATGTAGCTTAACTTCACAGAAAAAATTGACCATACGTTATAAATGATTTTGAAATATTACGTTTATCTTATGATCATTTTCCTTTTTACACGCTTTTCTTTAACTTGACATCTCTGTTTGTTTGGGTGGAATTTTGTAATCCATATTAAAGTTACTTCCTATTAACCGACTGACTTGAAATTTTGCACACTTACTTACTCTTGAAGACAATACATGAATCAATTAAAAAATCTACTAAATAATTGATTAATTAGTGGCAATTAATTAATTTAATATTTATATGAAGACTTTACCAATAGATGGCGTTAAAGTGTGTTTATAATTCTAAAATTATTATATTTAATATCATTATATTCATTCTTTTTTATATTGAATTTTTATTCTTGTAAGCTGTTATTGGGCTTTAATAGCCTGTTGCTTGCAAAATTATGAATAAATTAAATAAATAAATAAATAAATTAAGTTTAAAAAATCAATAATTTCCCTCCAATTAATGATAAACGAGTTTTAATGTAATTCTTTATTAGAATTATTATTAAATAAGTTTCGTAGATATGTATAATTCTCTAGAAAATTCTAAATCTTTAGTATCAATTTTAAGTAATCTTTTTATTTTATAAAAATGACTAAATTTTTAATTGTATGCCTTTTTTTCATACATTGCCACAAGAAAGTTAAGTTTGTTTTTGAGAGCGCGTTTTTTTAAAAATCCAACCACACTTTTAAAACTCTTGTGTTTCTTGGTAAATTGCGGACAAAGGTTTCTACTGTTGACCCAACTTTTAAATTAATTCATTCGTATAGTAATAATCATAAGTTAATTGACATTTTTTGTTGACTATAGCAGTTTTCTCCTGCTATTTTAAGCCTTGAAACATCTCTTAATCTTGCCTTTTTGCTTTGTCCTTTTGTGTTTCTCTATTTTAGTTCTTTTTACATATTTTCACATCAACCCCGTTTTGGGCTCTTGGCTGTGGGGGACAACTCGGGGCTCCCCCCCCCCCAGTTTAATTTCCGGGGGTCTTATCCCCGATGTTGTTACATTATTATTATTATCTTATTATTATAAGAAGCTCAGAGCCAAACCAACAAACAACCATGGTTCCAAACCTGTTGCGGCCCCTAATGATGAAGCAAAAAACTTTCCTAAAGCAAAAAATTGTAAAACATATGAAAGAGATAGATAGACCGATGGGTTTTACTTACGTAGAAATGCGGGTCATAATATATGAGTTACGAAGAATTCCTGGTGATGAACTAGTTAAAGACGCTTTGGAAGAACTTGTGCAAGAAGGCCACCTCACCAAATATGACAGAAGATTTTGGCGGGCTTGGCCTTCCAATTTATTTGGTGGGTTACTCCCTGTTGTTGTTGCTTATTATTATTATTATTATTATTATTATTATTATTATTTATACTAGATGGTTTATTTGCTTTTAGTATTTATTTGCATAAATTGCCGGCCGTTTATGGGAATAAAATCATAATCACACAATGAAACTCCGTGTTTACACATTTATAAAATTACCAACAATTAAAACGCTCTTTACTCATTTGTTATTCGTATAATTTCATACGTTTAATGAATAAATAACCTTTTAATTGTTAGTAATCTTACAAACATGAAACACGGAATTCTTTTGTGTGATTTTAAAGGACGGTCACTTTACGCAAATAAAATCACTGATTTCTTTGTGATACAAGACCCACTCAACTTTTTTTTTTTGCAATTCAGTAATATTTTGTAATACGTATATCAAATGTTTAAATCACTTATTAATTAGTAATAATTTTGTAAATTATTATATTAAGCGTTTCAATAACATTAACTGATTATTGTTAAATATTTACGAATTATAAATAAAACTTATTAGTTTCTAATAGTAATTAGTAACTTCCGAGTAAAATGCTGCGAAATGGATCAACAGTGGCATCTTTGAGTGATGTTTCACTGCAGGACAGATACTTTTCTTCGACGAAGAGCAACACTATCAATGTCATTTCAGATCTGCGAACTGAGATAGCTGCTCGCGCGTGAAAGGCCCTTGATAAACACGGCACAAGTTATAATGATAATGCGTGCTTTGCATTGAGTCCGGATAATCGGAACTTTTCGGTAATCCGAACAGGCTTCGAGCCCAATTGTTTCGGATTAAGAAGATCTACTGTAGTTAAAATGATAAACAATTAATGAAAAATAAAGGCAAAATTTTTACACGAACTCCAGTTGGGTAATTTTAAAAAGACTGAGACATCAAATATGTTTGGCTACCAAATACAATTTGAGTAAAGTTTAGTATTGCCAAAACAAATTTTTTAAAGGGAAGTTTCGTGTTTTTATTCAATTTGGAGCACAATAAATAGAGCAGTATGGGAAACAAATTAAATATTAAAATGATCGTTAATATACGTATTATTATAGAGAACGGCAGAGACTTAACAAGAATAGTAAAAATTACTAGGTTCTTTTACTTAACAACAGGTGCCGCCATGAAACATTCATCCATTAAACATAGCGTCTGGATGCCCTTTTATTGTAATTATACCTCTTTTACACCTGTTTTACATGAATAATATCTAAACACCGCGCCTCCGATGGAAATTGGAATCCGTGCTCTCGCGCATGTCATATTATTTCAGTTCGATTTCTCTACTCAAGAAACTGAAGGAGCTAGCCCAATGGACGAAGATCCAGCCCTACGGTTGCTGACACCCTCGGCCAAGCAGAACTTCTGGCGCCCTTTTACGCCCTTTTTACTTTTTCTGGCGTCATTTTCATCCTACGAAGCACGCGGCGCTCCCGGACAACTGCCCGAGTTGCCGATACCTTGAGCCGGCCCTGAATGAACAAAAATTTCAAACAAAGTCTATAATGTGGGTAACATTAGGCAATACATCACATTCGAGACAGCAGTCAATTCTCGAATGACCATCGATTTGCGTGTCGACCTGAAACACGGGCGATCAGTTTTCCTCTTTTTATCGCTGGTTCGCAGCTCATGGACATCATGACCTCTCAATAATCTTCACAGTATTCATAAAACAACGCATTCAAACGCATTCATAAAATTTGTTTTGATAATGATGATGATACACTGTGTTTACAAGCACGGCGCTCGTGACTTCTGACCTTTGCGGTTGTTGAACTTGACTGACAAGAGATTAAAAGTGTGTCGAGGAGGGAAAACCGCGAATGCCGCTGGTCACGTGACGACTAGTCCTCCCTCCTTTTCTGTGTTACGTTATTTTCCCGTAGCGTGTGAATTCGCTTTGACTGATTTCCTCTGCTTTGTTGTCTCCATTTGCAGCTCTAATCCCCTTGCGAACGTAAAAGGATCGGGCTCTAAAACTCCCCCTCCCCCACACAATCATCAAGAGTGAGGACTCTCCCCCATTAAGCCTTCTCATTCCCATCGAAACTGGTAATAAAATCACAAGTGCGCAGAAATCCAATACAAGATAACGACGACGATAAATTATTCGCTAAATGGATTTAAAATTCGTGTTCATAGTCAATCGTGTACTGAGGCTATTAACTCGAATAGGGAAATAAAAATAGGGAAATAGGTTAAAATGTTCTTTTCTTCACCAATACCCAATTGCAACGCCAAATATGTTAGCGACGGCTAAATCCCTCATCTAAGCCTCAGAAGTCGCGTTTTAAAACACTTGACGAAATACGTTTATTTATAGGCTAAATTTTGTACGTATCTTCCAAGTAGCATGCGTCGCTTAGCGTCAGCGATGTTACGGGATACAAAAGTCTGTAAATTGGGATGTTATATTATTTGGATGTTGTGCGAATGCTATACTAACTATAGTTAGCGTTTCCCAGAAATCTATGCCCAAATTTCTCAGTGAGGTATTGAGGACAGAAAGAACATTTTTCGTTAATAAGCCCTTAGTCGGAAATGGCTATTAATTTTAAAGGGACAATGACTGAGAAACTTCAATTATGCAAATCATGAAGACGTTTGTAGAACACAGGACAGTTAAGACAGTCTAACAAAAGACAGCAATTAATGTCAACCAGTGAACAGTTTGGTTCGGGTTACACCGTACGTTCCATATCCAATTGATCCAATTGTGTACCATACAAAAACAGATGTCACAGTTCCTTCTTGGAATGTTTGCAAGATTTTATTGGAGGGTAATTGTCCACAGAGGTTACTGAATAGGTCTCTCCATTATAGTCCTCATTACAGATGGCCCTTTTTTTGCCAAATGAACAGGAATATGGCGCTGTTGTCAAAAACCTCCAAAATTATGAAAAACTAGAAGGGTATATGACATGATTTGCGTGTAGAAATATTTCCGTTACTACAGAAATCGAGTAGGAAATATTTCAAAGTCGTTCAAATCGATAAAAAAAAAAAGTTTTCGATATAAAAAATTATAAAATATCCAGATTAAAAATTTTTACAACCAAAAGATCAACTGAAATAAAGCCCTTTACGTTAATTTTCAAAAGTGTCACCTCAGAAAACAATATTGTGAGGGATGAGAGCGAGTGGGAGAAAAGCGTCTGCTCGAACCCGAAAATGGTGGCGCCATCTGTTGCGAGCGTTAGCAATATCTCCATTTCTCAAAATGATATTAATCGTAATATTAACACACAAAGCAAGACTGATAAAGATCAGATAACCTCGTGCACGCCTGCCTGCTGCTACTCGTTCTTCAAACTGATTGCACACTACGAGAAATGTCTCAATTCGATGGCGACTATGTCGAAAAAATAGTGTAAGCTGTATACGAGGGTGAGTCAAATGAAAACCGCAAAATTGTAATTAAAATTCCAAATTTCGCCCCACAGTGTTTTAATTCTGCAGATCCGTTAAAAATGAGTTGTCGAAATATCCGGTAGGTGGCAGGAAAGTAGAGACAAGCAAACGTGCCCGCAGCAGTTTAAAGATGGCCGCCACACTTCAAACATGCATGAAAGAAGAACAGCGTTCAGTTATCCGATTTTTGAATAGTGAAGGTGTGAAGCCTATTGAAATACATAGAAGTATGAAGCTTCAGTATGGTGATGCATGTTTGTCACAGAAGCAAGTTTATGAATGGAGTGTGAAGTTCAAAAATGATGTAACAGCAGTATCAGACGCCCCTCGCCCGGGTCAGGCACAACGAGTTTCACGCCAGAGAATATTTCAACAGTTGAAGCCTTAGTGTTGGCAAATCGCCGAGTAACAATTGATGGATTGCAGAATTGTTAAACATTAGTCATAGTTCAGCTCACCACATTATGGATGATGTGCTCCAGTTTAGTATGTATCGGCAAGGTGGGTGCCGCAGCAGCTGACTCTAGAACTGAAACAGCGACGTGTTGACGCCTGTCAAGATCTTTTGAGGCGCTTTGAAGTAGAAGGTAATGGCTTCCTATCGAGAATCATTACTGGGAACGAAACTTGGATCCACTATCACCAACCGGAAACAAAAAGGGCGAGCAAGGAATGGCGCCATTCTTCATCACCAAACCATTTTACAGTCACCTGCAGGGAAGTATGCGGACCCTCTTTTGGGACAAACAAGACGTTGTCCTGGGGCATTATATGGAATTATATGCCTGTCACCAGCATTTCTTACACTGATCTCCTTAGAAATCATCTTCGACCCCCAATCAGGTCAAAGCGGCGTGGAATGTTGTCTACAGGTGTCCTTTTGCAACACGTCATCGCACGGCCCCATACTGCTCGCGTAACATTCAATATCTGGGTTTTGAGTGTCTTCAACATCTACCAGTCGACTTCGGTGGCTCAGTGGTTGCGTGGTCGCCTCTGATGCCCGAGTACGCGGGTTCGATCCCGGCCGAGGAAGACGAGGATTTTTCAGGGGGAAATCCTGAGATCACGCACTTCCTTCGGAAGGGAAGTAAAGCTGCACGTTAGTCCCGTTGGTCCCGTGTAGTCGTTTGCCGGCTGCACGTTAAAGAACCCTTGCGAGACAAAATTTGCGGCCCCTATAACGCCGTCCTGAAATGACCATAGCAGTTGAAAAGGACATTAATACCAAACCAAACCAATCAACATCTACCTTATTGACCAGATCTCGCCCGTAGTGATTACATGTTTGGGCCACTCAAGGAAGCAATGGTGGAAAGAAATTTCATTCAGATGAAGAGGTACAGCAGTCGGTGCACGAGTGGCTGCGCAGACAACCAAAAGAATTTTTTTCAAGAGGAATCTATGCAGTTTGTAAACGCTGGAAACCATGTATTGAACGTAACGGAGATTATGTAGAAAAATAATACAGTTGTTATTCACGTTTGCTCACTAAATAAAATTATAAAAAAGTTTTGCGGTTTTCATTTGACTCACCTTCGTAGTTCATGATGCCATGGTGTATATTGTTTTGGCAAAAAAAGTTTCCGTGTGAAAAAAATGACGAAATTTACTTTGGGAGCAACCCTCGTACATATTTTAATTTATGGGTCTACGCACCCCAGTTACTTTCGTGATAGAAGATAACTTTATAACTTTTGTCTCTTTCTCTAAGAATAAAAGTTATTAGTAAGTATAAAACTGTGTTCATTTAATTATTATTATTATATTCATCATCAAGCATATTTCCAATGCGTAAGTCATTTATACGTGACAAAAAAGGAGGATGTGGGTATCTGAAAGTTATTAGAGCTTATAGGTATGAGGTATGTTCAAAAAGTAACGAAAGTACGAGTTGAATATGATGATATGTCCATAGCACAAGTTCATAGCACAAAGGTAAAGAATTACATTAAAAAGACTGGTTTTTATTCATAATTTTTATTAAATATTAAAAATTTACAAACTGAAAACAAAATTCCAAAACTTAAAAGTGAAATTTCAAATTTTTTTTAATAAATCAGGAGTATTCTCCGCTAGATTTCTCGCGTCTACCACATATTATCACTTATAAAGTATGGTCAAGAATGGTTGAGAAGTCTCAGTTGCGTTGGTGTGGTCACGCGATATAGATGCCGCAAACTGGTTTCCCTAGGCAGTTGCTAATTTCCAAGCCATTTGGTAAGAGACAAACGGGATCAGTCTTGAACCAGATGATCTGGGTTCGAGTCGCTTGGGTATACCATTGAGGGACGTGCGCCTAATGTGACGAAAGATCGCGACTGCTGGAGATCCTCCATAGGGCTGCTACCTCCGCGACCTTAACGGATAAGCGGGTTTGAAAAGTAAATAAAATCTTGTAAGCATTCCAAGGAGGAGCTTTAGCAGTGAAGCAGAAATATATTTATACATTTATTAAAAAGAAATTAACCCCCCCCCCCCCCCCACCGAGTAGGGGAAGGCAAGTGGCAGATCTGCGGTCATCTATGTTTACCCCTTTATCTGCACTTTTTACCTCTCCCCTCTCTTAAAGTTTTTTAATCAAAAAAATTGATTTTCTCGAGCGTCATATGTATAAAATGTAAAAAACCTCGTATCTTCTTTCCTTTTTCATCATTTCCGAACGTATGATATATAACATGCCATATGTTGCCATAGTTCTAAGGACCTAGTGACTGCCACCCCGCAAATCCGATCCCACTGGAATAATGGGGCCTAAACTTCATAGTAATGTAGATCTTGCCTAAAGGAATCTGGATACTGGATTTTACGCCTTTACGTACCTAAATAGCACATAGATATGTTGCCCTCTCTGAATCCCAGCCCCGTATATCAATCAGAACCAAACTAAATAGTGCAAATGGGCATGCCCTTAGTAAGTTACATTCCGAATTTCAATCTTCCTCCTCAAAAAAATGTAGAAATTATGAAGGGAACGGACTGACATTATAAAACCAATAAGTAGCTCCATTCTTACGAGGGTCAGTCAAATGAAAACCGGAAATATTTTTTTACAGCTCCTTTATTACAGACAGAGTGGGTATACTATTTTTCAATGTAGTCCCCATCTTTTCGATGCATTTCCGCCACCGAATCGGGAAGGCTTGGATACCTCGGGAAAAAAAAAATCTTCATATAATGGAGATCTTGCTTATAGAATCTGCATACCTAGACCTTTTGGTCGAGTCTAATTTTCACCACCAAAACTCCGATCTTAATGGGCTAATCAAAACCAAACTAAATAGTGAAGGTGCACATGCCCATAGTAAGCTACATTCCGAATTTCAACCTTCTACCTCAAAAAATGTAGAAATGATGAAGGGTGATTCAAATCGTGTGTAAAATAAAACCAATAAGTAGCTCCATTTTTCCGCTACTTAATATGCTTATAGATTATGAGCACTTGAGCAATCTTGCGTAGACAAAGCGATTTCACGTGCGCGCGCCGATGTCAATAATGCTTAAAAGATGAATAGAAGGTAACAATGTATTCCTTCTTGACAAATCGATTGTTATTTGACATGCCAGTATCGTTGAATTCTTTACACTCACTGTTTTAGCACATGAAGTCGACTTAAAGGGGTCCACGAAAAATTCTGAAAAGTTGATAAGGCCGAACTAAGACTTTGTTGGTCATATTTCTGAAAACAGAATTTGAAAAAGTTAATCCGTTTTCAAGTTATCGTGCAAACGGCGGACGAACGGACGGTCGGATAAACGTACAGACCAAGGGCGCATTCTTATAAATAGCTTTTATGCTAAAGCTCCTAATAAGTAAGTATACACTGTTGCAGATGAGGTACGTACCAAATATGAGGACTGTCTTCCTGGAATAGATGGGATATTCCAGCAGGAAAATGCAACATGTCATACGGCCAGAATTTTCTGTGAATATTTGGAGGAACACGATTTTCACTTTCAGATGCTTTTCTGCCCCCTAATTCCTCAGACATTTCGTATCATCTCGAACGCCATGTTCGTTCCATGAATCCTCTACCACACAGCATTAAGCAGTTGTCGGATGCATTCCAGTCTGCATAACTCCAGATACAGTCAACATTTTCCAGCATCTTACTGTTGTTCATGCTGGACACCACTGTTATTTTGATCACTAGTTGGTGGTGGCTCGACTGCGTATTTATTGAAAGAGAGTCATATTTATACGACTTTCTTGCTTGTTTTTAAGTCTTCTACCACTTCCCCAAAAATTTTCCTAAAATTTATTTTGATAAGTTATAAATTGTAAATGTATCAACTTGAAATATATAATCAAGGTTGATCTGCAACAGGCAAAATCACCCAAAACAGGATTAATATAGAAAAGAGAAATAAAATTTTTAATAAAAAGCTTAAAAAGTTACGTTAAGTGTTAAATCTGAAATTGTTATACTTAAGTTAGTTCTATAGAAACAAATGAGGGCGGTTAAAAAGGTTGTTCATGCAGGAACCCCCCCAAAAAATTTTCCACTTTGTCAATTATTTCTGTTGCTCATCGGGCCATACCTTTGTTTCAAGTGTGTTTTTTATTGACGCAGTCAACTCGCCATGAAAAAGTCTGTTTGCTACTTGAACTCTGTTTCTTGTGGTTGATGAAGTAATCCAGTGTTGGCGGTCAATATCAAAATGGATCTGAACGCATTTGTTCGACGTACCTTTGAACCCACCTGCTTGGACAAGCGAATTTTCAACAATAGATTTGTTCGCACATTCATTCGTGGGGTTATTGTCCACAAGCCTCCTCTGACTTCTCCGTTGGGGTATTTGTCCTCTGGGTCGTTCTCTAGGGCTTTTGTCCAAGCATGTTCACACATGGCATTTTTGTATACCTACATTCAAAACTTAAACAGGCCTGTTCCTTGACTTTGACACGCAAGTGTCGTGTAATCCTTTTGAAGGGAGGATTACGGTAACCCTAAAAGTTAAGGTGAAACCAAGTGACAAAACTATTATTGTCTAACAATGACAGCTACGACAAAGTGTGGCACATTTGTTGTGTTCGAAGCTTATACTCTATTTTCTATTTTCGAATTATAGCTGTATATTTTAACGATAGATTCTATCGACTGGGCATGCTCGACTAACCACAATTCGTCATTTCACAATCCGCTTATCCCAAGCTAGAGTAGATAATATTATACAGACTGAGAAGTTATTATTACATGGGAATTAATATAAAAAGTTACACCGGATCGCATAGTTGATCCCCAATTATCGGATGTTTTACAAGGGGGAAGAAATAGTGGACGTGAGCGGAAAGATTCCTAAGCGTCAATCTTTAGTCAAATGGACGGGATATGCCCAGCCTACTTGGAAACCAGAAACGAACCTTCCAAGGTGCAAAGGATTAATAGTTGTTGTTTTTTTCAACAGTGCAAAGAGAAACGGGCAAAACAAAAGGGAAGGAAAAAAAAATGATGATGTAAATCAGGTGAATTCTGTTATGCAGGCAAAGCTGCTTTCGGCGGCGGGGAGAATGTCACAGCGATTCCCGAAGAGGAGCCAAACACGTTACTTTTATGTGACCTCATCGCCCGTAACGTCAACCTTGTGCTCTGAGGAAAAAAACGAATGAGAGGGAGAATGAGGTGATGACGAAACCATTTCATGAAATGCTTTAAAAATGAGGAGATAATGGAGGGTTAGCAGACTACTGAGAAAGAGTGGAAAGGCGACAGAGGAAGCAGTCCCTTTGCTCGGTGCTGTTATATGTCAGGAGAGAGAAAATTGAGCAACAATGAAAAACGGTCGCACATAAACGTCTCTCTCTCGAGGTTTGCAGCAAAACCCGGGTAAATGGGCCAGATATCTCCAGCAGCACGATTTACGAGGAAGGAAATATCTTGGCAACTACGATAAGAAATAACCCTTTCAAGGTTAGCACTGGCGGAAAAAAATCCCAACACCACAAAGGACTTGTGCTAGATGAATGAAATTTGGACAGTATATTCAGATATGGTATTTATTGAACTGATTCAAGTTTTAAGGTTACAACTTATAGGGGGCGCCACCAGCGCCACCCTGTACATGGTGAAAAGCACAGACTTTAGTACCCGCTGTAGTCGCCGCGCTGGTCATTACAGGCCTGCACACGTGCATGCATACGGTCGTAGAGATGCCGAATGTCATTTTGTGGTATGGCATTCCATGCCTGTTGTACCTGGATGGTCAGATCAGCGACAGTTGTTGCTGGTTGTGGAAGAGCCCTGACACGGCGTCCGACCATGTCCCAGACGTTCTCGATGGGCGACAGATCTGGTGATCGTGCTGGCCATGGTAGGATGTGGACACCCTGAAGGGCACGTTGGGTTGCAGCGGCAGTGTGGGGTCGAGCGTTATCCTGTTGGAACAGCCTCCCTGGCATACCAGCCATGAATGGCAGCACAATGCGTTCAACAACCATCCGAATGTAAACATTTGCCGTCATGGTGACTAGGATAACCACCCCAGTCCTGCTGTCGTAGGAAATCCCTCCCCATACCATAATGCCAGGGGTGGGGACAGTATGTCGACGACGGATACAGCTCGGTAACAGGACTTCCCCACTCCTCCTCCTGACCCTTGTGCGGCCATCAATCTGACCCAGACAGAAACGACTTTCATCCGTGAAGACCACAGACCTCCATTCTGCCCTCCAAGTCGCTCTGGCTTGACACCACTGAAGACGTGCCGCACGGTGTTGAGGGGTAAGAGGCAAACATGCCACAGGGCGCCTGAAATGGAGGTTCCTGGCCAGGAGACGGTTCCGAATTGTGCGTGGAGTGACGTTGGGTGCCACAGCAGCCCGAATGTCCGCTGCAGATGCTGTCCGATTTGCCACAGCCATCCTACAGATGCGCCGGTCAACCCTATCTCCAGTGGCCGGGGGTCGTCCAGATCCTGGTCTCCTGGTAATCCTGCCTTCCGTGGATCATTGCTGCCAACAGTTGCACACAGTGGCAACGTCTCGACCCATGCGTTCTGCAATAGCACGGAACGAAAGTCCACCCTCTCGAAGGCCCACTACAAGTCCTCGTTCGAATTGGGTTAGCTGCCCATACTCACGTCGCAGTCGCCTTCGAGGCATGTTTTACGTACTCTATCACACACGTTCACAAGTGTCTGAAGTGACACAGACGCGCGTCTGATCTCCTTTATATCTGTCATTGGAATGCCTCATTTGCATGTACAGGGTGGCGCTGGTGGCGCCCCCTATAAGTTGTAACCTTGCAACTCGAATCAATTGAATAAATGCCATAGCTGAATATACTTTCTAAACACAAGTCCTTCATATATTTCATTCATCTAACACAAGTCCTTCGTGGTGTTGGGATTTTTTTTCCGCCAGTGTATCTTCTTCGAAGGGGATTCCTCGAGCTGTAAACTGTCTATCGCTGCCTCTGAGTTTCCTTTTATCCAGCTGTATGTTCCTAAAACCGACTCGTCGTCAAATACTCGTATAGTGGGAATTTCCCGTGGTGTCCAAGCTTACTGGGAATACAGCCTGGGTGATTGCATCGGACTTAATTGAATGTTTTTTTGAGTGTGCGAAAATTTAAGCAGAATTTCTAATTTTTTCGTTATAGTTTTGAACTTTGGTTTTGCATGGATATTGTTTTAAATTTCAAGGAGATATAAGCCGTATCCATCGCAGGATATAACATTTGAACGAACTGTCTCGTGAGTAACATTTATTTTTTTTTACGCACACGTCTAACAGCTGTAGCAGTTATTCTCTAAGCCAGCACGCAGTCCTCACTGCTCGAACTGACATTACTTTAATTACAATCAACCAGTGTTTGCGCGTAATTCTAACATTTTGGTCTCAGTGGACTATATCCGTGATTGTATCGTCTATAAGTTGTGGGCAATATATTTTCATTTACACGGGTTACTTTATTATTTATTTTTATGTTTACTTAACTCCAATAAACATAATCTTTATAATATTCAAACCCCCTTACTTTCTCGTTTAAACACTTCCACTGCAATTACAACGTGACAAATATCACTTGTGTGTTTTTCAGATAAAAATTAATCTTAAATTTTACGTTTACTGACTTTTTATGGAGCATCCTGCGGAAGATGTTTATTTGGAAAAGCCTAAATAAAGTAATCCAAGTAACAGCTGATCATGCGACAAACTGCCAAATGCCTTACAGAAATCAAAATGAAACAAGCAAACTATTTATTGTCTCGAAACGGCAACATTAGAGCTGTTGATCTTCTCTTGATAAAACCAAATTGCCACGGAAGAGAATAAAAGTAAGATAAGAATAGATATCGTGGCCATTAGCGCCTCAAAACTTTAGGAAGAAGGGAATTAGTGAAATTGGTCTGAAGCAGCCAATAGTTTAATTGGCATAAACAAAAGCTAAATACAGCCTTTTTAGACAAAGCTACGGATTAACGGCAACTCTAGATCTCTATGGGGCTTGGTAAGAGTAGCAATAGATAGTCATATGAAGAAAAGTACCTAAGATATTATAATATCGGTTTTACCCGAGCTTTGGCCACCAAAAAGTTTCAGAGGGCAGATTACACAGGCCTGCGAAATTGAAGTTTTTGAAAAATACAAGAGAAGTTTCGCTCATTTTTATGTTATTTGGTGTGCTGATTTCGAAAATGGCCTCCATTTTTCCCATCACGTCAGGATTTTTTGCAAAATCGATGTTGAAATTTTTGATAAAATCCTATTTGAAAAGGAATTCTCGCGAACAATTTTGCATGTACTATCTGGCAACAGTGGGTTTTATCCATTTAAATCTATATAAAATAATTATAATCGATTCTTGGTGAGGCAAATTGATTTTTCATTATTATATTATTGAATTTTTTGTAGGTTTAAATGGATGAAAACCACTGTTGCCAGATCGCACGAGCCGCCTCTAGTCGAGAGAAAAACAAAAAGTCCCCTTGAGTTTAAACTTTTTACATCAAATTATCGTGCAGTTTGTAGAAATTTTTATGGTAAATGTGACAAAAACTAAAGTAAAATTGAATTTTTCAAGAAATCCTGACGTGACAGAAAATTTTAATTAAGTTTTTTGAAATCAGCACCAAAAAATACATAAAGTTAAGCTATCAATTCCCTAGTATTTTTTTTCATTGCAGGCCTGTGTTATTAATCTGTCACGTAAAATGAGAGTGAGGAGAGAATGCAGAGCTGATATTTTCAACACCGTTTATTTTATAAGACGTGACAAATTCTTTATAACACAAAATCGTATTTTGATACGAATTATTAATTATTTTGGTTAATAAATTCAAGAGAAGTTCTATCTTTTACCAGTTCTCCACCAAAAGCTGAATCTCTATGAAAACGTCCAATGCTGAGGGATAAATCTGAGGGATGAGTACCTTCAATGACGTGGAACTGATAACCGATGAATCTAAAAAAAATATAATTTAGGAATTAGTCGCATGTACAAATTTTGGGAACATTATCATAATTTAATAAATCGCTTGAATTAAAATCCTAATAATAACCTAACGCTGTACACTGAAGGATCTTACGTTTGGGGCTTGTTAAAAACAGGGTGATCCATTCAAGTGTAGACATAGAAATATCTCGAAAACAAAGCATTATACGAAAAAATATCGAAAATCAAAAGTGAATTACTTCGCGTGAGAAATTCATTAAGCCAAAAATTAGCCCCATCCCCCTCTTTGAGGGGGTGGGGGCGGGAGTAACTTTGAAATCTTAAACAGAAACCCCTATTTTTAATGGTATATTCAGATTGTACACAATATTCGAGAAATGCTTTTTTTCTTGGTGTTTTTTCAATTGATCCAACCGTTTAGAAGACAGAGGCCCTGAAAGTGTGGAACTTTTAAAGTTTTGAACCCAATTTTATCGATGAAGACAAAGAGATAGCTAGTGAGTCTTACAGACATTCCTATTCTACTTTTTAATGATCTTTAAGAATCCGAAGTCAGAATTTCAAAAATCCAATATTTTTCAGTACACATGCACAGACTCTGCCTCCATAGACTTTGCTTGTGCACTAAAAAATTTAGAATTTTTGAAATTCTGACTTCGGATTCTTAAAGACCATCAAAAAGTAGACAGGAATGTCTGCAAGACCCAATCTCTATCCCATCGATAAAATTGGGTTCAAAACTTTAAAAGTTCCGCACTTTCAGGGCCTCTATCTCCTAAACGGTTGGATCAATTGAAAAAACACCAAGAATAAAACATTTCTCGAATATACCATTAAAATAAGGGTTCCTATTTAAGATTTCAAAGTTCTTCACCCCCTCATAAGGGGGGGGGGAGGGGGCTAATTTTTTGGCTAATGAATTTCCACTTTTGATTTTGGACATTTTTTCGTACAATGCTTTGTTTTGGAGATATTTCCATGTCTACACTTAAAAAATCACACTGCACAGGGCAGTATAACGGGAAGCCTTCCCGTTATACTGCTCTGTAGTTATCTGCAACACCCTGTATATAAATCCTATTGAGCATTGATCCTCTTTTATTTCCTTGTTGCTCAGCTTGCTTCAATTTGGCCGATATTTGAGTCTGGAGTTGGTGCCTTGTTCTAATGAAACTGACTTGTTGTCAGTTATAGCGGTTATTAGAAGCAGTTTTTTCTGTTACAAATGCGTGTCCTTCTTTTTGCGGTATCTTGGAAAGAAGGGGAAATTTTACTTGCCTCGAATCGGCTTTAATAATTTTTCGATTCATAAAAGCTTCCTTTCCTCTCGCTGAGTGTCCTGGCCGTCTGTTCGCCATTATACTCAGGCGATTAAAAGAATACACAAGCCAACTACTTCCATTGCAATGGAAACTGAGCGACTCAGCCTTAACCTCATTTTAAAGTCACCCTTTTCCCTATACGAAATTCTCACAAAAACATTATTTATTTAACTGATATCTATTGAATATCGATAAATACGCTCTTCTTCGAATTGCCTGTCTACATTCACAATTATTTCTCTCGCTGTGCTCGGCAAAACCTTTCTTTGAGACATGGCAACTATTAAGACTTTAAGAAATAGAACAAAGGCTGAGGAAGAGAGGCTACGGTTAAATATGATTGGCTGCGTTGTACACTATATGATCAAAGGAGTTGGGACACCCCTGTGAACACCTGGGCTGTTTCTCCTGGACTGGACTGGGCCCGCTCATCAAGATAGACGGAAGCCTCAATGCTGATGGCTACAGGACCATTCTGGATAACGAGGCACTTCCAACGCTGTGGGAACACTTCGGTGACGGGCCATTCCTCTTCCAGCACGACAATGCGCCTTGCCACAAAGCAAGATCCATATCCGACTGGTTTGAAGAGATGCGGGTTGAAGAACTGGATTGGCCCGCCCAGAGTCCTGATTCAACCCCATCGAACATCTTTGGGACGAATTGGAACGACGTGTGAGATCCAGGATGGTTCGCCCTACATGCGTCCAGGAACTGACCACGACACTTCTCGAAGAATGGAGGGGGACACATACCGTAAACTTATGGACAGTATGCCATGTAGGGTGGAGGCAATGATAGCAGCTCGGGGTGGTCCTACACACTACTGATTGAAGGTTTTTGCGGCTTTACGGTAGAGCAACAGGTGTCCCAACTCCTTTGATCATGAGAACGCTCGTGAAGTTTCTCTAAATCTCGAGGCTACTTCTACTCCTGCTACAGAACATACACTTCTGTTCGCCGACAAATGAGAGATTAACATGCCTTTCTTCAACAAGCGTATGGCAATCCTAAACTTTTTGTTTGCGTCGTCTGCTCAATCACCGCTTCGATGACAATCATTTATCCTCACCATTTATATTATATCATTTGTGGCGTTAATATTTTAATTGGATTGTTTTAAAATTCAGATTTTGATATAAGAAATACTTTTAGATCTGCTTTACCTTTTTTATAATCTTACTATTTAATGCAGTTTAAAGTTTGTTGCATTTTTATTTTGATTTTTGTTATTATTATTTAGTTTAATTTTTATATATTGATGTTTAAATTATTTCAATGTCCTCAACGTTATTTGTAATTTTGTCTCTGAAGAAAATTCATAGAACACTTGTAAGTTAGGTTGCGTATATTAACTCTACGTGCGAGGAGCGTTTTAGATTCACAATTCTATTTTCCTTTCAAGGAATTTGCACATCAGTTTATCGCCCTGATGTTGGCCGCCAATTTGTCATATTTAAAAGGAGAACAATTTTCTCTATTATTATTATTTATTATTTTTTATGCATTAAGGATGGCGTGTGATCATTAAATAAACTCTTCTTCCATAATAGAGGACGATGGTTTTGTGTACCCATTTTATTTAATTTTTTTTTCTTATCTTCTCGTTTAATTGGATTTTCCCCTAGCCCACGTCTCTCTCCTTCCACCGACTGCTTAATTTGACAATTTATATTCCAAACGTGGGTTTTTTAAAGGGGTTGGGGTGAGGAAGAGCCCCACCTTCAAGGCCCACGCTTAGATTCCTACAATTCTATACATATAATAAATTCTTCAATTGCAATATGTTTTTCGATTTTTCCTTTTTGGCATTGGAACGAAATTCCCCTCGGAAATCGATTTCCCTTCTTTTCCTCACCGTCATGTTGTTGTAATGAGGTGAAGAAAAAATTTTCGCCCCCGTTAGAGCGTAGAAAATGAAATAAAAATCGAAACAGATCGAGTAGTCGATGTGTTTGTGTTTTTTTTCGTTCATTGGCTCTTGAGTCCAGTTTTTCTGTTTTATTGGGTTCCTGTCAACGTTTCTTCCTTGGTGCACAATTCTTCATTTTCTTTTCTCCTTCCCCGTACGCTCGAATTTGTTTTCTGTTTTCCTTCCCCTTTACTCTCCTTTCTACTTAATCCAACAAGCAGCGGTAACAATAAGAAAATAAATGATAAAACTCAACTTTGTTTTGCTTTCTCCATCCTCTTCCAAACTCCAACCACACCGATCACTGTATAAATCTCAGTAGCAACAAAACCTCGGATTCCACAACTTCACTGTGTCCCTAAAGGCCATCCAAGAATAATGAACAAATAGAAACGGAGCAAAAATACTTAAACCTGTGTTGCCTGTGTCCAAGGTTTTTTTATTATTCAGTTTAAGCGGAAACACGTTCTATTTGTTTAGTGTACCATTAAAAAAAACAACAACAAAAACTTCTCTTGCCTAATATTCTGGGGAGCAACTACTAAATCTAACATCCTACGCTTATATAGACTACAAAAATGGTTTACCCGTCTCTTGCTAAAACTTCAAAAGCCAGCTCCAGTCTCTCACCTATTTAAAACTGTCGGATTAATCCCAATACACCAGCTATACTCCATAAATTTAGCAATTTTCCTTTTTAAAGCGCTCAACAAGAATATTATAACGTCCCTTCCCCGTTCACCATTCATTACAAACAATGCACCCCCCTACAATATCCGCCAAGCCGACTCTCTCCAAAAGGCGTTTATTAAGCATAGCTATCAGCTAAAAAGTGTTTCCATCTCAGGCAGTAAACTCTGGTCCTCCTTACCTTTGGATCTCCGCGCCTTATCGAACATCACTACCTTTAAAAACCCCATAAAGAACCACTTCTCCCCTTTAATTAATAACCAACCTTATCCCCGCTTACCCCTTTCCAAAATTTCAAATACCAATTTGTGTTACACTGTATCTCTGTCCCCATCCTGGGACCTACCTTGTCGGCCCTTAGCCATACTGGCCCAGGATGGATGATTGTATTTTTCCTATAGATGAAAATAAAATAAATAAAAATAAAATAGACTTCCCTATCTTTATGTAACTTTCAACTCAGTTAAATCGAAATTCAATTATGGTTTCCATAGATAAGATATTGAATGGACAACGACGACGACTCTTAGGCAGAAATAATAGGAGCGTTAATCGAACGATCATCGTCTGCATCGTATCTTAATCCATAGCGCTATAATACACAACTTCACTATGTGATAAAAAAGCTTCAAATGAAACAAAATTTTGCAAGTAAAGAAATGAGATCTGATGTTACGCTTTCACCTTGATCACTTGGTAGTCTTTAGGACATTTGGAGGCAGGCTTACTGTACTATCGTGGTCCCTGATTCGAATCGAGGTCTGGTATTTTTCCTTTCGTTTTCATCTTAACATATTTACCTTCTATTAGAGCATAATTTTCAGACTGAATGTATTACTTTGCAGCGAAAATCTTTTTTCGTTATTAGACAAAGGATTTTGCTTTCGCCCTTGCCCCTATCGGCTATCATTCTCTGCACGGACGATCGTCTACAGCCAATGCTCCTGAAAAAAGCTCCATCTTCCAAACCCTTTTTTTTCTTTCTTTTCTTCCAAACCCTTTTTTTTTGAATTTCCAGGAACGTTCCCTTGAAACAAAAGTCTCGTTTATCGCGCAATCTTTCCTGGAAAATCAAACACAAATTTTTTAGATTATACTCGCTGACGTTACAATCATTTTGTTTTGTCCTGACTTTGTGCTGTTAACGCGCCCATATATCTAACCAATCAACCAGCCAACTTTTTTCGACAATACGATGAAGATCAACATTCCTATGAAGTTTGGGCCAAATTGTTCCACTGGGGTCGGTGTTGCGGGAGTAACAGCCATGTGGTCTTCAGAATTATTCGGTCGGAAATGATGAGAAATGAAAGATATTTTCATTCACATTCTTTCGTATTAGAGCTCTTTCCCAGTTTCTAAATACTACGTTAGAGCAAATCAATTTTTTGATTTAAAAAACGCGGATAAAAGGGGTAAAAAAAACAACATAAAACAGTCAGGTCTTCCGCTACTTTCCTACAGGCCCCGAGCTAACACCTTCTAGAGAGAAGGCCTGCACATGGAAACGTCATATATTGTTATACGGGACCAACGAAATAACGGGTCCCAGCGCGGAAAAATCACCTGACCATCTTAGTCCGAGTAACAATGCAATCTTCTTTGTTTCCATTTTGGATTTTAACAATCAGTATTTTTTCGTTTGTTGGAAATAATGAAGGTTGGATTCTTGGCCGGACTAAGATGGTCAGGTGACTTTTCCGCGCTGGGGCCCGTTGTTATATCATAAACAGTCATCGTTAATCGCATTTCTACCAATAGTAAGCCTAAATTATGACCTTTTATGATGAGGTAACTATGTATTGGTGAGGTGCTCAGGCTTTCTCTCTAAGAGGTGTTGCCCAAGCACCGTAACGAAAATCGATTAGGTTCCCACCTAATGAGAATGACTGAAAAAATTGGCAAGAAAAGGAAAATAAATGATATACAGGGTGCGGCAGATATTTGAGAACACGTGAACATGACGTAATAATCCATACGTCATACTATTTAATAATTCCGAAATGAGGCAGATAAACATGGCGGATCTAAAGATAACCCAGCGAATGAAGCGACATGGCTGCAGGACACTCCGACTCCGAGATTGCTGCATTCCTGAAAGTCGCCCGTTCATTCGTGTTCAAAGTTCAGGGATAACTGGACGCTGCCAGTGGTGATGTGTTCAAAGTTCGTTCGATGTGCCAACCGTTTCACAGAGGAAACGACATTGTCGGCGCTCGGACCGTATCAGGACGCCGAAATTCATCCGTTCTATCCAAGCTGCAATCGATGAGGATCCTGGGAAGTCCGTAAGGAGGCAGTTGCAGGTTAATGAGGCGACCATTCGACCTGTGGTGCATGAAGACTCCCGTTAAAAGTCGTATGTGTTGCGGAAGGGACTCTGCTCCAAGTCATAAGGCCCACAGCACCCAAGCATGGATGAGCACGAATCTTCACGAACATATTTTTATTAGCTTCTATTTGTTTTATTAGCTCTATTTATTTTATTTGTTTTTCCAATTTATTCTTTTGGATTTATTCGTTTTGTTTTACGTTGCTTGCTTTATTTATTTTGATTAATTTTGTTTACTTTATTATCTGAAATAATGCAATTAGCTTGTAAAACTTTTTTTGCATATTCTTTATATTTGTTATTTACTAACCATATTTTTCAATTTTGTTTCTACTTGTATATTCTATTTTGCAATGTCCTCCTGGCCTAACTCGTTGGTTTATACCATACTGGCCTTGAAGGGCACAATTGTATTGCACTAACCCATCGAATAAATAAATAAAAAAATAAATAAATATCCCTCCCAACATGTCCCCCCCCCCCCCCTCCAGCTCCCCTGATCTCAATCCTTTGGACTATTACGCCTGGGGTGTCGTTGAGAGGGAGTCCAACAAGCATCCACACAAGACCGTTGAAGCTCTCAGGCCAGCTATTGTGGAGGCAATGGCAGAAATCCAGAAGACCCACCTCATTGCTGCCTGCCAGCAGTTTCGATAGCGTGTGGAGGCTATCATTGCGGCGGACGATGGGTTTATTGAATAACGATATGTATTTTGTAGTCCTTTATACAAAAATGTAAATTGTATTAAAGGCGCTGTGGTATCTTACTGTATAGACGGGCTTTGACCGGCATGCCGTATATAATCGAGGATGACCAGGGGGCCGTAAAACCCCGTTTTATACGGCATGCCGGAGAATTCAAGACAGAAAATTGCGTTTTCCCCTCACTAGTAGGCGCTTGTTATTTCTTCAGTTTGACAATGGCGAATGATTTAAATTCTGGGGCAATTACCGGTAACCCTTCTTCTTCTGATATAAATGACGACAACAGGAGAGACAAAAGCGACACCACTACTCGAAAGTTATCTTACACACTGAAGTTTAAGATGCGAGTTCTTCATAAATTGGATGAACTAAATGGAAACGTAAGAGGCACAGCAAGTTATTTCGACATTCCTAGATCTTGTGTTTTCCACAAGAGAGCGAAATAAGTTAAAACTGATGTAAGTGTTTCCATACGCAAGAGGCGTCATTTACCTTCAGATCAGGCTTCATTAAAAAAAAAAGGCAAATTTCCCGAACTGGAAGAAGCATTAGTTTTGCGGATGCGTGAACAACGGCTTAATGGCTATTCAGTTACGGGAAATCAGATCCGAATAAATCACAAGCCTTATTTGAAGAACTCAAGTTAAGTGGAAGTTTCAAAACTTCACATGGTTGGTTGAGTCGCTTCGTCATACGGCATGCTTTGTCCCATCGTTCAGTGACCAGTGTTGGGCAGAAAGTACCTCAAAAGGCAAAATCCTTGGCTGAAACTTTCTTCTTATACTTTGATTCTAAAGCAACAGCAGTAGAACTGGCAAATATAGGCAACATGGATGAAACTGCAATGTGGTTCGATTTACCCTGTTCGAAAACTTTCGATTTTAAAGGAGAGAAACATGTCGTATGCAAAACCACTGGAAAAGAAAAATTGCGCTATACTGTTGTGCTGAGTGTCATGGCTGATGGTAAAAAACTGAAACCCGTGAAAATCTTTAAAGGGCTTAAAAATGTGCCAAAAGGTTGCTTTCCAAAAGAAGTTTATGTTACAGTGGCAATGAAAGGGTCCATAACAGCGGGACTGACGAAGGAATACAAGAAAAACATTTGGAATTGCCGTACTGGTGTAATTTTTAAACCACCTTCAATCTTGGTTTATGATAGTGCACCTGCCCATTTAAAGCAACAGGTAAACTATTTTAATATACTTTTAATGATAGGCAGCAAATTTATTATCAGTTTGTATTATTTACCATAAACAATTGACACCGGTATGTAAGTTTAGTTTAGAATATAATATTGCTAATAAAACATTACCGGTAAATTTTGAATAAATTAATATTATTAATATTAGCTAACCTACCGATACATTATTGTCAGGTTAAAAGTAGTTTTGCACAACGTTATAACACGGCAGTATGCACTATTCCTGGTGGATTGATCCCGCTTATTCAACCAGCAGATGTTTCGTGGTATAAGCCCTTTAAAACTGCAATGAAAGAATTTTGGAACAATTGAATGAAAAACGGGGAACAAGAATTTACAAAATCTGGTAAACGTAAAAGTGCTTCCTATGAACAGATTGCAAACTGAGTACGAGACGCGTGGAATGATATTTCCACTGACGTAATCGTAAGCTCATTTACTGAGTGTGGACTTTCAAAATATTGGAAACCGGAAATGATGTTGGTAACGAAAAGGAAGCAGGACTGGCTTGACAGACGGTGAAAATAGTGATACTGATCGTTCAGATGACGAATAACTTTTCCTGTTTTATTTTTTTTTTCATTTTCTTATTTTGTTTGGTGGTATTTGGTTTCCTAGCATATGTCATCTGTGTTCTCATTGTATTTAGCATTGCTTTCTTCATGTTACATTTTTAGAATATTCCTCCTGTTTAACTTAATTTGTAATGTTTGTAAGCTGCATATCAAATGCAGTTAATACTATGTATGCCCATACGAAAGATAACCTTTTAATAAAATCATCCTACGTTCGACCTAAACAGAATAAACTTCGTAATTTAATGTTACTTTGCAACGCAACAATTTGTTTATAAATACAATGTAATTAATAATTATCAAAAAAATATTCACATTTTGCGGTCGTCTTCGCTTTTTTCCGGCATGACCGCAAAAAAGGAGACAGGAAATTTGGTGAACTCAGATTTTCCGGCATGCCGGTAAAAGCGCGCCTATACGTTAAGTTTCTGCTTCTTTTACCTGCGGACGTCGTTTTGTTCTCAAATAACTGCCGCACCCTGTACAAAAACATTTTTAAGTATACATTTTACTTTAAAAGGTGCACTATGAAGTACAAAATAGTTTTTTGAGGATTCTCATTAAAATTTTTAAAAAGGCATAAGTGTGGTGGCGCGTGGGTTTTTCATTTTAAAATTTAATATTAAAGTCGACTCTTCAGTAAAGACAGCAGTCCAACAATGGAAATCGTGCGTCTGCACCGACACCACCACCTAAAGAGAAAGCCTGCACACGCAAAAGACATACATTGATATATCATCATACGAAGTCATAATTTAGGGCTTATATCACGGTCTATAGATATAAATGGTCATCGAGCTCCACTGAAAAATGAAGCTAAAGTTGCGGAGAAGGGTGGTGACAACCTATACCGTAAGCTTTAAGCATGAGCCGCCATTTTGAATCCATGGTCGAAAGTGACAATTGAGTTACTAAATTGTTAAATTCGTCGTTATTTTAAAGAAGTTTACTGGTGTTTGAAGTTATGCAGTTTTAAATTAGACCTTTAGTTTTATGTAAAACCACTCGTTTGTTTTGATTATAGAAAAAGATAAATAAATTTACCAACAAAATAAAAAAAGAGTGCAAATCCAAGAATAAAACATATAATAAAAAAACTTTTTAAGCACACATTTTACTTCATAAAGTGCACACATTTTTACTTCGAAGTAGTCTGAATCTGTGTATTTAAATTCCATTCCCATTGATCAAATAATTAATGGAGACGCACTATATAATCCTAATAAGAATAAATATTTTTTGTCCCCTTCTTTGGCCCTCTTGCCATTCCGTTCTTGTGTTGCCATAGAAACATCGGGAGGGGAGACGGGGTGAGGAGAGAAAGCTAACTTTGGAATGGGGGGGGGGGGGG
>JAHWFO010083124.1:556825-585468 GCA_023313115.1 Rhysida immarginata
ATGGGGGGGGGGGGGGAGGTTGTAACTGTTCAAATTTTGAAATACTTAAATTTGATTGGTCAGATTCTTTCCTTCGAAAAGAGAGGGAAAGTACGGAAGACGAGATATGGCAGCGGGAATGAACTAATGCAGCTAATCACTAATGCTGATGCATCGAACTCCGCAATCATAGAACGGTGCAGTTTTATCAATAAGTAGAACGTTACCTATGAGTGGCGAAGACTGAAATTTGCATCGTGAACGATATTACACATTCACATTTAGATTCAGTAAGTGAATCCACACACGAGACAGAGCTCGCATTTGTGCATAATGGGAACTAATGTTCTCTAACATATCGCAAGCATAGTCAATTGGACAAGGTGCGGAAAGCTTAAGAGACTGGATGTAATCTCTGTGACAAGGGAGTGAACTTCGTTGGACTTCAGAAGGAATGCTGTGACAATGAAGGGGCATCGATAAGTACAACGATAAGGTACACACAGGAGCATCGTCAGCGGAACCACTTAGGGCTAGCGCCAGCTAGCAAGGAGCGTCGAAACGGCATCAACTTTAAGTGCATCGTTGAGAAACAATGATCCAAAAGCGTGAGTGAAACGGCTCTTCGAGTGTGCAAACAAAGATAAGTACTTGTGGATTTGTGTTAAATTAATAAATTCATCAGAAAAAACGCTGAGATCTCATTGATGAAGTGTGTTACTGCGCAGAACATTTATTTTTAAGTAATATGCCATACAGTGCGAGGGAAAGAATCTCTTAGAAAATTATGTTAAATGTTAAGTAATACCGAGCGCTCGTTCATAAACTATTTTATATATGAATGCTGATATTCTCTATTACTAAAAAACTAATCCCTACCGCATATTTTGTAACTTTAATCGAATAAAGAATTCATTTGTTTATTAAAAGCGTTGTCTCTCCTGGGTTTTATCTGATTAAGCGCATGTTAACTTTAAGAGGAACTGGTGGGCACTCAGGGAACAAGTCATTTGTCAGAATACAGATTA
This sequence comes from Rhysida immarginata, assembly GCA_023313115.1. Taxonomy (NCBI): domain Eukaryota; kingdom Metazoa; phylum Arthropoda; class Chilopoda; order Scolopendromorpha; family Scolopendridae; genus Rhysida; species Rhysida immarginata. Next base: position 557,833 of record JAHWFO010083124.1, read on the forward strand.
GTGTTTAATTAAAGAATTGGATATAGGCTTATTGCGGGACACAACACGTTTTAACTAGCCATAATTTTCTTCTTGCAACACTTGCGGGAAAACGAAAAAGCCTTCTACCTTTTTCGGAGTGATTACTGCAGTCAGTCGGGAACGCAGCAAACAGGCATCGTCTGCTCGTTAAAATTCGATGTTAATAATCTATTTTAGAAGGTCAAGTGATTAAAGTTTCAATTACATACAACAAAAAGATCAGCAAACTAAACAAATAAAAAAATTCTATCATTACCAAGCGAGACTCTAATATCTTACTAGTATTTGTGTAAAAAGCATGTGTTTTCCTATGCGTGGCTGAGTACTTCCGGATTCAAAATGGTGGCCGGAACCTAAAAAATGGCGATTTGTCATCACCCTTCTCCGCCTTATCCAGGCACTCTCTAGCCCAACTGCACCTGCAGCGCCGCCCTATCGGGAGATAGAAACTTTACTTTTATTTTCACTTTGAATGAAAGACCTCTATCGTAGGTCACGGTCAGGCCTAGTTAAGGCTCTAAATAGGTGCCCTACCCTGGCGCTCTAAACATATCTAGACATCTCCAGTGCTGCGATAGGAGAGACAAAGAAGAGAGAGCAGCAGCAGTGATGGGAGCATTACAGTATCGTTACAAAAGCATGACCTTACAAATGGTACTCAGCGATTTGGATGATGAGCCCACTCACTCAAGTCATGTCCACAACTTGAAAATAGCCTCTAACATCTCACTGTGAAACAGCACAGATGGTAAATTACAAGAAAAACTACTTGGGCAAGATCGTCGAGATGAAAACAATGACGAAATCTTCATCACCGTCATGGAGAAGTCCGGTTTTCACTGGAAATGGCTGGCGAAGTCCGTAGAAAGTTTCTACTCAAAGAAAGAAATAGTACACCTTATCAACCCAGCTAAACTTAGTCGTCGGGGGATTAACACATTGAAAAAGCTTGATGTTTATAAAGATTTTTAGAGTGCCAGATGTTTTTATAACGAATGTATAGCTTTCACGACTATTTGATTGAATGAAAATTACTTGATTCAAAAATAAAATTAGTGAACGTCGTGAAAAGAGAAAGGAGGAGTACGGAAACAAATAGTCAGTTTTGAGAGGAAAGTTTAATTAACATTTCCAATTTGATGAATAAATGAAATACAAGATCGACTTCGGGAATAACAATAAAGTGTAAAGTCCGGTCCAATTAAAGCCGTCGAGTCGCTGCGAAGAAGGCGTTGACCTCTCGGGGTATAGAACTTGCTGGCGGGATCGGTAGGAGCAGTCGGGCCTCGATCGTTACTTGCGTCCAGCGTTGTGATAACCATCGGTCAAACCTGGGCACCGTAGATTCCGTCAATGGCGACCCTCCTGGGTTTCTGTAGATCCCTTGGGTGACCCTATGAGCGTTGAAGGCAGCCAAGCTTGGCTCGCGTTGAGAGCTCTCTCCGCGGAGCGCGCTTGCAGTGCCTATGGCGTCAATCTCCGGGTCAGTTGGGACACTGGCTGGGTAGGGTGAACGTGCGTGTTCGCTATCGTTCTCGTGGCAGGCGGGCTAAGCTGAGTGTCGGAATGTCGTAGTCCCTTCGGTGCAACGGGATCACCTTCATTCGCAAGAGTGCTGTCTGAAGTCGGCGCGCTGTCCGGGTCAAGGTCCATTAACAAGGGTTTTCCAGTGCGCAGATCACATATGACGTCAAAGTTCCCATTTCGAAAGTTAATTGGCGAAAACATGAAGATATACAAAGAAAATATAAACAAAAGAAATTGTTTAATAAAATAAGAGTAATGTTTTTTAAAAATAGATTAACAATTTTTGACAATTAAAATAGCTTTTGAACATATCAATTATATTAAAAGAAAAATATTAAAAGAATAACACGTTAAATTGTAACTTTATTTATTTGTAATGTTTTTGTGTAATTGAAGTTTGAATTTTTTTTTCAAGTAAACATTTTAAACTTATGGAAAAGTGATGTGATTAAGAAAAAGGAGGGAATTTTTTTCCATTTCTTCCTAAATATTTTTAATAAAAGTCAATTTTGTGTAGATTAATATATTAAAATCAAAAGTAAACACTTATTTGAATAAAGGTGTTAAACATTAACTTATTTCTTATTTTTAATTTTTTTCCATTTTTCTTTTTATAATGCGATTGAAATTTACAATCTTTTCATTTAAACAGCAGCAACCAAGCATTTTAAAGGACTTGTGCGTGAAGGATTATGGGTGTTTTGGGAATTGTGACATGATGCGCAGATACAACTTGTTTTGAACACAGATCTGGAAGACCCTTGTTAACGGACCTTGGTCCGGGTATGAGACGTCCTTATTCGTGTCTTCTCGTGCCGGCAGCTGGGCAGTAGTCCTCGTGGCGGAGTCCTGCTTCTTGTGGCCTGAAGAGAATCCTGTAGCAGACGCAACGTTGTCCGTGGAAACCTCTATCGCATTGATCAGATTTTGGGCGTTAGAAGTCCTCTGGTCTTCCTCGTCTTGTGAGGCGTTTGTTGGTCTACAGATGCTCTCAATCCGGGCGTCAGAGCTTTTCTTGGTTCTCGGGTCACTATCATTAGAATTGAAGAAAGTTCGATTAGTAATGTAAAATTGTCTCTCACTTGCCTGTCGACATGACCTCGGGCGACGGTGAGAATATGGCCGATTCGTCGGAACGCTTCTCGGGCTCACGTTCTCCTTGCTGGCCTGTCAACGGGCCTGTCAAGAGCCGCGATCTGAATCCCATTGAACTACTGTGGAATGAGTTGGAACGTCGACTACGAGCCAGACCACGCCGTCCTTCATACGCGGCTGAACTACCCAGTGCTCTGAGTCAAGATTGGAGAGAAATCCCAGCTTCTTACTACCAAAAACTAGTGGAAAATCTTCCTCGGAGGGCGGTGGTTGTCATTACAGAAATGCTGGTGTCCCTAAACTTTTGATCATTTAGTGTAAATGAAATTTGGTATCTACGCCTTACATCAACTTTTGCACCAAATATGCCTATCGAAAGTGCCCTTTACTTAAACACACGCTCTATTTTCATCATATAAATAGGATTTTAAATAAAGGTAAAGAAATAAAAATTAGTATAATGAAGAAAGACAATTAGATATCAAATATTCAGCCCAATCGCACACAAAAAGGGATGCTTTGCCTGAACATTAAATATTTTTCTTAATGTGAAGCAAGTGAAACTACAAAAGTAAATATATTAACTTCTCCGTTCCTTTTAACCATTAAGACAGTATTAATTTTAATTGTTGTTTAATTAATATATCTGAAAAGAGGCCATATTTCAGCAACCCGTGGCCCGATTTGAACCAAACCTGATTCATTATGCAAGTTAGTCCATTTCAGGGAGACCTATTTAAAACAGTTTTTGGTCTATCGTACATCGTTTGAATACAACAAAGTATAAGGGGGCATAAATTATTGGAACCATAAAAAAAGGTACGTTTTAACTCTAGATGATCTGTCGAGGCGGTTTCTCAATTCAGAAAGTTTTTGGCTGATTTCATTAAGTGAATGATCCCAGCATGCAACGCTGCATTGCACTATAATCCAAATGATGACTCCCGAGCGGAAAACATTAAAAACTCCGATTAAAAATCATCGACGTTACCATGAAGACCCACCTGATATGAGATTATTAAATCGCTGCCTAAAACAAGTTCAAACAACAGGAAATGTATTGCACGGAAGGGCGCGGATAAGCCATCAATGTCGAATGAAAGTATTGTAAAAATTACACAATCGTTCAACCGCAGCCCAGAGAAATCACCGTGTCGTACAAGTTTGGAACTGACTTTTTCAAGGAGCATTATCCGTAAGGTTTTCTCATCAACAAACTGCTATTTCATCTGTTTGATCCAATGAAGAGGTTCAAGGCCAGGCAACGGTTTCATTCTGACAAGGACAAGAAATCGTTCGACTTTTACGCAAATGGTTAATGAAATGTTTCATCACAAAACGGACTTTTACGCAAATGGTTAATGTAATGCCTACTCGTCTGAAGCTTCATCCCTATAAAATTCACTGAACTGGAAAAGGATTATTGCAGTAAAATCCACCTGTTACATCTGTAACGCCCCTTTTTTATAACTTCGAAGTAATTTATAGTCTTTGCCAACGATTTCTACTGTTTAAGCTGTGTTTTAGGAGCTCCACCAATATTAAGATAAAAATTGAACTTTTAAGTCTATTTTTTTACTGCTAACCTAAGACTAGGCCTTTAAAAATATCAATACTAAAATGCATTTTGTTGATAACCACTATGTCTCTTTGAACTCTTTATTTTAGACGACGTCGAGAATTTTTTTGTTTTCTACAAGAATTTGAGTTAATTCGAAGTGGTTTTAAACAAAGTACTTCGAAATGCAGAGCGTGCTAAACAATCCTTCTTACGTCGCATGGAGGATGCTACGTGTCAAATAAAAAAAAAACAATGTTTGCACCAGCGTGCTATGCATTTTCGGAATAATACATTGGTTTTGGTAGTCTTAATCTTTTGCGAAGACGACTGGTCGCCCACTGAATTCGACTACTTCACTGCTTCCTCCAATTCCAGCGAGCCATGGGGTATGTTTACCATCAGTGTTGTACCTGGTATTTTTAAACTCCTGAGTGTAGTAGTGCTTTTGGGTGCCCCTCCCTCTAGTGTCTCCCTTTTGAACAGTGACTTTCTTCCATCATCACCATGGAAAACATGGTGATGATCGCCAACGCAAACGAGCCGTCGGCGCTTTCATGAAGGGGTTGTATGCCCGAACGGGCTTACCCCCCGTTCTTTCGCCGGGCTTCCCCGCTGTTTCGGTCCTGTAAAGGCTTTCCTCCACTGAATCGAGGATGCTTTGCAGGAACGAAATGTTACTGAGCGGATAATAGATGGTGGCCACGTCAAAGTCGGCCAGACTACTATCCACTTGTTTCAAGCAGACCATGGGCATCTCACTGTCCATGTCCGGGGTGCATCGCTGCTGATGGCCGAAGCTTATTTGAAGGACTACATGCCCGACTAAGGGGAGGTGCTGCGAGTGTCCTATCCAGAACAGTCCGACTCCCCCCTGCAGAAGAATGGTGACATTCTATTGGGCATGCGTCTTCAAAAAGACATTCCTGACTCCCTTGTGCTGCACGGAGAACGTGTCTTCGTGTTTTACAAGGGCCAGAGGCAGTGCTGCTGGTACTGCAAGAAGTCCTCCCACGTCCGGAAGGACTGTCCTCTCCTGAAGAAGTGCGACTTCTGTAACCGCATCGTGGGCAAATACCATCAGTGCCCGGAGAGGCCACGTGCATCGCCAGCAGCCCCAACGCCACCGCCTCGAGGGATGTCGTCCCAGCAGTCAGCGATGATGACTTCACCAGTTAAAGCGCCAGTGCCCAGCAGAATGATCACGCCCTGTCCTTCGCCGAGGAAGTCTAAGGCGACACCGCCACCGTCGCCTCGTCCTAGGACGCCTAGAAAGGAAATGCCACCTAGTACCTAGTAGATCCGCGAAGCTATTTCTTCTCCTCCTTCGTCATGTGTCGACGTGATGTCGGAGGATTGTCACTCTGCCGAGGTCATTGCAGAGGACTCGTTATGTTCCGGGTCGGTGTTTGCGGTGGAGGGGTTTCATCCCTTCCTCCACCTGGGCAATCATCGATGTCGCAGCTTCTGCGAATCGCCTGTGTATCTGTGCCTGCTAAAGTTTCGTCATCTGCTGGGACTTCCAAGCCATCAGCGTCTGCTCAGCGGGACCATCTTGCGATGCCTAAAGGCTGTTTCACATTACCATCGCGGGGCGAGCGATCTCTCATCAACGAGCGATCTCCCGTCATCGAGTCGCTCAATCGTCACGACTAGTCGCTGCACCTTTTCACATTGCTCAACGTATCGCTCGCTCGCCTCCTTGCGCAGGAAAATGCGCAGTGGTTGAAATCACAATGGCGGATCCTGGAAGAAATGCTATGATTGGTTCTTTTCACGCGATACTATTGAAGCGATGCGACAAAACTTAAACCGGTTGAACTTTCGTCGCTCGCTCGCTCGCGTGTATGTGAATGGATACATCGCGCCCAAAAATCGATCGCGTGACGTCAAAAAAGATGCAGAGATGTTCAATGTGAAACAGCCTTCGCAAGCAAGAAGCCGCGACGACATCGCAGCAGAAGGGATGGGATTCCTGTGTCCAACGAGACAACTGCGCAAGCCATCGGCGCAGCCCCTCTTCCTCTTTGGGTCGTGCTCGATCCCCTAGACGGAAGACATCTGTGCCTCCCCCCTCGTCGGACATCTCAGATGCAAGTCAGCTTCCGTCATCTTAACTTCTCCGTGAAGTTCGTCTCTCTAAACGTACGTTCCCTTGGCTCGTCTTTTTTAAGCAATCGGTTTTATCATCCTTCATTCCCCTGCACAAGCCGGGTGTCCTTCTTCTTCAGGAGGTGAAGCTTGCTGCTTCCCAAAAGTGTACCGACTTACCTGGCCTTCGCAGTCAATATCCATCAGCAGAATTCTTCATTAATTCTTCTTCGCCATTTGGGCAAAGGGTTGCCTCCATCATCTTTGACCCGTCCATCGTGGTGTCGAATGGTGTCGAATGGTGCGAGTGCAGGGTGATCTCTCTAGACCTTCTTCTATCTGGTCTTAAATTCCGATTGCGAATTACGTGTACGCCCGGTATTCGCCAGCATAGAAACGAACATTCTTTGACGACCTGGACTACTAAATGTGCTCTTCTTTGCCTGTAGTGGTTGCTGGGGACTTCAATTGTCATCCGGATGAGAATAGCATCTTTTAGTCCGGGTAAGTTCACCAGTTGTGCCAGCGGAGCGCACTTTTCGATCTCTGGGCGTCTTCTCATTCCAGCCAGTGTTGGTCCACTTTCCATCAAGGGCCCACTGTGTCTTCGAGGTTGGACCTCTTTCTCGTGGACGCGTTTTTGCTGGCGCAATGGGTTCAATGGAGGTCATTCCATGCTCGTTTTCTGACCACAGTGCCATCAGGTGGTCATGGAACCCTCCATTCCCAGCTTCCACTGCAGGCCCTGCTTCGAACAATTGGTTCCTGAACGTTTGTCTGCTTGACATTGATGAATACAAGGGAATGTTCGTTCAGTTTGTGGAAAGACACCTCCACAACCTGCCTCCATCGCTAGCTTCGTGGCTTACTTTTAAAATCAAGATTCGTCGTTTCTTTAGAAAGATTGGGTTGGATGCCGCTAGAGGCAACCGGTGCCATCTCCTCATGCTGCAAGAAATTCTGCGTCTCCTCCGAAATTCCATCCCGAAGGGGGAGTATGCTGATGACATCCGTCAGGTGAAGAGCGAGATCCGCAAGGCTTATGTCATCAGCAGTGTTCGCCGAGGAGAGGCGTGGGGTCAACAAGAATTGATGTCATCGCTTGGTGGTGGAGGATAGGATAGCGGAATCTGACTCTGACATCGTGTCCGCCTTTCACTCCCATTTTTTATCATTTTTCAGCCACCCAATCTTTCCATTCGACGCCACGATGCATTGGATCGACGCCCTAAGACCTTTCACTGAGGATGCTGACCTGTCTATCGCCTGTCCCTTTTCCGAAGATGAAGTCAAGAAGATTCTGTCGGTGGATGGCCGTCATAAGTCCAGCCCTGGATTAGACGGCATTCCGTACTCCTTCTTTAATGCGACTTGGAAACTTCTTGGGCCTTTCATGGTGCAAGTGTTTAATTCTATTCCTAAAGACCCTTCCTCCATTATGTCGGGCTTCACTGCGGGGAAAATCATCTTGCTCCCCAAAGTGCTGGACCCTGAACTTGTCACCCAGTGGAGGCCTATTAATCTACTCAACACAGACCATAAGGTCTTCACTGGTGTGCTCCAACAACAGCTCAAATAAAGATTTTTCTATCGAACCTGGGATCGAACCAGGAACCTCGGCTGTCATGGCCGACGCCTCTACCAGTTCAAACAGCTCAAATGTTTTGCCGACGAGTTCGTCGATCCGGATCAATCCTGCTCCATTCCATCTCGCAGGATGTCCGATAACCTGATCACCATCAAATGTGTTATGGAGGAAGCGCGTGTGCGTCGTCAGACTCTCGCCGTGCTAAGCCTTGACCAGGAGAAGGCCTTCGATAAGATGAATCACGTGTTTCTTTTCTGAGTGTTTCACCATCTTCATCTTCGGAAATTTGCTGTGATTATCTCACCACTGTATGCTTCTGCTACATCAAATGTGGCGATTATTGGCTCCACTTCGCCTTTCTTCGAACTGTCCAAGGCGTCAGGCAGGGGTGTCCCATCTCTCCCCTCCTATACATCTTCTATTTAGAGCCATTACCTCAATTTCTTAATAACCACCCTGATGTCGGGGTTATCATTTGCCAGCTGCTTCAATCAACATCCGAACGCTGGCTTATGCTGACGATGTAGTGTTATTTGCATCTGATGTTTATTCCCTGGGCATCTATAAGGAATCCTTCGATCTCTTTAGCACTTCGACGGTAAGTTCCATCAATCTCGTCTAGACTAAAGGCATCGCTATTGGGAAATGGACGGTGGACTATCTCCGAACTTCATATACATCCCAAGGAACTTCTATTGTCTCCCAAGGGACTCTGTCATATGCTTTTTCGAGGTCCACAAAGCAGGCGTAGACATCTTTTGCATATTCCCAGGATTTCTCAAAGATTTGCCTTAGAGCAAACATGTGATCCGTCGTGCTTCGGCCAGGTCGGAAACCACATTGCTCCCCCGACAGTTTGGAATCGACTATTTCCCGACTTCTCTTCTCCAGACACTCAGCGTACACTTTCCCAGGAATGCTGAGCAAAGAGATGCCTCGATAGTTGTTGCAATCTCTCTGATCTCCCTTTTTGAAGATAGGGATCACAATTCCTGTCTGCCACTGCTTGCCAGGAATCTGGCCAGATATCCAAGCAACCTGACACACACGAGTCAGCCACAGGATGCCATCCTGATTTAAGGCCTTTAACATCTCGGACCGGATTTCATCATCACCTGCATCTTTGCCATTCTTCAGGGGCTTAATTATCCATCTGACTTCTGCTTCGATGATACTACCTGACTATTCTCCGCTCCAAGGTCCACCTCATGTGCCTCAGTTGTTGCTGTCACCGGATTAAGAAGAGATGCAAAGTATTCCTTCCACCTATGCAATACGCTCTCCTCCGTTTTCTGAAGCCTCCCATCTGAACTCTTAATAGTTTGTGATGAAAGAGATTTCTTTCCACGGAGGCGGCGCACGGTCTGCCAGAAAAACTTGTTTGCCGAACCATAGTCTGCCTCCAATTTCTCCTCGAACTTCTCCGAGGCCTTAGCTGTTGATACGGTCTTTGCTGCTGCTTTTAGCGCCTCGGTGTACCGCACTCGACTCGAAGGAACTTATTTGCAAGCCATAGCAAATAGGCTTCCTTCTTTGTCTTGACAGCTTCTTGGACTTCACCGTTCCACCATGCAGTCTTTTTCTCACCGCCCTGCGCCACACTCAGCTGCTTACGACCACTGCACAATGCAGCCGAAGTAATCACAGCAGTTTGCCACTCCTCTTCAACAGTACCACGATCACTGGGCAATTCTTTGAAACTTGAAGATATGTTATCTGCAAAGGTCTTCCTCACAGCTTTATCCTCCAATGCCTCCCATTTGATGCGCCATGGATTCAGAGAACCGCAAAGTGCAGACAACAAGGTGGTGATCAGTTGATAGTTCTGCCCCTCTCCTCACACGAGTATCCAACACTGATTGGAATAAGTCAGCTGATATGATTACAAAATCAATCAATGACTTCTGGTCCATTGCATCCCTGTACCAGGTATACTCATGGACATCCCTGTGCTGGAAGAAGGTGTTTGTGATGGAAAGTCCATTGTTGCAACAGAGATCCAACAAGCACCTCCCATTCGCATTTAAATCGGCGTCACCATTCCTCCCAATCACGCCTTTCCACGTTTGGTCATCAGCCCCTACGTGTGCATTTTGGTCGCCCACCAGGATGACAGAATCTGCACTCCCTCTCCTGCTAAGAGCAGCATCAACTTCATCTAGAAAGAGTTGGTACTCTGTGATTGCATTCGGAGCATACGCAACGAATAGAGAGAGAGAGAGAGAGAGAGAGAGAGAGAGAGACCGTTTCCTTATCTGAAGCCTCAGGAGACACAGTCTTCCACCTAAGGGGGTCCAATCTGCAACATAATCTGCCAGCCGGGGACTTGTGAATATCCCCACTCCCGCCTGGGCAGTCATGTTAGGGTTGACACCAGAGTAGAAAAGCTTCCACCCTCCTTCTAAGTCCACAGTTCCAGAACCCGGACGTTTCGTAGAGGTAATAACTATGATATCCAGTCGATATCGTCTGGCTTCCTCCACTAACTCTGATTCCTTTCCTGTCATGGAGAATTCGTTCCAAGTGCCGATTGACAGCACCCGATCCCGTTGTCGCTTTACTCGTTTCTCCTCCTGGGTAAAGGCATGCGTTGCCCCCGACCGTTTCCCCAAGCGCATAGCGAGTGCACTGGTGGGGCTTCTCGGAGACTGTCGACTATTTTACGAACGAGAGCCTCTGCCTAACTCGCGAACGCGGGTGACTTTAACTTGCGCCACAACCGACGCAGTATGAATTCTCTGAATCGTCGACATCATGAGATATATGTTTGTTTGGATACTCTTCGTCTCACTTCTCAACCATAACCTTTCTGGTAAGGGTGACCCTAAATTAGCAGTGCTACAACCAGCATAGTTCACAGAATCCTTGAAGCACGCAAACCCCTGACCCACGATAAGGAGTCATCCACTTAGGGGATTATTATTATTATTAACATATCCACATTCTTCTTTCCCTTGATTATTCATTCCGGGTTTTTGCAAATATTGTGGTTTTTAATTTGCCATTTCTGGGAATTTATAATTTTAACATTATTATTATTATTATTATTTATTGTTTGCATTCCTTGGGAATAAATACATACAATTGATTTTATATGTACTATTAAAATGTGTTGGTTCCATTTTGCTGTGACTCGTCATTTTCGAGCTATAGCATTTTTTGGAAATTCGAATTTTGGCTGAAGTTTGGATGCCATATTCGCAATTCGAACTCTTTAGCCCCGCAGAAGTTTGGATGCCATATTCGTAATCAGCGATGAAAGACGCATTCGTTTCATATATAGTATATCCCGCACCTGAAAACAGTGCGGACAGACGGAAATGTAGAAATCAGTAACGAACTTTTCATCAAACTTTTCAACTGTACTGAAAATAATATTTTAAAATTGCGTGTGTGAAAATATTTTAAAATTACTTTTTGCTGGCTATTGTCAAAAAAAATGAATCCTCTGTGGCACCTACAAACTTAAAGAAAAAATATTTTGTGAAAATGGTACTAATCTATAATCTTGGGACAGTGTGCAAATTGTAGGCAAAATACCTGGAACATAGTACTATATAACGAGGCGTCTCCGGAAAGTAAGTACAATTTTGGAAAAAAATGCATAAAAACATTTTTTTCAAAACAAAATTCTTTTACATGAAAGAGCATTTCTTAAACTATTTTTCTACATAGTTGCCACCGTTGTTCAGAGATTTGTCGTAACGGGAAACCAACTTTTCTATGCCCTCTTCATATAAAGATGGCGCCAGTGAAGACAGCTACGATTTGTGACAATCTCATGCAAAACAGTTTTTGAAATTTGTGAAATTGGAAATTTGAAAAATCTCATGTCTTTTTATTATTTCCGAACTTGCACATGCTTACTCAGAAAATATACTGTACATTCCTACAGGTGGGGATATATGAAAGTGGTTACACTAAATATTATGGGCTCACTAAAAAAGTAGCCCGTATTAGGACACCTTATCCTACAAGTGCAACTCTAATTGGATCAATGAGGGCCAAAGGGAGAAGTGACACATTATTAAAGTCCAATGTCTCAGGTAATTTGCCTGCAAGTTGCTCTATCCCAAGATTATTGATTTGTATTGTTTCACTAAATATTTTTTCTCTAATTTTGTAGGTGCCACAGAGGACTACTTCTATAGGTTAGCCAGCAGAGATTGCTGTTGTTCATACAAGGAATTGTTAAAATGTTCATTTTTTGTTTTGTTGTAAATTAATTTATTAAATGTATTTAAAAGCTAACTTTCTTGGTATCCCAAGTATTTTGGAGTGGGGTTGTAAAAGAAGGAACGTCAATTATGCTTTTGCGTAATCTATTTATGGGTCTCTGCAATTAATTTATTAGTCCTTTAAAGAATATTCAATGGAATCAAAAACCAAGATAAAGGAAATAATAGATTTCTACCTTGAATGATACATCATCCGATTGAAAATAAATTTATGTTACCCTTCACTTTTTGTTTGGCCATCGTTTGCAGTTAACAAAAGTGTAGGACAGACATTGGAGAAAGAAATTATTTATTTAAAAGGTAATGTTCTTCACTCATGGACATCCATATATTGCTATATCGCTGGTCACAAAATTTACTAAATTTTAGCAAATGAAGACAAATATGAAAATTTGTTTAAAAAAATTTATTTCTTCTGAATTTTAGTGAGTAAATTCAAATAAACAAGTAGATAACTGATTTGCTAATTCAGATAAAAGAACTTTAATTTTTATGAATGTAATATTTCATTTTCCATATTTCAAAATTTGAATACACAAACTTTCTTGGAGTGGGCGAGTGGTGAAAGAATTTAAATAATCAAGGAATTTTCTTTATTGTTTACCGGGCTGAACTAGTATTTGATAAAATAAAAAACCCGAGTGAGACCGGGATTCGGGTTTCTTGGTTCCTAGAACGCAAAGCCTAATGACGCCCGATTTTTTTTTAAAAATTGTCTTTAGGCATCCCAATGTTAATGGATCGACTTTGACGTCAGGACTGTTTTAAATGATGTTATCATTGATTTTTGCATGGAAAAGAATTATTCTTATGCATAAAGAATGAATATTTTTCAAAACCTTTCAGCCAAAAATATATAGAATGACATAGGGAATCTTTATTTTTTGAAGTCACTTGATCGCTTCAAGTCGTCTTTTTTTTTTAGCTTTTAACGTAAATGCGACGGCGTCCTTTTAAAGACAATTTTTCCGTTTCCTCACGATCATAATATGAAACTATATTACTGTTTCCGACAAAAAAATGCTTCTTCCTTCGCTATTTTTGTTTTCGAAAAATTTGTTGACATAAATTACAATCTCTTTTTTAGGAAGGAATGAAATGAGATCAGAAAGCTCTTACATCAGAAGCCCCTTACGAAAGTTCTCTTTCAGTTAAAATAATAAAGAGAGAAAAACAAGGCTCTAAACTTTCTGACTCTGTTCCTGTCGAGGTCGAATGAACACCCACGCCCGTAGGCGCCAGTTTCCCTTGCATCCTAATCGACCGACTCCTTACGTGCGAATCTATTGAATTTTAAAACCCAAAAGAATGGGAATTTATCGCTCATCGATCTGCTATAAAACGAACGAGGAATTCTAATGCCGGATGCTTCGATTGTGATGTCTTGGATCTGTTACAATGCGCCTAATATAATAAATATACTCACAAATCTCTTTTAACAGTTCTTGAAAGTTAATCAAGCTAAAGAAGAAGAAACTTTGTTTAAACAAATGTGAATTTTTATCCGTATCATTTTCAAAAACATAAGCTGATCAAGGATAGTGGATGGATCCGAAATTGTTATTGTGATAACTGAGCAATTGCTTTTTTTAACAATGACGGTTGTTTATTATACACAATCTACCAAAAGGTAACTGGGCACCTATTGACATTAGATAAGTGTATTCGGGCGACGGTCATTTGACTTAAACCAGCTGAAATTATGAAAATACCGTTGTAAAAGAAATGGCGCATAGTGCAGAGATGTCGGAATTCGATAAGAATATAATTGTAGATTTATATACTCTGAGTGGCCAGTTTATTAGGAACACCCATGACTATGCAAAGCCATTGGCATAGCAATTACTACGTATCAGTTGGTCACGTGACAGTCGGTATCAATATAGAGAGAGAGAGAGAACACACTTGTCAACTGCAAGTGGTTTGACCGTCACCATGGGGAAAACAGGATCTGAGCGACTTCCAGCTCGGGATGATAGTTGGTGCCCGGCGAGGTGGACTGAGTATTTCCAAAACCGCACACCTTCTAGGCTTTTCCCGAACAACCATTTCAAGGGTTCACCGGGACTGGTTAAACAACCAAAAAACAACCAGCCGGAAACAAGCCTGTGGTCGCAAACGACTCGTCGATCCAAGGGGTGAGCGTAAGATGGGAATGCTTGTTCATGCGAATAGAAACGTCACGACTCGTCAACACTGGACCGCAGAATAACATCTCTGAACGCACTGCACGCCGTAGATTGGCAAGGATAGGCTACAATAGCCGACGGCCTGTCTGGGTATCTTTGATCTCCTCATAAAAACCAAAAAAACGTCTCCAATTTGCTCGTGATCACCAACATTGGACCGTCGACGACTGGAAGAAGGTCTGCTGGTCGGATGAATCCCGTTTTCTATTTCACCATGCAGATGGCCGACGCAGAATTTGGAGACAACAGCACGAAGTGATGGACCCCGCTTGCCTGGTTTCCACTGTTCAGGCTGGTGGATTCTCTGTAATGGTTTGGGGCATGTTTTCGTAGCTTACGCTTGGTCCGCTGATACCTGTAGAACAATGCCTTAATGGTAAGGGCTACCTGAACATTGTTGCCGACCACGTTCATCCCTTCATGGCTACTGTGTTTCCCCCATCGGAAGGATACTTCCAATAGGAAATTGCTCCGTGTCACAAGGCTCGAATCGTCATGGAACACGATACCAGGAACACGATAATGAATTCAATTTATCCTCTGGCCACCACAGTCTCCGGATTTGAACCCAATCGAACATCTTTGGGACCCCAATCGAGGCATGGATCCACCACCATCCAATAAGCATCAACTGGGAGCAGCTGTTGCATCCGCATCACGGAACAATGCTTCCAGAGGCTAAATGAATCCCTGCCACGGCGAATTCGTGCTGTTAGAACTGCTAGGGGTGGCGCAACACAGTATATGGGGGGTGTTGGTAATTAACTGGACACTAAGTGTATAGACCTTTTCGAAATGCGCATTTTACCATAAGGTGGCAGGAAAGTGCTACTTCCGTCCGCCATTAGGAGACAGACGGTCAGGTGGCCGAGAGGACTAGGGCGTAGGCTTTCTAGTTCTCGAGTCCGCCTGGTCGTGGGTTCGAATCCCGCCATGGGCATGGATGTTTGTGTTTGTCCCGGGCTGCGTACAGACATAACTTGTGTAAAAAAAGGCACAAAATGACCTTAGTAGTCGATTCCGAAAGATTCTAATAAACTAACCAACCAACCATTAGGAGATGTTGACTTTTCAATTTTCAAGCTAGACTGTGTATGGAACTTGAAGGATTTCGGCAATCGCAGGCAACCTTTCTACTTACAGTGGTTTTTATATAAACCGTGATGGTTTTGGGTGCTCAGATGGAACTGCCAAGCATGCCGCAGTAGGATGTTCAGCTATTTTCGATTGCAACTATGGAAAAAGCAATTTTGTGTTGATCACATTCCTTAAGTCGTGAAAACTGCCGTATTCTTTGTTTTCGTTTTCTAAAAATGATGCAGAATACCTGAAATGAACGGTTGCAATTAACAGGAAAAAAGAACTAAATTCAATTTAGAAGGCAGGTCATGTACGCTTTCAACGTAATCTAATAATTGTTATATACATTAGTTAAATATATTAAGGGAAATAGATATTTTATATTCTATATTTTGTGTAAAAATTTTCAATAAAGTTATACGGAACTGTAGTTTACCGAAGAGCTTCTTCCTGCCTCTTGAAATTTATGTAAAATTAATTTATATTTTGAATCTGAGGCTTGTTTATTTAGAATGTTTCTTAGTAATTTTTCATCAACATGAATTACTACTTTTCTTATATTATTTGCTCAAGCTGAATGCTCAGTTCGCTCAAATCAACGTCTCATAATGGCGGCAGCGCAACTTCCGCTAGAAAAGGTCTATATAATCCAAACATATCACCATAGCCTA
The DNA here is from genome assembly GCA_023313115.1 of Rhysida immarginata. Lineage (NCBI taxonomy): Eukaryota > Metazoa > Arthropoda > Chilopoda > Scolopendromorpha > Scolopendridae > Rhysida > Rhysida immarginata. Next base: position 573,891 of record JAHWFO010083124.1, read on the forward strand.
ATGATGAAAAGTCTATCCACTCCGGGCTGGTTTCATGGTTGTATCTGTTGCCAGATCGACGTCATAAAACTTGATAACGACAGTAGTGCGCCAAGCGTTCAGCTATCTCTTTCTCTTATCTGGATATATTTGGGTAATGGTTTGCTATTGAATTTTGTTAATGACAGTTCGTTATCAGAAGCCTCTTTTACGATTTTCTTCATCGCATTTTATCTGACTGCAAAAAAAGATATGTCTGCAATTTTCTATTATTAAGAAAAGATTTTATTTCATCTAATCTAGAGAATCCAATGAAAATTATTCATCAAATTTTCTAATATGGCAAAATCTTTTTTATTTCAAACGATTTTATATAAGAGTTGCATTATAACAACCTTAATTCATATAGCTCACGGTTGTTTTAGTTTAATTTTTTGTTTTTGAAAAGAAAAAAAAAACAGAAAAATGTTTAGTGTAAAGGACTTGAATATTAAATTTTTTCATTAAAATTCCTCCAATTTAAATAAACGACTTTATCTCTCCGTTAGGATTGCAGTAGTAAACAATGGATTTGGGTGTAAAATTAGTCAGGCGCTAGGGAACTTAGAGGTGTTTGAAAACGAGACTGGACAGACTTTTCATCATTGGGCTATGATATCACCCTTTCACTGCCTCAATTTCCTATACGGTTGGATCAATTGAAAAAATAAACCAAAAATAAAACATTTCTCAAATGTCGTGTGCAATCTAAAAATACCATTAAAAATACGGGTTTCCATTGCACGTTTCAAATTTGACTTCCATACTCGAAAATGGCGTAGGTTATTTTGGAAACGAATACATATAAAGTACAATAATTCTTCCATTGAAAGTACTCTGTCAGATTTGTATTTTAGAAGCTGGCTAGTGGTTACCATATATTTCCATTTAAAAAATGTTACAGTTTCTAAAGATTACGCGAACGTTATCATATGTTCGGATCAATTCCCTTAACTCGATCAGCCTAGACTTTACTTCCAGCCCAGATTTGACAGTAATGTAGATCTTGTCTAGAGGAATCTGCATACCAAATTTCACTACCTTTACATATCTATGAAGGGCAATCAAATGAAAATAGATCAGTTAAATTTATTGAAAATAAGTCACCACGCAAATGACTTGTGCTCAGCCCTGGAATAGTGCGGATCAATCAGAACAAAAGGTATAAATAATTTCAGTTTAATATCGTGCATTCATAGCGTATTTTTGTATGTCTATTCAATTACAAAGTGATAACTTTAAAATCAGTTTCAGATGCACACTTTCCTTTTTTAAGCACATATAATTTTAAAATTTCATACATTATTTTGAATTTATATGAATAAAAATATAATTTTTCATAATTTCTTTGTGTCTAAGTTATATTTTTGAAATTTACTAAATATAGTATAATCCACTTAATACGAAAACGCATAATACGAAATGATTTCCAGCCCCAACCCCCTCAACGAAATAATTTTAAAATGCAACTGAATTTCTTAATTCGAGGAAATATACAGTGGGCACAATATGAACTCCGCTTATAAGAACATATTTTCAATGCCATGAAACGTATCATATACAGTGTACACTGAACGACCAATTTATTAGAGACAAACCGCTAATAGCGTGTTGCGCCTCCTTTAACGGCGAGAACTGCCTGAATACGTGCTGACCTGCCATGGATTCAACAAGGTGTTGAAACCGTTGCGGAGGAATAGCATCCCAGGCTGACATCACAGCGTCCCGTAATTGGTGCAGGTTGGACGGTAGTGTCGGACGGCGTCGGAGAGTTCTCTCAACTTCATCCCATAAATGCTCGAACGGGTTAAGATCGGGCTGGTCACTGAAGCAGGTAGACGTCCGCGTCATGTTCCTCGAACCAGTCCAAAACCATTCGAGCACGGTGACAGAAAGCATTGTCCTGCTGAAACTGTCCGTCACCACCAGCCCTCCTCCTTCACCCGCCTTTACTGTTGTCTGCTGACAGGATGGGTCCATGGCCTCTTGCTATCTGCGCCAGATGCGCAGCCTGCCATCCGTATGATGAAGTAGGAACCGCGATTCCTCAGACCAGGCGACCTTCTTCCACTTATCCAGTGTCCAGTGGCGTTCCCTGTGTGCCCATAGCAGGCGCGCTTTCCTATGTTGCGATGACAGCGACGGTATCCGCTCTGGCCGGCTGTTGTTAAACCCAGCTCGGTGCAAGGTGCGCCGCACCGTGTGCTCCGAAATGGATTGGGATGCTCCCTGCAATTTGTTGGGCTGTTGCCGTCCTGTTGCTGTGGATGATTCGTCCCAGTCGCCGTTGGCCTCGCTCATCCACGACCCTGTTTCGTCCGGAGTTGTGTTTGTTGGAGGTTGTATTTTGGCATAACTGCCATTCACGGAATACCCTTGATACTATTGCACGAGAAAACCCAAGGAGGTTCGCGGTTAGCGAAATGCTCAACTGCGCCCGTCGAGCTCCAACGATTATGCCTGGTTCAAAGTCGGTCAAATCCTTCGAGTTACCCATATTCAGTTCACTTTTGCTGCTGACCTCAACTTGTCATCCAATGCATCCCTTTTATACACCGCTTCGGCCTGTTTCATTGTTTGGGTAACACTAGGAGGCCGATTCATTATCCGTAAGCGGTGTCTCTAATACATTGCTCGTTCAGTATATATGGTGAACGTAGATTGTTTCTGATTGGCTCAATTTCTGAGAGAAACTCTCAAAGATTGTTTTCGAAGATTTCGCAAGCGTGGACAATGTCGTCACCACTTGGGCATCGAGACCAACGAGATTACAAGGCCTGGAAGCGAAAAAGTCACTTGACCAACTGGGTGCTAACAACAATCCAACCTTCATTGTCTCCATCTTAGATGTTAACAATCAGTGTTTTTTCCTTTTGTTGGAGACAGTGGTCAGGTGGCTTTTTCGCTTCTAGGCCTTGTTATCTCGTTGGCCTCGTTAGGCACCATTAACTGTTGATGATATTGTCGAGGAGGTTCCTCAGGAAAAAGAAAGTAACGAATCGGATGAAAACAGCAATGACTATGAAAACAACGAACACGTAGTTCCTGTTCTTCCGTCATCAAAAAAGGTTAATAAAATCTTAGAAATCCTATGAACATGTATTATGTGCGAAAATGATGTTCTAGATGAAATTTTTCAAAACTATTTTAAAATTAGTAATTTTATGCATAAAAATTTGATAAGCAGGCGAAAGCATTCAACTAGTCTTGATTATTTTTGTAAGTAATTAACAATAAATTCTGGTTTTTAGGGTATAAACTTGTCAAATTTAATATATCATAAAATTTTATACGGATATTACGAAAGAAAACTTTGGTCCCTTCAATTTCGTATTAAGCGATTATACTGTATTAAACTTTTTAAAAATAATTTCTATATAGAGAAGTCAAAAGTCACTGGACATGGCTGCAATTTCGAAAATGGTGTGTAAAATGAACGATGTCAGAATTCAGGGAGAAGGATAAGTGCTCTATCTTTTAGGACATCTTGATATCTCCCATTTTGGGTCATGGTTCATTTTCTTAAAATTGATTTCTTGAAATAAATTATTTAAACTGATGCCGTTACCCATTTATCAACATTCCATATCGCCGACTTAAAATATTTTATATTTCCCCGCTTTGGAAAAATCTTTGAGCATTTTGCTCAACGCAGAACATGAATAAGTAGATTCGTGATTTTTTTTTTTTTTGCTAGAAATTTGATGGCGTCTTTAAGATTTCTTAAAAGAACTTTTTAAGTATTCCAGCTAAATACAATCCTAAAGCTAGAAGCGTTAAAACCTTTTTTAAGCTTCCAAGTGAGGTACGGACCACATGTTAAACGGACTTAAGTAGGATTTAAGTCGTGGAATGCTTCCTACTTTTAAGAAGCTTATGCTTTGGGGTATTATTCTCCCTAGCCTTCTTAAGAATTATTCTTTGATTTAGAGTTTAATTTTTGTCTCTTTCACAGTTGAGAATGAAGACAGCATTCGCAATGTTAACCCGGTATTTTATAACTTTATCTTGCATGTCGTCATGTAAAAGTAAGAATGAGAGAAAACGATTCTGATGGTTTCAACAAACGTTTATTTTAATAAATCATGTAAGTGTTATCTTTCGCAGTACTGATTGGTTTAAAATACGTCACAAATTGTTCTAAATCTGTTCACCAAAAAAAAAAGGTTTGGTGGAATCCCCAGCTAGAAATTAAGTGGAAAACAAAAATAGAAACTTACACGAACTATATTACAACCAAAAATTCTCAGAATTTAAAACTGCTTAAACAGGCGACCATCGATTTCAGGAAAGCTGTTCGAGAATGTTTGGTTTGGTTTGGTTTGTTTGGTATTAACGTCCTTTTCAACTGCCATGGTTATTTCAAGACGGCGTTATAGGGGCCGCAAAGTTTGCCTCGCAAGGGTTCTTTAACGTGCAGCCGGCAAACGACTACACGGGACCAACGACTATGGGACCGGCAAACGAATGTTCTTGTATAATCAATAGATAAAGCGCCTTGAGTTCCGTGTCCAGCAGCAAGGAAAACACATTGAACGCATTCTTTAGCTGCCACCACGCAGTTTTCCGTGTGTGTTTTTGTTATAACTTGTGAACCACAACAGATAATTGAAATACGACTGTAGGAATGAACAGGTGAGAACAGGCCTGTAGGATGCGTTGCTGAAGGTATCGTTTGCTTTGGGTTTTCACGGCATATTCAAATTGTTGCAAGTGTAAGGTATGAGGAACGTGGTGGTCACTCTACAGGACCCCGCCGGCCAATCCAATGACTAGGTAACTGTCCATCCAACCATTGACGGACATTGCGTTCTATAGTGTGGTGCTGTAACATCCTGCTGGAAAAAACTTGGGAAACTGCCAACTTCGGTCAATACTGACGGGAACACAGTGTTCTGTAACAATCGCAGGTACTGATCAACGTATAGCGTACCTTCTATGAAAATTGCTCCAATTAAACGGGTGCGTCATATCGCACACCACACAATGTTTTGGCCGGCTTAAACAAGCTTTATGTTCAACAGTCCAAGTATCTCTGAAATACTGGCTCGCTTTCCGGGTGCTGCGCGTTGAAATTAGTAGCAATGGTAGGGGCGTTCTCCGGAAAACAGGATCAGCTCATTCCTCCTCTCTTTCATTAGTGCCATCTCCAAATACCTGCAACAGACACTGATACAGTTGTTGCACCAGGCTTTGGCTAGTCATTAAAACTTTCTATAGCACTGGTTTTCATTAAGCGAGACGGGGGTTGGCATTATCGCAACTTCTGGTTCCAATGACTAAGCCTCAACAACAACCTTCTAACTTCTACAACCCGTAGCCACTAGCTGAATCAAAAAGGGATGGTATGTGTTTTATCTTCCTTAATGTGTTCATCCATGCTGCAATAAACGCTATATTAGACAGGATTCTGACAAAATTCTAGGGCTTTATTCTGTGGAATAATATCAAAAATTACATCTCAGACAAATCATTCTTAATTCGGATCGGGAGAATTTCTATTCAGAGGATTATCTTTCCCACAAAGTCTAGCCACGGTTCATCTCGGCGATTTCTTCTTATTTTTCAATCCCCACCACTACAATAACATCATGTTTTACTCTTATTCCGTTCTCCCTTTGATTATATTGTTTTTCACTTTTGTTTAAGACAAAATTAAGTTACAGCCCACAGCCGTCAGAAAAAGAAATAAAAACTCAATAAAAATGGGAATTCTCAGTTAATCCTACATATTTTTTCTTTAAATTAAACTCTTAACTAGTTTTAATCCAAAAAAAGGTTAATTTTTCCCCAAACATAAAACTCATTAAACGAAACCTAAAGGAGTCCAAACGTCTACCGTCACCCTAGAAGATCATTTTAGCTTTCTTTCAATCAGGTAAAGGAGTAAGCTTTAACTTAATCCTCAATCTCTTTCACTTATATCTTCTGCATTGAGCTTCCTATTGCTATCAAAAGTTTTGTGACTAATTCTTTTCTTTGCTTTCTCCTTTTTGTGTTTAGGCGGATCTTTTTTTTTTCTTTCGACAGACGCCGACAGGAAGCGCAACCTGACTGACGGGGGAGGTAAGTGGGGGGGGGGGGGGGGATGGGGGCGATGGACAGGTTAGAAAGAAACTCTAGTCGCTCTTCCAAGAAACTCTAGTCGATCTGAAGTCTTCTCATGGTCGACCGGTTAATCGTTCGTCTTCTTCTTCCTGTGGTTTTCTGTGAAATAAATTCAAAAAAACAAAAGACAGTCTCTGGCCAAACTTAATGATCATGGCCGAAATTCAAACGCTTTTACCGGACGAAAGTGTTGAACCTCGCCGTGAAAGTTTGTAGCAAAGTCCAGGCTTGGCACATCTATCTCCGGGCTCCTGGGACATTGTCGCGCTGATAATTTATCGGTTTTCCCACGTGGCCCAAAGCGAACGTCTCATCGTATTTTGAACAACTATTATCGAAGTTCCATGGTGGATCCGAAACATCCCTCATGCCCAAAAACCTCAACCGGACACTGCCTCTTCCAAAAATTCAGAAGCCCAAACCAAAAAAAACCCAGAAACCGAAGTTAACAACATTGTTATCGTCCTCACGCGTCTAACAAACCAAACTCTAAAGTAAGTAAGCTTTTATTAAAAGCTTTTATTAACCTTGCAATGTTAGTTTGTTTAGGTCAAATCTTGTAATCAATATTAAACCAACTTCCCGACAAGCAAGAGAGCTGAAACTTGACACACATACAGAGGAGCGATGACAAATTATGTTAAAGAAAAAAATTTTCAAATCGGTTCACTGGTTCGTGTTCTAATGATACAAATTCATTTATCTTTTTTTTTGTTATAGATTTTCTACTCCATTTAAAAAAAAATCAATCACTTACAGTTTTCGCAAATTGGTTTCATACAATTTTAAATGAATTTCATACATTTTTAAATAATTTGATAAGATTTTAAATGAATTTAATACGAATTGATTGTTGTGACAATTGGACAATTCGTTATGGCGAGAGTTAAATGTATCTGTTGTTTGTTGTTGCAAAATTAAGCTTTATTGTTGCCACTAAATAAAACATGATAAAAGCTTGGTTTGAAAAAACCCTTTTCCTCTTATCTTGTTTTCAACAATGCCTCAGTCAAAAATACGCCAAAATTATCTTAGCTCATTTTATTTATCACAATCTTGTTTTCATTTCATTAAATTCAATCCTTATTTTATCATCTACATGTAGTCATTTCTTTTTATTTCAGTTTTATCACATATTTTCACTAGACACATCTTGCAATAGCGACAATCAAATCTTCACGGGCAGACGGGGGTGTATCCTCTTTAAGGAAACTTCTATTTTTTTGTGTGTTTAAAACACTCATGGAACGTCAAAAATCTTTTTTGGCGTTACAACAGTGTCAATGTTTTTGTTAATAGCTTAACAGAAAGAGTCAGTCCAGTCGTTGAGAAAGTTCCCATTACCGAAAAAGTAATTGTCGAAAAGGTTACTGCTACCGTGAGAGAGGAAGTGAAAGAAGTCGAAATTTCCGAAAATGCCACATGACCCCTCTTCCGATTTAACCCAAAATGGCGGATTTTAAGATGGCGACCAAACTCCAAAACAGTCCCAAAAGATAGAGCATTTATCCTATTCCCAGCTAGCATGGTCACGTCTTTCATTTTACACACAATTTCCGAAAGATAGATATGTCCAGTGACTTTTGATTCTCTTCTACAAATCGTCTCGTAAAGAGGAAGAGCTATTAGGTGAATTCAACTCTGCTTAAGAAACATTTCTAGCAAATGAACAGCTGGGTTCGCAGCACGAATAAATGGTGGACCAACAGTTCATAAAACATTGAAACTGCCTGTACAGTGCAAAGATGCAACCCTTAACAGGAAACTACTTGACAATTATGCGACAACGATGGAAAGATATAAAATCAAAAGATTGCATTCTGATCTATATTGCTGACTTGATTATTAAATAAAAGAAGAGGTCCAGGAATAGCAATATTACTGATTGGTGGACCCCTCCCATATATACCGGGTGTTGTAGCCATTGTAACTCTGTAGTCGTTCATAGTTCCTGATGATGAGATGACCTCGAAACGCGTTGAACAATAAAGACGCTACCAATATTGCTATTCCTGGACTTCTTTTTTTTTATTTAGATATAAAATTCCTAAACATCCGTGAAATATCAATGGTATCATGCCAGTTGTTATGCATCATTGATATGCGCCTTCGACTACTAAAATTAATTATGGACGCTTCTTCGGAGGTTTAAATGTCCTGCTCTTTGGTGATCTGATGCAGCTATCACCTATAAAACCAGGTGGCAATAAGCCTGTATTCGTATATACAGCCTGAGGGAAGGCAACTTGCAACACTTCTGTGGAGGCTGTTCACAATCTATGAACTGAAAGAAAACATGAGACAAGGGCTTGATATTATGTTTGTCGATCTACTGAATACACTGTGAGTTAGAGCAATGAGATCTGAGCAGTCCGTAGTATAGTTCGAGATGATTCTCCAAGAAGTAACAGGAGAATTTGCCATAGACAAGGGTCTGCGTATTTATCCAACAAGAAGTCAAGTTGATAAACGCAAGGAAAAAGTGCTAAAATATTTCAAAGGTTGAATACTGTCATACACACATTAGTAGGCCAAGGTCAATTGATGGACGCTACAAGAAACATCAAGTATGTCCCATATGAACAATATAATTCCAGCAGATATCACTAAGACTGGAGGTCTCTCCAAGAAATTAGAAATATTTGAAGGAGCAAAAGTCATGTTACGATCTAGCATTAATGTTTCTAAAGGATTTATGAACGGTGAAATTGTATTCATCACTGAAATATTATGGCCTCAGTTCCGCCGTGTTGTACGAAACTGATATTCCATCAGTTCGTGGACTTTGGAAGAGATGGTGTACATATTATTCAACCTACAGTATATCCATCCAGTTTCCAGCCAAATATGGAGTTGGAACGATGGAACGAAGAATCCTACTATTGATCTTGTCATGAGCAACCACAGTACATGAGACGCACAGCGGACTGTGCTTTAGTACAGTTAGGACCAAAACTTTTTGAAGAAAGTGAAGCATTAAATCGTGGAAGCTCGCAGATGGCCTACGCTTCGAAGAAATAAATTGCACAAAGCTAGCTATGAAAAACCTTGCAATAATCAAGCATTGGTTGAACTTAATAGAATAAGTAACTCCTGGGTTATATCACTGGCTACTTGATACTAACTGCCTATCCGCTGAGGCAGAAAACAATAGGAAAAAAGTCAGCCACTACGATAAGGAGAAAACCTGGCGCCCTCGATCTCAATCTATGAATTTTTCTGTATGGGAACATCTAAGGGAGACCCGTGTAATTTGGACCGTCGTGTAAATTGAACCTTATTTTGCACAATTGCACGTTGCCACTCTCCTGATTGTAAAATGATCATAGCCCTTACCTAAAAGCGTATGAAAAACACGGGTTGTATTGCTTGAGTTATTGGTGAAACTATATCAAATTTTCTCTTTTGGTACAGTCTCATGTTACTTTGAGGGAAGATAGTAATCGTGTATGTAACTGTAGGTGTCAGTGCCGGTATGTATCAGGGATGGGTTAAAAAAAAGGGGGTCTATGCACTTGTTAATAGGCATGGTTTAAGGTGGAAAGGTTTTGAAGGTTGGTCGTCATTTTTGATTTTAGAGTTGTTGGCGTGTTGTGTAATTTGGACCTTATGTACTTTGTATAAATTAGACCTGGGTCGATTTACACGCCGAACATTATGACGTATTTTTGACATATCCAGCTTGCACTGTATCAACTTATTAAATATATAAGCTGAACCCACACGTTATTTAATTAAGATATAAGCTCATCCCATCTAATACGTTCCATAGGGTTTCTGATCATTTGTGTTTTTTACAGTGCACTAATAAACACACAAGTTAAAACAAAGTTTCTGCTATTACTCGGCCTATTGTTGTAATTGGACCACCTGGTTCCATTTACACTACCCGTTGTGTAATTCGAGCCGAATGCAAAAAAATTTAAATTTCATATGAAACCCATATCATTTGTCACAAAGGATTGCGACAGTTACGGGCTCCAGTATTCCTAGCATACGATGCAAGCTAAGAAATAATGCTGGAGTTCGGCTGTCGCCATCTATTGACAATAGATGTCAGCCCACGCAAACAAGAGACACCTGTTTGATATGCTCGTTAATTGCGGAAGGAAGCGGAAAAAAACGGCGCAAGCGATTGCGCGTAAGAAAGGCGGACGAGCGGGAGCTTCAAATTAGGGTTTCTGAGATTGAAGGTGGAAAGTCGCCAGATTTTAAGCTCTCGAGGAAAGGAAAAACGAACCTTGTCTCTATGTCTATTACGCACTCGACGCCTGTGTTGAAGACATTAAGCGCGTTAGAGACTGAGTGTCGGTGCAGCGTGAACTCGAACTGCGAGTTAGACGTGCAGACTGCGCTATTTGATAATGCTACTAATGTATCAAATTCTTTAGCTCCTGCTTCCAGAGACAAATGAAAGTAAGAGACTGGCAGTGACCTCCCCTCTAGTGGTGCCTTCGCGCCGCCATATCGGGATTGGCAAGAAACAGCTGATCGCCGTAGGCAATGCATGTGAATCAATCGCAAACATTTATTTTTTCTAATATCTACCTAAGATATCTCGATGAATTTATTATGGAACCACCAGAAAAACTTGCTCTATTAAACAAAAAAATAATCATTCAAATCGGCCCATCTGATAAAAAGTTATTTGATGATAAATAAAGTTATTTTTAAACATAAATTAAAAAAATTAGTTTAAATGAAAAAAGAGGAAGATATTATATTAAACAATTAACTAGGTTTGGTTTGGTTTGTTTGGTATTAACGTCCTTTTCAACTGCTATGGTCATTTCAGGACGGCGTTATAGGGGCCGCAAATTTTGCCTCGCAAGGGTTCTTTAACGTGCAGCCGGCAAACGACTACACGGGACCAACGGCTTTACTTCCCTTCCGAAGGAAGTGCGTGATCTCAGGATTTACCCCTGAAAAATCCTCGTCGTCCTCGGCCGGGATCGAACCCGCGTACTCGGGCATCAGAGGCGACCACGCAACCGCTGAGCCACCGAGGCCGATAATTAACTAGGAAAATTCTCCTCTATAAATTATAATTTTAAAGTAAATAATATAAAATAAAATATACAGATTACATCAAATTACCTTTGATATGGAGTATAATAATAACTCACCGGACCATATTAAGGTTACTTTCTCTTGTCTCTCTTCTTATTTCGATCTGTATCTGTTTTTTGTTTTTTTTTGTTTTTTTTTATAATTTATATTAAAAAGCAATTAATTTACGAAAATTCTCCTTTATAAATTGCTTTATTTAAGGTAAATAAAATATACATATCAACAATAATTTGGATTATAATTAATGAACTGTATATTTTATTTTATTTACTTTAAAATTATAATTTATAAATGAGAATTTTCGTAAATTAATTGATTTTTAAAAAAAATATAAAGAAAAAAGCAAAAAACAGATACAGATCGAAATGAGAACAGATAAGCG
>JAHWFO010083124.1:585568-611087 GCA_023313115.1 Rhysida immarginata
TAATTGCACAAATCGTTTTTTAAAAGGATCCAATATTCATTTCACAAGTAATCATGTGTATTAATAATATTTTAATAGTTTATTACAATATGTGGATTAATAAACTGATTATTATCAGCGCCAAGTGAAAGTAATTACTTTCACTTGTTTCTGGTCTAATTATTTTATTCAACTGAGAATTATTTCTTCCTTTTTTTTGTTTAAAAAAAATTGAGTACCTTTTAAAAGTATTTTAGGTTACCAGATTTTCTTTTAATTTAAAATTTTAAAATCAATTAGCTAAAATTTGATAAATTATGTTAGGTTTGTTTATCAATAGTAAGAAACACTTTTAAATATCTTCCCAGTTTACATGTTTTGACTTTATCAACATTTCATTATTGTCAAATAAACAAAAATTAAAATGACATTTTTTTTTATTTTCTTAAAATAATTTTGTGACACAGCTTGTTAAATTTTTTAAAGTATAAACATCTAATTGATATTTCAATAAAGATAAGTATTGTGATAAACATTTTTATTGTGATGAATGCATTAAAAAAACAACTGTCACTCAATAAATGAGCACCAAGCTCGTATAACCAGGTATAATATTTGCACAATAGATTTCCAAAGGATGACATTCTTCGTAAAAAGTGGATACATCTTATTAGGCGTAAGAATTGGAAGCCAAACTCTTATTCTTCAGTTTTCTTCATCTATGCTTTCACTTGTCTCTGGCTAAGCCTCCATTATTACAATAACGATAGGGGTTGCGAGTTGTACGCGCTCTTTTAAAAATTCGTAAGGCATTGAATCAGCTATTGAAAGTCATTAAAAGTATACGTTATCGTTAGTTAATGCAATAAAGTTTTTTTGAAAAAAATCAGAAAACAGGTTACGCTTACTAATACCTCTTGAAATCATCTACAAAACCGGCTGAAATAACATTGAGAACATACGCCACCTTATGTTTCTGCCAATCCCATAATGGAGATCGCTGCACTTCCGGTGGCACCAGTAGCGCTCAGCAAAATGAATAGGGCACTGCCAGTCTCTTACTTTCATTTGTCTCTGCCTGCTTCAGCCCAAATTGCAGAGGACCGTACGACGTGCGATTCGCCCCGTTCAGAAAACGGCCAGCGACGTCTCTCGTACCCAGCTCCCACCGAGCCGAGGACAGCATTACTCGCAACCAATTCAACCATGACATTCGAAAGGAAGAAGCTCCTACCGAGAAGAAGGCATCATTCCGCACTAATCCGCCTCGGGTTTTTGGATCGGGAAACGACCACTGCTTTTCCCCCACCGAGGATAAATTCGTCACTCGTGGTAATAGCAGAACTACAAGTCTCCGCCTGCAACACCGTATTTCAGACGGAGGAATTGCGCACTACTCTCCAAGCGACGTATCGCTGGGATATTTCCCTGGACCGTTCAAGCCTACTTAAGGGAGAGCCTCGGCACTTTCGCACCAATCTCGAGCTTCCCTCGCTGAGCGGGCCAGGATGTTCAACGCCAAGCGTAGCCGTGAAATACAAAGCTGTCAGCATTAAGTGGCATAGAACTCTTTATTCAGAACTGTTGTTTAACGTTCTACTATTCTGTCCCTAATATTTAATTTTGGCATCCGTATTAAAGCAGAAGTTTGGGCTGGTAAATATTTCTAGTTTAAAGGCATAGCGCCTTAATTATTGCTGTCAAGTCAATTACAGTTGAATTAGTATTTTCAAAACTGTTTTACTGTGTAAACCTCCCTTTAATCATTTTGTCTGGGGTTTTCCCTCGTGTTAGGGGAATGTTCCATATAACCATTTTCTTTATAATAAATAATTTGCCCGCACCTTAAGTGCAGGGTTCAGCTTTACTTTTGTATCATCTTAAATTAAAATATTGTTTGTAATACTTTTACAAATTAATGGTTATTAAAAACTTAATAAATGTAAGCTCCTGGTACACGATTTCCTTGATCACTCACATTCTTCCACTGCGCGTGTTCGTGACATCATTACAGTATTTCATAAAAATAGTGCATCAAAAGATAGCCCGAAATGTCCACTATATACCTACGTTTGAAAATTGGAGCTACTTCATTTTGAATAGAAGTTACAGCCCTTTTCCCTTACGGGGTCCAAATTACACGGGTCTCCCTTAAAATCTATTGTTTTTAAGACTCCTCTTCGAGATATTACGGATCTTTAACAGAGAATGGAAGACGGATTCCAGAATTAGTAACGAATCACTATAGGATATATATAAAAAGTTGTCCTTGTAAAAATCGACTTTGTATAGCTAGCCCACTATTTTTCTTACACCCTGTATAGAATCATTTGAGAACATACGAGAACATACATTTAAGACAGCGACAACCATCGATCAAATTTTCCTTCCAAGTGATTGGAATGATTTTCAAGTGTTTAACGAAGATTTCCCTGCTTGTGATCACGTAGCGCTTGTTTGTACCATAAACACCAATCTTCCCACTCCGAACCACCACCCAACCAACCATCTCAATCAACCACGTGCTTCTTTTAAAAATCAGCTGACCCATGTTCAGGCATCATTTCTCAAGTATTGACTGGGCTCCCTTTTTCAACGAGACCGACCCTGAAATCATATATGAGATCCTCCAAAATAACGCGAAATGGGCTCTGTTGAATTCAGGACTAATATTCACAAAGAGAACTAAATAGAACATTAGAAAAAGATGGTGGAACCCCCATATTCTAAATCTATGGAATCTGAAGAAAAAAAGTTACATTATATTCAAGAACAACAAATCCTCAGTAAGTAGAGCCAATTTTGAGCTGCGCAATCGCGACTTCAAGAATGCAATTCGCTCAGCCAAAAGGGCCCTATTTACTGACAATCACAATAAACTTGACTTGTGGAAATACATACGAAATACTCACAACGTTAAAAAACAAGACTTCCCTAAAGAGAATTGCCTATCATACCTCAAATGGTTGAATAACCCTAACGATCAACCTTTACCTAAAGTAATCAAAAATAACTGCGCTTCGGTCAAGACTTTCAACTCTCTGCCTACGATCTTGCCCATGAAGATAAAAAGCACCTTAAGGGCGATGAAACTTAAGGATACTAACCGAGACGGTTTAATTACGGCAACGGTCATTAAAAACTGGGGAAACCTGGGAATTACTATACTCGAACATTTACTACTATCTATCATTAATACCAGATCATTCCCTACAGACTTCAAGAAGGCACTGATCGTCCCCATCTATAAATCTGGCCCCCGTTCGAATATCAAAAACTACAGACCTATAAGCATACTGCCTACTCTAGCCAAAATAAGCGAAAAAATCTTGTTCGCAGATACTGTTGACCACCTCTGGTCAGTCATCCCGAAAAAGCAATACGGTGGACGACCCAATACCCCAATCTTATATGTACTATTAAAAATTCAACTAAGTGCATTGAACGCCCTCAGTCGGAAACAAAATCTCCTTATCGCTCTTACTGATCTGTCAAAGGCCTTCGACAGTGTTTCTAGATCACAACTAATTGAACAGCTGAAGGCTTTAGGCATTGAAGAACCGATACTGTCCCTGATTAAAGACTTATTCTCAAACCGATACAATTATATGATTGGCCCCAAAGATAATGTGTCTTACCCATCGGAACGAGGAGTAATGCAGGGCTCTGCATCTAGTATTACCTTTTATGCAGTGGCAACCAGCCCATTGTTTAATTTACCCCTTAAAAGTGACATCTGTGCTTATGTCGACGACAATATCCTGTACACAGTAGATTCTGATGAAACATCTGGTGAAGCCATTAAAAACATCCATCACGATATCTCCTTGCTTAAGCAATGGTATGCCAACAATGGGATGACACTTAATGAATCCAAGACCCGTTTACTTAAAATCACCAACAGCAACACTAAGCATTCCGATGCCCAGAAAATCCTAGGCGTATTATTTGACAACAAGTTATCCTTTAAACCCTGCATTGAAGATCTTGTCATTCACCGCCTTAGATATCTTGTCAAGCGCCTAAAAAAGACCTTGAATAGGAGAGAGATCACCATAATAATAAAGAGTTTGGTGATTTCTAAACTAAATTATGCAATTATTTTATGGTCCTCTGCCTCCCGATTCCTATTAACGAGGATAAAGGTTGCATACAACTCGATACTACGTGTGGCTTATTCAATTCCCCGCTACACATCCGTTACCCCATCATGCAAAGCTAATGATATATTAACTCTTCCTGGTCTAATACAATTGGCCAAGTTCAAAGAACTATACAGGGCCTTGTATGATCCTCACTACCCGGCACACTTTATTTCTCAATGGATAAATAATAACTATAACACCCGAGTAACCCGTAAATTTAAATTGGAACCTCCCTATATCCTCCCGTCAACACTAAAGAAGGCCTTTCCTTATAACACTATCGAGGACTGGAACCTCCTTCCATATGAAACAAGAGCAACAATATTAAACTGTAAATTGCCAAACTGTAGTAACCATAAGATCCATGTTACCAAGTTACTTAACCAATATGTAAAAAACAATCAATTGTAATTACGATTTATGTTCCTTGTACCCAATACCCCTCTGGGGTGCTATAATTTCAAATAAATAAATAAATAAATACATATCGTTTAAATTTATACAGTACATTAATGAATATGTAGAATATTCATGTTTATAATTTTAAATTTTAAAAATACGGAAAATGATATTCTATTCATTCATTAATTCGAAAATTCAATATAAGCTTAATCAAATGATTATATAAATACAAATGCATTCAATAAGGCCCCAACATTTTTATTTTTATTCATAAAAATATTAAGCAAAGAAAAAATAATTTTCTGCTTTTGATTCGATTTTTATTTTAAAGTTTAAAAACGTTGTTTTTAAAAAAGTTTTTTTTTTTTACTCTATTTTATATATGATTATATTCAAAACACGGCTTTTGTCTAAATAGGTCTAAGATTGACATCATTATTAGCGCTAAAACTGACTTAAAAAGTACTATTAAGATACAAGGAATTATCTTTGACACTTACTTTCGCTTTAACGAATTGCTAGATTAGATGTATCGAAAAAGCTACTTACTAAACGGTATAAGAACTTTTGCTCCTACCTTCCACTTAAGTCAATTTATATCCGCTTCTATTCTCCATGTTTTGGTCATTCACTACCACAGTGAACTTTAAACGTTTAACTAGGCATATAATAGTAATATTCGGATAGCCTTTAAGCTCGATACAAAATGGATTCCGTCACTCAGACCTGCTGTCGCTTTCACTTACCTACTGTTACCGCAATTTACAATGTAGCTTTAACCACCGAAATGCTAATGTTATTCGCTGTATTCAAAGAGGAGATAATAATATTCTGTAGATATACTCCAAACAAATCGTGAATACAAAGAGAAAAGGGAAGGAAAAATTCCACGACCTGGACTCGAACCAGGGACCTTGCCTATCGCTGACAACGCTCTAACCAATTGAGCTATCGCAAACAATGAACCGCCCAAGCTGTTACCGTGTGTTGTTACGTGCATATTTATTTTTATTTGACCACTGTGATCAAATAATGCAACACAACCGATTTTTTTGCTATAACACCTCTCCACCTCATCTCCCTTCTGTTACTATTATCACTCCCTTCTCGAGCAATTGTTGTAACGTTGTCTCTCTCTGGCTTCCTAATCTTCCGCTTTACGTTAATCCCGAATCGTATTAATTCTAAGGCAGGTATTTAGAATTGGCTACATGGCTATAAACTTCGAGCTTCCTTTTTTTTTCAATAATTTCCGTGTTGTTATAGTGACTTTTAAGCCGTATACGACTTTAAACTTTATCTACCCGGAGGAGGTTCCGTGGCCCCCTCCTCTGAAAAGAATTAAAGGGTTCACATGACGTTCTCCGTAACGTTGGTTCTTTTTGCTAATATGGAGCTTAATTCACGCTCCCTCGGACCATTTTTTTTCACGAGACGTATTTACGCTCAAACTCTTGCCTGGCCAGGCTTTTCCTAAAAAATGAAATGAGTATTGAATTTGGTATCCGTCGGGGTCTAATGCGTGTTAAGCTATACATGGGCTTTTGTGCACTCAGGTGCCGCGTTTTTTTAAAGTTTACCGGTTTCAGGCTGTTATCTCATAACTTCACGTAATGTTTAAACGAAAAGGGAAATCTTTTTTATCGACTTTCTGATTAGGAACGTGTATGCAATTTTAATAATTACGTCAACAGTTTCGAGTATTTTTCCTTTACTCGCTTCGTGTAATCATTTTGGATAAGATATACGAATTCTCTCGTTGTTTCTGTACGATATAAATATTTTTATTGATTTTTCTCATAATTAAATAAGAATCAGTTTTTGGATCGCTAGAAAAAGAAAAAAAAATTGACGGCCAAAGCCGCGGGTTTTTAAGGCGTAGAACTACTACTGTATGTTATTATTGGTTACCGTTAGTGTGCATTTTTGGCGAAAAAAAGAACAAAATTAAAAAAAAAAAGTTACTATATTCAATTACATTACAATTTTGTGAAGAATGGGTCTGTGATATGAAAAGTAACAAACACATGACAAAAGTTTCGGAATTATATTTCTAGTAAATGACAGATCAATGTAAGAATTTCCCAATGTACTTGGATAGTTAGTCGGGACTATGTCTAAATTGAAATGATGTTTCATAAATTCAAATGCTACTTCGTTTCGTTTGGCATCCATATTAAAATCGCCCATCAATATCATAGGCAATATCCGCATCCACCTCAAACTCTTCATCTATTTGCTTGCAGCTGTCGGTGTATTTCTTTAATCCAGAAAACAAGAACATTTTTGAACATGTTTGAAAACATATATTATTTTAGTCAGATTTATTGTTTTGTTTTAAGAAATTAACAAAATTCATTTCTTAACAAAGTTCATTTCTTAAAATAATTAATCAGCTTAAAATAATATATATTTTATTATTTCACAACATATTTTTAATAGATAACTAGAAGCGAACCCACCCGTTTGTATAATCGGGAAATAACCCACTGTTAGATTTTTTCTTTGTTGTGACAACGTCCACCGTCGCTGATCTTATATAAATGATGATGTACTGATTTCGCCGGCAGATGACAGGATTTCATGATATTATCTTAAAACGCTCGTGTTTCCATGTTTTTATACCTAATGCACAGGCCTTCTTTATATTAAATGCACAGGCCTTTTCTCGTAGGCCATAGTTAGCTCCAATTAGTTCCAATAAACGCCGCACACGTATATGCTGCAGCAGCGCCACTCAGTTATTACGATGGCGAGCATAAAATTCACTTAACTTTAACTTGCTGTAACTTTTGACCCAGTGGCTCATTTGGTGAAATTTTTGCTTATTATTCAAGACTCAACCTTCCTCTTTCCAACGAGATAATGACCATAGTGATAGAAAGATATAGATTGAGATACGTACATCACTTTTTGAACGAAAAATCGCGTCTGAATTTTTCCTCGGCTGCACCCCTGATAGACGTACTTCTACGTCAAAAAAAAGGAAATATAAGACAAACGTGTTTTTTTTGTCTAGCAATAATTTTGATTGATAAGATTTTATAGAAAGAATATTATTTTTTTTAACGCTATAAACTCTCCGCTACATTGTTATACGAAAAGTTTATTATATAGTTTTTTAATTTCGATTGTTATAGCAAAGTCTTTAAGTTGAGGGCTTTTCTTTTTAGAGCGTACGTTCATTTTTTATGTTTCCTCGTGTTTCTTTGAACATGCGTGCTCGCGACTCTTTTTGAACACGGAAATGAAAAAATAATTTTTGGTGGATGAGTTAGTTAGAGGAGTCAATAGGCAGCCACGGTTAAGATCGGAGATTCTTTCTATGAGCTAAAGGACTGTTGGATTAGTCTTCCTTGTGTTTTATGAAAGACATGTCAAGTTTGTTGAATGCATAAAGTAATGAAGTCGGATTATGTGGTACCATTGCCTTCCTCTGCGGACAGTCGTAGTTGCGATCGATATAGTTTCTTTCGTCTTTTTAGTGGTTCGTCAACCCGTTTGCTGTCGTTGCATGGAATTGAGTTGTTTCTTTAGTTTGTCATCGTAGAACGGTTTCTTGTTCCGTCGTGGAGCGGGTGATTTCCCTCACGATAAGTTCAAGAAAGAACTTCCGCCGCTGTGAGTATGCACTTTTATCTCAATCCGCTTTGTTTCCGCAGACACTTTAATAGAACTTTTAGATAATTGTTGGACGACGCCATTTTTCGTTCGATTCGGTGTCTTCTTCTTCAGACTTCAATAAAGGAGTCCATGTAGAAGAAATGAACTTTTCCGGTTGAATTCTTTTCCGTGGATTATGCCTACCAACAAAGTTTTTCAGTCCATTAGGAAACCGTTTGGCCGTACTTGGAGCGCACACTGCGGTTATTCATCTTAATGCCCATCCTTGTTGATTACAGACTTTATACTTGAACTTTGTTATTTTTTTGACTGGATTTTTTTTGTGTTATCAATTTTTTTTCCAGAATCTATCTTGGCGCCTCTCATCACGTTCTTCGTCTTCCTGTACGACTGATCCTTATCCGTTTGTTGGTCTACGTCCTTGCTGTTTTGTAAATTTGTTGATGCCGTTTTTATCAACGAGATTAATATAATTAGAGTGGAAATAACGACGCCATATTGGAAGCGAATTGAAGCGATGTCCGCCATCGCTGTTGAGGTAAAAATTTGAAATACTATGAAGTGAAGTCATAATAAGAAGTATAAACATTCGGTTTATTACAATCATATTTATCATGGTGTTGTATGCAGGAAATGAATGATATAAAATGAAAATAATAAATCTCTGTGAAATTTAATCCATTTATTATCTTATATAATATTATTATATACAGAAATAAGAGAAAATAATTACTGAATAACTCATAAATGGTCTGTGAGGGTTTTATCATACGCCACACCTCAGCTGTTCAAATTATTGATGAAAAAAGAAAAATTATTTTCTTTCCTATTTTTCATCAAATAATTATTCCTTTGGATTTTAAAGGAAATATACATTCTGCTCTCGGAATTATTTATTTTACATCATTACTAAGTAGCGGAAGAGTGGGGCTACTTATTGGTTTCACAATGTCCGTCTGTCCGTCCCGTTCATAATTTCCACATTTTTGAGGTAGAAGGTTGAAATTCGAAATGTAACTTGCTATGGGGATGTGCATCTTCACTATTTAGTTTGGATCGGCCTCGGTGGCTCAGGGGTTGCGTGATCGCCTCTGATGCCCAAGGACGCGGGTTCGACTCCGGCCGAGGACGACGAGGATTTTTTCAGGAGGGAAATCCTGAGATCACGCACTTCCTTCGGAAGGGAAGTAAAGCCGTTGGTCCCGTGTAGTCGTTTGCCGGCTGCACGTTAAAGAACCCTTGAGAGGCAAAATTTGCGGCCCCTATAACGCCGCCATGGCAGTTGGAAAAGGACGTTAATACCAAACAAACCAAACCAAACGTATTTAATTTGGCTTTGATTGGCCCACTGGAATCGAAGTTTCGGGTGTGGCAGTTGTTCTTTAGAACTATGGCAACATATGACATGTTATATATCATTCGATCGGAAATGATCAGAAACGAAAGAAGATAGAGCTCTTTTACACTTTCTAAATACTACCTTCGAGAAAATCAATTTTACTATTAAAATTTTTCACGGGGGGGGGGGGGCAGGCCGTGACCTGGCGGGCTTCCACTGAATACACAACTTCAGGGAAGTTAAGCAACAACAGGCACCGCTACGATCTTGATTGATGGGCGACCTTCAGTGAGATACGATCTTCACCCCCCTCCCTCCCCGGCTGCTGCGACCATCTTATAGCTGTCGTTAATCCAGGTCGATCCAGGGACCCAACTCGTCGGCGTCCGGCCATATAGGCCCTGAATGGACGTATTGGATTACAATAAATTAAAATAAAATAAAAAATTGAGAGGGGTTAAAACGTGAAATAAAAGGGTAAATATAGATGATCTCAGGGCTTCCGCTACCTTCCTCGGGAGGATTAATTTCTTGTTAAGGTGGCAAAGTAAGTATTTACATTTTAAACAAATGTACAATCGAAATTTTGCTCTCGGAGTGGGAAGAGTATAAATGCTATTGGTATAAGTGTAATTTAGTATACCAAGGCTCATACTGATTGAGGATTCGTTAATACTTACGGAAAATAAAACTTAACGAAATATTAACGCACTAACTCCATATACCTTCAATATAATTTCTTATGCAAATTCCGATTTATCCAGACATCTTAAGCCCGCCCGCTACACTAAAGAACTTGGCCTAAGATGTCAATTTACGTGTAGCGGTTTGGGTAACCAACTTTTTAGCGATGACGAATCGGAGTTTGCATAAGATATTATACTGATTGAAAGTATATGGTGCTAGTGCGTTAACATGTTGTTAAGTTTTATCTTTATTTTCCGTAAGTATTAACGGCTAATCTAATCAGGAACTCAGAATACAGGCTATAATGAACAAGATAGGCTAACCTTAGCTTTTATCAAGAACATAGGAAGGCCTACATCATCTGTTCTTGCTTTTATTAATCTGGGCTAGGCCTAATTACTTGTTAAAGGTGATATCCGATCGTTTTTCTCTCTTATTCGAACAATTGAACGCCGAGCAAACTTAAGGTATCCTCGTAAATGTCACTACATCGCTAAAATAATTATAATAATAAGCTAGAATAAAATCCAAAGAAAGGAATTGCATCTTATTAGCTACAGCTTGCATACGTCGTATACCTCAAGAGTAATGGATGACGCTAGTTACCACGACTTCATAATGGGGGCGCTGATGACCAGTTAATTTCCATACTAATTATATTAATCTCGTTGGTTTTTATGTATTTATTTAGCTTGCTATTGTCTTTGACTGTACTTCATCAGTATTATCTGGTACCATGGAAGAATACAAGGAAGCGCCTCTTGTAGCATTTCCAATGCTAAAATGTGACTGAATGTGTCACTCGCTGCTATCACAGCGCACCTGGCGGCCTACATGATTGCGCTTACAACCACAATATTTTTATGATTTTAGAATTACAGATGTCTTTGAAATAATTGAAAAATTGATATTTCATTAAAAAATTTTGAATTTTCATTTTATGATCGTTTTTATAGGAAATAAATGCTTTTCTTTTATTCAATGCTTATTTTCTCCTTTCATTTTAATGACCCTTTTCAAATTTAATATGGTAGGAAAATGATTTGGAATTATTTTTTTTTAAATCGATTTAAATAGTGCATGGGTTTCCGTGAAATTAGCTGTTAAGTTCTAGACATGTTGACTGAGAGAAAGAGCAATAATGAACAAAATTTCTTCAAAATATCATTGTTTCAGTTATTTAACGCACAAAATTAAATATTTATTATATTATTACAGCATTTAGATACAAATAAGAGGAAAATGGTTTTTTTCAAACCAAGCTTTTATAATGCTTTATTTAGTGGCAACAATAAAGCTTAATTTTACAATAAACAATAGATATATTTAACCCTCGCCATAACGAATTGTCCAATTGTCACAACAATCAATTCGTAGTAATGAATTTGTACCATTAGAACACGAACCAATGAACCGATTTGAAAAATTTTTTCTTTTACATAAATTGTCATCGATCCTGTGTAAGTGTGTCAAGTTCCAGCTCCCTAGCTTTTCGGGAAGTTGGTTTAATATTGATTACAAGATTTGACCTAAACAAACTAACATTGTAAGGTTAATAAAAGCTTTTAAAAAGATTCTCGCTCAATGAAAACAATCATTGGGATTTCGTGGCACTCTGGCGGACAGCATGATATCTCGTCCTATCTCGCATGACGCTTTTTTTCGGCGAGAGGCACTTCCATTTATTCTTCCATGCTTGTACGTGTTCTTGTGATCGTCTTGTTCGTCCAGGTGAGTTGTGAACAATAGTTTAATTTTTTGTTTTCATAAAATTTTATTTTATTTATTGTAAGAAGTTTTTTTTTTTGCATCTTCTGTTTGCCAATAATTATCTTAATCTGCAAAAAATTTACTTCTGGACCTGTGTGCTTAATCCGGACCTGTGTGCTTAATCCATTTAGTTCTTTTCGTCTTTCTTGTTGAATCAAGATTACGGTTTTGTGCGTATCACTTCCAGTAAGAACCAACTTCTGTCTCCACCGTCTGTTGGCGATTTTAGGATGACTTGTTCGTCGTCACTACTGGCATTCCAAGTTTGCAACTATCTTTTTTTGCAATGTTGACACGTGGAGTTTAAGTTTAATATTGCGTTTCAATTTTTTTTTATTTCCAATTAAATGATTGATCTTCTATTCTTTTGGACCTTTTATCTTTTTACCATTAGTGGAGCTGCTGGACTTGTCATCGAATTGTGAGTCTAACCATTCATCGTTAGCCTTAATCAACCAGGTTGTTTGGGGACCGCCATCTCGCAAGTGTTCTACACCGCCCACGTTAAGCGTTCATCATCTGTGTTCCGTCGTCGCTTTTTGTAAGAAAAAAGATCAAACCAGTAATAAAACGATTAGTTTAATTGGATCCTTTTTGCCATGTTTTATTGATAATTTTGAGGAGAACCATTATTCAATAAGGTAGTTTGCTATAACTGATTTCATTGAGATGATTATAGAAATGATTTCCTTTTGACCTTTCTCTTTAACTTTGTAGATTTTTTGTATGGGTCTTTCAATGGGAGTTTCTTATTAATTATCTATCATTGCCAATCTAATTATACGTCAATCTGGATCAAACTTCAATCTTACGCGTTAATTGTTGGTAAAGTGTTTATTTCTTATTTTTCGGCGGAAATTTGGCTGTGCGTGTCGGAACGACAAATTGTTCTTTCCTGCACGTAACAGTGTCCAAATATACTTCCTTGTAGTCACAACTTAGTTCAACTGGCAGAGCATTCTCTGACTCGAAGGTCAGGAATTTTCCTTATGCTGGGTGCCCACTTAGCGCGACGATAGCGCGATTCTATCGCTTTGTGAAGCACGCATGCGCAGAGTGACGTCACGAGGGCGATTCTGTGGCGCATCTAAGGCGATTGAAAATAGTTTCGAATCACGTGGCACATGCAATCATGGCAGCACCTACTTCGAGATGGTCGGATATCGCTACGGAAAATTTGATTGAAGATATCAAGCAATATGCAATTCTGTATGCACGAAATATCCAATTCTGATTTTGGAAGCACGAAATCTTGAAGTGGGAAACGAAATGAACGCGTAGATAGCGCATGCGCATTCAGTCACGCGGCCGTCGCGCCAAGTGGGCACCGAGAAGCGAATTGATCACCTGGCGTTTGTTGCGCATGCGCATATGACTCAAAGCGATAGAATCGCGCTATCGTCGCGCTAAGAGGGCATCCAGCATTACCCTTAAACCATCAAATAAATTAATGAAAATTAAACTCAAACAGCAGAAGTTGCTGCGCTCAACGGATAGAAGCAAGTTTGCTATGCTGTATCCTCACAGCTCTGGCCATTTTGTGCAACTCGTCGGCATGCATAATAAAGATGATTGGCCACTATATGAAAAGATGCTCCACGAAGAAAACATCCTCTCAAGATTACGTTAAATAAATTTAATAAAATAATAAATTTTAAATAGTTACTTTGCAAATGGAAGAGAGGTTTGGTTTTTGTGGATTTTTTTACGCAATGTTTTACGCCTATCTCTGGATGTCCATTTTCCTCTACTTCAAGTTCCTTCAGCAGGAGGTGTTATTCCAGCACTTTGACGATTTCGAAGAGTGAGTTTGGTTCTTTTTCTTTTCTTTTCTTTTCTTTGTCACTTGCTGGGAGAACACGCCTTTTCCATTAATGCATTCATTGTGATGCATTTTGTTCTTAACACAGAGTCAAAGCTAGGAGCCGGATTAGTCTTCTGCAGTAGACACATGCACTATTTTGGACAATCTTACCTAGATTACAAACAACGTTAAGTGGCAATGTTTTAAGCCTAAGGTTCTTTGAATAGTGTTATTACAGTCCCTTATGCCATTCGTCATTCAGAGCCCCTTTATTTTAAAAAGTTTTATTAGATATTTACAGTCACGATTTATTGGAAACTGTATCAACTAACCTTGCCAATGAAATTTTACGATGTCGTCTAGCAAGATTAACGATCGGGAGAAGTGTTTACTTTCCGGGCCATTACGCTGAACAGCTGCAATCAGCGTGGAATCGTTCCCGTGGGTATTATATCTTCCAATATTTCAAAAGGTAATAGTTATTAATTAAAAATAAAAAATAAATAAATAATAATTACAAATAATTAAATAATATTCTCTTTGCTTTTAGAGAATTATACTTTTTGCTTTGATAAAGGATAGTCTCTATCCGAAACGTCAGCTTTTTATTTTGATTTTATTTATTATTTATTATTAATTAATTATTTTTTAATTATTATTTTTTTTATTTTTAAATAATAACTATTATTTATTGTATTCCGGGGTTTTTGTGTCATGTCCTTCTCTCATTTATATCCGTTCAATATTTCAAAAGGGTAATAGTCTAAGCCTATGATAATAAACCTATGGCTTAGGTGTATTAGTTTTCTTTCTCAAAACGCTACATCCGTTTCTATATACAAGGTGCGACAATTAAATAACGAAACTGATTTTTTTTAAGGAAGATGCGAAGCCGAAAAATTCAGACAAGTGGAACGTGCTCGTCACATTATGCCAGTTTCAACAAAGGCGAAGTTCTTCTATAACAGAAAGGCGACAAACCTCGAAATGGAGCAGCGTTTAATTAGAAAAAACTGCAACAGAACCTTTGAAGAGCATGGAGTGACATGCATCGATCTCTTCAAGCAGAAAAACTGCCAGCTGTTCCAGAACAAGAAATGGGTGCTGCTGCATGACAACGCACCTCCACACAGCGCACTCATTGTGAAACAGTTTCTTGCCCAGAAACAGAATCCAACGTTGGATCATCCTCCGTACTCATCGGACTTTTTTCTTTTTCCAAACATCAAAAGGATAACGATTTGACAATGTCCCCGCCATCCAAACGGCAGTGAAGAGTCTGCTGCACAGTATTCCCTCTGAACGTTTTAAACAGTGGTTCCAGGACTTAATAGGTCGTGTGAGCGTTATATTCAATCAAATGGAGGGTATTTTGAAAATACGTAATAATTTTATGTAAGTACTATTTATAGTTTTCTTTCAGCAACGACAGTTTCGTTAGTTAATTGTCGCAACTTATAAGTTGTGAGAAATGAGTGAAAATTACAAGCATAGCCCAGAAAGTAATGCACCAGAATTATTTTCTTCGTCCTCAGCAATGGTACGAATGCGAAGCTTAAGATATGCATTCTTAGAAGTTTTCGGAGTGCGCGCGCAAAGTTTCCGTTTCTTCCGTTTCTTCCGACAGATAGCGTACGTGCATTTTGAACCCGTTTATGGAGCATCAGCAATCGACTGAAGTATAGTTAGTCGCTGGGCACAGAGGGTGAGACCATCAGAAAGCGGTTCGGCGGAGCTCCAAGATTTGCCGTGGTCGGGGCGGCCATCCTCGGCTGTCACACCTGACGCCGGAACACATCACGAAACAGGGTTGGACAGTGTTACCCCATCCACCCTACAGCCCTGATCTAGCGCCCTCAGATTTTCACTTGTTTGGGCCATTGAAGAATGCCATTCGTGGAAGACATTTTGAGGATGACGAAGAGATGATTCGCACAGTGAAGACATGGCTGCGTGGACAGAACAAGGACTGGTACCGACAGGGCATACACGCCTTTGTGTCTCGCTGGAGGCAGGTCATAGAACGGGACGGAGATTATGTGGAAAAAATAGGGAGTGTAGAAGAAACATCATTCTTTTGTGTGTATAAGTTTCATTGTGTTCAATAAATAATTGTTGAAGAAACAAACTGTGGTTCATTACTTTCTTGGCTACCCTCGTACTTCTAAGAATTGTAATCGAGACATCGGGACATCACAATCGAATGTGGTTCGACATCTGCACGCCATGGGAAAGGTCAACAGGTGCTGCCGAGTTGTGCCCCACGTGCTGACGCCCACGCAAGCACAACAACGGGTGAAGGTGTGTCGTCAACTGCTGGAAAAAATCGAGGTTCTGCCACATCCAGCATACAGCCTGACCTGGCACCTTCCGACTACCATCTCTTCCGGTCCATGGCGCACTTCTTGCGTGGACGGCGCTTCGCCAATGTCAGTGAGGTTGAAGACGCCGTGCGTGACTTTTTCTCCCAGAAACCGGAGGAGTGGTTTCGCGAGGGCATCCGCCAACTGGCTGATCGTTGGATGAAGACCATCGAACATGATGGACTCTTTTTTGAAGATTAGCAATGAGTGGTTCCTGTCGGGGCTCATTTAAAAGTTTGCACGGTGATCGGCCACTACTTTTGACTCAACCTCTGATATTATCCGGAGCTCAACCGACTAATGATATATTTTCAACTCGGAGAAATTTTATGATCTACTATCCTCCCTATTTAATACGTTTGCTTGAA
Source organism: Rhysida immarginata (assembly GCA_023313115.1). Taxonomy (NCBI): domain Eukaryota; kingdom Metazoa; phylum Arthropoda; class Chilopoda; order Scolopendromorpha; family Scolopendridae; genus Rhysida; species Rhysida immarginata. The sequence continues at coordinate 602,050 of JAHWFO010083124.1, forward strand.
GAGGCTACGGCGAACATGCACCTCGAAAACTACCTGTGAAGATTGGTTTAAACGCTTCAGAAGTGGCGATTTTGACACTGCAGAAAGGAGCGCCAATGAACAAAAGACCAAAAACAATTGAGGCGTCCAGAAGACCAAAAACAATTGAGGACGCCGATCTGTAAGCATTATTGGGCGAAACTGTCAACGGGCATCGTTACCGATGTTAAAACTTATTTCTAAAATTGATATAATTAATGAATTCGTTGGGAAATTGGACACTCTGAAACCTATGATAGAGAAGAAAATTTAGTTTAGAGCGAATGCACGTTCTATATTTTCCAAAATGTGTGAATCAGATTGTAAAAATATTATGTTGTCTAACTCAGTATTAAAGAATAAAAAATATAAAGAGATTATAGAAAAATTACAAGAAGCATATTAGAAAGAGCGAGATGAACTTAATGCGCTAGCAAAAAAGTATAATGACCGGGTTAATTCGTGGGAAGCACAAAAACTAAAGGAAGAAAAAGTTACTGTTCCAGGAATAACATTATCACATTAACATTAAAGGATAAGAGTAAAACATTAAATCCAAACGAATGTGTGGAATTAATGAATGAACTTGATTTGGATGAAGAAGAACTTCATGAAAAATTTAAACGAATTTCAATTCCTAATGATTATAAAAATAAAGTTAGTAGAGTATAAATTAAAGCATCTAATGTTGGAAATCATTATCTTTAAAAACCTAACATAACACTAACATGACACTGCCATCTTCATAGACTGATTGTCCTGAGATAGTTTATGGTTATTTTCTTTTCATTTCTGTTTCAGTTCCAATAACCAAAATGAGCTTGTTTCAAGATGTGATTTCCATCGATCGAGGAGACACTTTTAGCCTGCTAGAATTTTGGAAGATGCAAGACTCCTGCACAAGATTTGATGGTTCAAATACGGGAATTTGAATTGCGCAACGCGTTGCGCAACCCCATCCTTTACAACGTGTGTCAGCAAGATCTACCCATGAAGCCCAGCACAACCAACACTCTCATCCATTACTTGGAAAAGGATTTCACTGACCTCACCCAGAAAATTCATCTATTTCAGATCGCCGAATTAGAAAAGAAATTTCGATAAATAAATTCGACGATCTAACCCAAAAGCAAGAAACAGGGAGAAAAGGAGGCAAACGTAGAAGACATAGGAAAAAGGAGAAAATCAGCTGCCCGCCACCCAGAAAAGAGAATAGAAAACCGAAGAATAGAAGAAAGAGAAATCGGGGCGTTCATTGAAAAAAAAAGAGAAAAATATTGAAGAACAGGTGATTAGGACGAAGGGAGGAGAAGAGGAAAAGAAACAGAAAGATCTTGGTTACGAGAGCGGATAAAACGGAGGAGGCCGGCTGAAAGAACGATGGAGAAGAGACAAGGGTCGCCCACGACATTTGGCTAGAAAGGGATTTCGGCGAGCCCGACGAGAAGTAGATGCGGTGCCGGGAGAAAGCGAGCCAAACGGACAGAGGAGTTCGAGACGAGGGAAAAAGAACTCGAGCGATGTGAGCCTGGCCAACGTGCAGCTACCCGACGAGCCCCGCCCGATGATCGAGAGGTCCTTTTCAAAGGCAACGTGCAGCCGATACTCCCCTTCTGCTAACGCCTAAAAACTCTATCTGATAGAACTTTTACTGAGCAGCATGAGCCGCTAACGCCGTACGAGAGAAAACGAGCGCGGACTTACCCAGCCGACCGACTGTTGCGAGGCCCCCGCCATTGGACTCGAACGACTCATACCTCCGCCTCTGCTCAATCCGAAGACGGAGCGAGAGAGGTTGTGGATCCGTCACTGCCGAGCGACGGGACACTGAGGGAACCAAAGGACGATTTGGAGCGAGTGGCAAGGACGAGCCCCACCTCGCCGCCGAGAGGCGACGACGCCGTGATAGGAGCCATAGCCGAAGAAAACGATGTCGACGACAGCCGCGACACTCCAGTGAAGGAGTCGCCCATTCAGCTGCCCCCATTCACGCCCGAAAATAGGGAACGCTATTCCACGGATGATATTCAACTAGCCCGATACAGTGAACATCTTCCACAGCCCAAGCCACTACGACAGCGATTCTGCAAACGCGCGCCGCACAGAGATCTCTAGCTGCGAGCCGCGCTTGGCTATTGCGTCGCCAACAAAGGGTAACCTATGCTCTTTTATTATTGACATTGAGATAGCAGTGATAGGATAATTGCGTTCATTAAGTGCCGAAATTAATGCTCTCTTCGATACTCATACGCTTTGCTCATTAAGGCCGTTCCTAACGAACTTTGTTTTCTTCCCTCATTGCGCTACAGCGAAATAGCTGATATTAATAATTTGTTTTCTTTATCTTTGATATTAGTCTTGGAGCACGTTCCTCGAAACCCTGCGGGATCGCCGCCATCCTTAGTTGCGGTGATAAGCAGTCAACTACACGACGACATCGAATTCTGCAGTACTCATACTCCGAGTCCAGGATTCCGAAACGTCTTCCCCTCACCGACAGTGACCAGAATCAGTGATTTATTAATGAACTTTACATGTTACTTATAATGCACTTGAGATATTTCACTTGTATTAATTCAACTCTGCATCGAATTAAATATTAACCTTTATAATTAACCAAACGTCATCTCTCCTCCTTCTCTGTATACACGAGTTATCAAATTTTTGACCCAATTGAATAATTCATTCGTAACTTAAAATAATAGTCGTGATAATCTACAGATCTTGTTGCACTACACCATAATGGATGTGGAACTATCCTATAATAGATATTCAACTTACTTCGATATGAGTCCTACATCAAATGAGAAGAAAATGATCAAGGCAGGATATTTCGATGAGGAAATATTATCATTTGTAGTCTTGCGAGAGAAAACTCTGGAGCTGATAACACTGTAATGACACTGCCTGAAGATAGCAAAAGATTTCTTCAGAATGCTCTGCTTACCACAATCATGTCATCTGCATTTAGCACTGACTTGAACAAGCTACTAGAACCTAACAGCTTATGCGTTACAGATTTGCACGAAGAGATTAGTAATATGAAAATTTTTTTGTGATAAAGCTGGCATCTTTGAGTAGATTACGTGGAGCTTGCCTCATAGATGGCATTTTGGTCTGCACTTTGGCAATAGCTAGATCGACAGGAACATATACTAATCAAGCTGATCTTGTTATGCTTGCCGCACACGAGTGCAGTCATTACTTGGCTCGACTTCAAATGAAAGATTTTAACTTAAAGATTTAACATAGTTAAATATTTTAACTTCTTCAGTCCACTCCAGTTCATGGATAATTCACCTGAAAAGCTTCGAGTTGACCCAGTTTTCCCACAACTCTTTGGAAATGGGGCGATATATACACTATATGATCACAAATATCCGGACACATGCACGTTTGCGCTCTAGCCACGATTTCATGGAAATCAATAGGGCGTTGCACATCCCTTTGCGCGAATCACAGCTTCCACCCTTCGGGGAAGACTTTACACCAAATGTTGGTAGGTACTTTCCGGAATGTTCCTCCATTCCTCCCGAAGAGCGAGAATCAGTTCAGGTACAGAAGTTGGCCGATGTGATCTGGCCCGCAAGCGTCTTTCCAATTCATCCCACAGACTCTCTATAGGATTGAGGTCGGGACTTTGTGCCGGCCAACCCATTTCTTCGACCCCTGAGTCCGCAAACCACTGCTGTACACGCCTCACTTTGTGGCACGGAGCATTGTCGTGTTGGTAGAGAAATGGCCCGTTTCCGAAAAATTGCCACAACGTTGGTGAAGTGCACAGTTGTCCAAAACATTCAGATAACGGTCGGAGTTCATGATTCCTTGCACAGGAACGAGCTGGCCCAGTCCGTACCATGAAAATGAGCCCCACACCATGACTCCTCCTCCTCCGAACTTGACTGTGGGCTCTGTGCACTCAGGTAAGAAGCGTTCTCCAGGTATGCGCCAAACCCAAACTCGTCCATCGGATTGCCAGAGTGTGTAGCGAGATTCGTCTGTCCACATTACACGTTTCCATTGGTCTATTGTCCAGTTTCTGTGGGCTTTGCACCACTCCAGACGTCGCTTGGCGTTGACCCTGCTGATGTGGGGCTTGTGGGCAGCAGCACGGCCATGGAATCCCATCGTGTGCAGTTCCCGACGAATTGTCATGGTACTGGCATCATTTGCAGAGGCGTTTCGAAACTCTGTGGCAATTTTTTCCGCGAGAGTTGCTGCGGATGACACGACGAAGCACTCGACGGTCTCTGTCCGTTAGTTTCTTTGGTCTACCGGTTCGTTGTTGAACTGTTGTTGATCCCCGGGTCTTCCATTTCATAATGACATCGCCTACTGTTGACTTGGGTATCTGAAGAAGGCTGGAAATGTCACGCACGGACTTGCCGCATAGGTGACATCCAACGATGGTTCCACGTTGGAACTCGCTGAGCTCTGCCGAACGACCCATTCTTGCCAATGTCCAAGCAGAGTTGTGTCTGAAGGTGTGGGAAGCTATTTAAATGATGTGCAAGTCATTATCATGTGACATTGGGCCAATCGATGATCTGTGAGGGGTGTCCGGATATTTTTGATCATATAGTGTAGAATACCTTTTTTTGACAACATCCAACCGGACTGGTCAAAATGTTCGTCAAAAGCCGCTAGATTATTTATGGCTCGCTTGCACACTTGTCAATGCATTCCTGCTATTCAAAAAATGAGCATCATTTATATCATTTAAAAAAATCATGTTTCCTTCGGCTCTGTTTGCAATTGATGTACATGAAAGAAAATTGTTGTGCTGCTTGTTTGTTTTCGAAAAATCTTTGAATTTTTTCACCATTTCTATTTTCTCTCTCACAGCTGTTATAATACTTCAAATACTTGTAGAACTCAAAATAGAACTTCTTTATCGCATTACAATCTAGGCTTTTTTATGATAAAGTATGAAATTTATCTGTTCAGAGTACTCGTTCGCTGTTACATAGCGGACAATTTTTGACTTTTGACAATTGAAATAAATATGGATGTCCTCAATGGGGAACCTCCTGTATATGTAGAAAATTAAAAATAATGAATATATAATAATCAAAATTAGTGAAAACAAATCAAATATGATTCTACTGTGTATTGTGAAATTATAGTTAAATTGTCTTAAATAAAAGGAAGTTATATGTGATGGAATAATGAATTGTGAGAGCCTGGGGTGGTTAATGCAAATAACACATTGCATTTAACAAAATACTTCAATAATCGGTAGAAATTAACAAAAATGGCAACACTGGATTTCAGTATAGATGGAAACGCCACAATGAAATGAATCATTATTGAAATATCGTGTTTTTTTAGATTTTCGTAATTTTACATTTTACGTTATTATCGTTATTATCATTTTGTGTAATTTCGTTTTATTCGATATTTCGTTTAGTTTTTTTCGTTTTGACCGTTGGCAACTGTGCTCTAACTAGATGGCTGCATCTTGGGTTTACATTGTCGAAAATAATCTGGGTTGCTTTTAGGTTTAAAAAAAATGTTAAAGCCAAGTAATGAACAATACAAGATGTAAATTATACATACAGACGACCAGTTTTATTCAAGGTTAGTTGCATTTTCCTTGTTTATAAAAAGATTTTCTCACACAGGCGTCAATCTCAGTTTACATTTTCCTTTATCAGCTGGGAGTAGTAGTAATGCACTACTACTTTCTTGAGATTCATAGCCACCAGAGAGCGTGGGAAAATGTTTTTGAGAAATTATTTTGTACACACCCAATCGCCACGCACTACACACACTATTGACACGGTATATCAAGCGTGCATCTTATATTATCGCCACACTTTTGAACTTAGAAAATTTTCATGGATCAGCAGCAATCTACACTGCTTTGCAATGAGATTGCGCCACCAAAAAGGAGTTATTCGACCTTATCCACATTTAGTAGGAAGGGGGTTCGTCTACCTCCGACTAGTAAACGATTAGATGCATGCTTACGGGACATGAACATTTGGGTTGATACAGGGTGTCCGGGTGCCTGTGTAGGAGGAAGCAACTGCCTTGTGAACGTGCAATACTGTAATCCGCACAACGGTCTCAATGCCGAGACGACGACAACGACAACCGTTCACGCAATTAACGGACTTTGAACGAGGTCGGATTATTTGAACCAGGCGGATTGCTGTCCATGTGTCGCGGGACGCACGGACGGTAGGCCCATGTTGGAGGTAATGGCGAGAGGAATGCACACATGCCAGAAGACCAGACTCTAGGGCCCGGAGAAGCATGTCAGCTCGTACCGATAGGCGGATACTGCGAACAGCGCTAGCAGACAGAACTATCATCCTGCGGTGACTGCGGGACAACATCACGCCGATTACACGCCACGACAATGTCTGCCAGGCGTCCATCGTTGTGTCTTCCTTTGACACCTGAGCACCGCGCGATACGACTGCAATGGTGTCGTGAACGAGTGGGCTGGCGAATGGAATGGAGCACGTGGTCTTCAGCGACGAATCCCGCTTTTGTATGGACACCGACGACAGACGCGGACGGGTGTGGCGCAGAACATTGGAACGTGCCAATGAACATTGCATCCGGTATCGCCATCGTGGACCAACACCCGGGAAAATGGTCTGGGGTGTCATCGGCTACGATACCAGAATGCCTTTAGTCACCATCCAAGGTACCTTGACAGCTTCACGGTACGTCACAGAGATTCTGCAGCCCGTATATACTGCCTTTTCTGCACACAATACCTGGCGCAGTCTTCCAGCAGGATCACGCCAGACGCACACGGCAAACATGAGCACGGCATGTCTGCATGATGTCAACTGCCTGCCATGGACCGCGAGGTCCCCAGACCTATCGCCAATTGAGCGCGTGTGGGACATAGTGGGACGTCGTTTACGATCACACCGCAATCTCCATGAACTAACACTGCAGGTTCACCAGGCCTGGGCAGACGTACCCCAAGATGACATTCGCCACCTGTATGATCACTTACATCTGCGGCTGGAACAATGCATCGCCGCTAGAAGTGGTGGCACAACCTAATGATGCCGCTTTCTGTTGGGACACCCTGTACAAACGAGTGCACGTCTTGGCTCCATAACGTAATAAAGGTGTGTTCAGATGTATTTCTTGCTGTATACCTACTTTTGTCTCATTCGGATAACTCCTTGTAGGTGGGGCAATTTCATTGCAAAGTCGTGTACCAGCCAAATTAATGAAGAGGCAACAAAGGAAGTTTTAAAATTCCCATCTACAACCGCCTTTTACTATGATATATACTATCCTATCAAAAGTCATGGGACATCATCACTTTAATAGTAACACTGAAAAATATACATATTTTAGTATCTTGTTGGTCCACCTTGTTGGTCCATCTTGTTAGTATTTGCTGATATCACAGCTTCTACTCTCTGGGGCATACTGTCCACAAGTTTTTAATACGTTTCGACAGGTAATTTTCGCCATTCTGCCATAGGTGTCTTGGACAGTTCGATCATGGATTTCGCGCGTTCCGCACAAGCGTGCAGTCGACGTTCCAACACGTCCCACAGATGTTCGATGGGGTTCAGATCGGGGTTCTGGGCAGGCCAGTAAAGTTCTCGAACCCCCTTTTCATCATACCTTGTGCCTAGAACCCTTGCTTTATGGCAAGGTGCGTTATCGTGCTGAAACAGCCAGAGTGCTGTCAGAGAGATGGGAGTGCTGCGTTGTCCAGAATGTCTTGATAACGCCCTGCGTTCAGATGTCCGTCCAGAGAAACGATTGCACCCATCCCATACCATGAAAAGCACCCCCACACCATCACCGACCCTCCGCCGAACTTCACCGTGGGTACAACACAGCTTGGTAGATAACGTTCGTCGGGCGTTCGCCATACCCAAACCCGTCCATCCGATTACCAGATGGTGTAGGGGGACTCATCACTCCATTCAACCATTCGCCATTGATCCAGAGTCCAAGGTCGTTGCTCTTTGCACCATTGCAATCTCCTCGCTGCGTTGCTGGTGCTGATGTGAGGTTGTGGGCTGCTGCTCTGCCATAAAAACCTATTGCATGCAGTTCCCTGCGAACAGTCAGGGTGCTCACAGTTGTTCCCGTCGACTCTATGAATGATCTTGTCAGTCCATCAAGCGATGTGTGACGGTGTGCATGACCACTTTACGAAGAGCCCTTTGTTCCGACATGATCTTGGGTCTTCCAGTCCTAGACGGAACACTTAAAACATGGTCTAATATTTATGTTAAGGGGCGCTATTTTTAGAAAAATATTAAGTTCTTGTGGTTGATGATCCTCGTCCAGAGGACTTAGCCCTGCAGAGCGCTAAATATATTTTGCTTATTTTTTTTTTAAATTCAACATTTTTATTCCATGCATCAAAGAGTTAAGGGGTGTGTTTTTTGGTGAAAACTGTAAAATTTGATGAGAGTGTGGATGTTTTTTGGTTGGTTTTGCGTGAAAAGTTAGCCCCTTAATTCATTTGCGCTGGGAAATAATACAGTTTAAGGGGTTCTGTTTTTAATAAAAAGTGTTAAGACTGAAGTTGATGATAGTAAAAATTGGGATATTTTGTTGTTTTTGAGGTGTTTTGGGTATTTTTAGGTTATTCCTCGAGTTTTTTTGTCTAGAAATGCATCTCCCAAATTGAGGTGCGCCAGAAATTTTGGGGGGTTTTTAGGAGATTGAAAAATTTGGATTTTTTTTTTTGTTTTTGAGGTGTTTTTATGTGAATTTTGCTGATTTTTTGAGGTAAATTGATATGATTTTAGACATTTTTGGGAGTTTTGGGAAAAAATTATCTCCCACAATAAGTGCGCCAGAAGTAATATTTTAGAACTACTTTCAGTAACCGGTATCTTTTCGACGTAAGGTCCTTGTCACCTCAGGTTCGTGAAAAAATAAAGAGTTCGAACGAGGTGACAAAAGAAGAGAGAGAGAGAAACGAGCAAGATAAAGTAAAGAAAAAGCCGGCCCCTGTGGAAGAGAATGGAAGAGGTCGGAAGGAGAGAAATCAACTCGCTTGCCCATTGGTG
>JAHWFO010083124.1:611097-635422 GCA_023313115.1 Rhysida immarginata
ATCTGGTTTTCATCTCAGAATTAGCGGTTTTCGAGCGGTTCAGGATTGGATTTACTCGTTTCTTTTGGTGAGTTGTTTTTTTTTCATTCTCCTTTCTGGTTGTTTTTTCGGTTTCCCAGCCCATCCGGCGCCATGCAGCGGATGGTGCTGGTCACCAGTGAGAAGCCATTCAATGTGGCGGAATTTATGAAGGCTTTATTGAAGAAGAGTGATGTTCCGACCTTTTTGCCTAATGATCGTCCAGCTGTGATTTGTCTGCAGAAACATTCGCTTACCGAACATGGTTTGCTCGCGGCCACCGAGTCCATTGCGAAGAAGATCTCTGATGCCCAGTTTGTTCTAGTTGGTGAGTCTCGAGTTAATCTTTTTCCTGGCGAACCATCACGTTTAAACGTTTCAGTGCGTGGTATTTCCCCCTTGGTCTCATGGTCCTATATCGCTAACGTTTTCAACCAGTATGGTGAGGTATTCAAAATGACCAGAACCAACCATAAAGATCCTGAATATTTACAGACCGGGCATATCAGCATCTTCTTTCTGCAAAGAGATCTCATGATTCCTCTCCTTGCCGTGACTCTTCTGCTCCTCAGAAACCAAAATTGTCAGGTGAAGAGCTAGTAGTTGTCAATACTCTATCCGAGAACTTGTGTAAGCCTTCTTCTGCTATTGTTGAGTCGGATCAATTTTCTAGTGACTCCTCTGATGACAAGCTAATGATTGACGAGGACGTCCCTATGGAAGATATTGGGAAGTCGAATTCTTCTCCAACTGAGCGTGGGTCTCGATCTCCGAGGAGGCGCCCCAGTAAGTCAAAGTCGCGATCCCCTACACCTCATGATCTTGGTACAGATTCGCTAAGAACAGACCAATCAGCGTCCCCTTCTGGGCGTTCTAGACATCGCCGTTCTAAGAATCGTCATTCTAATAGTGGCTCCAAAACTGGCTTAAACTCGGTTGATAGGCAGGTGGATGTTCCCGCTACCACAACTGCTAATAGTGAAGGTTAAATTCATTTCCCTCAATATCTGTTCATTGAAACCTAGATTTAAACAAAATGTTCTAGCTACGTTCGTTCGACTTCATTAGCCAGATGTTTTGTTTTTGCAAGAGGTTAAGCTGTCTAACCCAGATATTGGGCAAGAATTACAGTTTTTTCTGAGGTTCTTTCCGTCTGTCAGATATTTTATTAACTCCTCTCATCGTATTCTTGTGGGGTTGCTTTTTTTATCTTTAACTCTAACATTTTGGTGGAGTCGGTCGAACGTGATTTGGATTCGAGGGTTATTTCTTTAGATGTCTCTCTATTCAAATTCCAATTTCGTATGGTCAAATGTTTATGCGCCAAATTCCATAACAGAAAGACGAGCTTTCATGTCGGAAATATCCCCTTTTCTTTTCACTGCTTGTCCTTTGGTTTTAGGGGGTGATTTTAATTCACATCCTGACATTATGAATCGTTTCTCCTCTGGTCCAGTATATAATGTCTGTCTGCAGAATAACCTGGTAGATGTTTGGGTAGAATTGAATTCTGACATACCAGGTCATACTTTGGTGTACCACAGGTGCTTCTTTACGTTTAGATCTCTTTTTGGCGGACCCAGTTTTTTTGTCAGGTTCAAATTCGATGGTTGTGTCACCGGTCTCTTTTTCAGACCACGACGCGATTTCTTGGTCGTGGTCTTAGCCAGACTGGTCTTCGAGGAGCTGTGACCGTCAATGGTTTTTGAATGTATCTTTGTTAGACGATAAGTGTAACTTTGAGAAATTCGCAGGTTTTTTTCCGACGTATTTCCTCGTCTTTGGCTCCTATCTAAGAATCCTGGCAATGGTTGAAACAAAGGATGAGAGCCTTTTTCAGGCGTCTAGGCATCGCTGCTGCCAGGAAGCGACGCCAGCAAATGGGGCGTTTGGCTCAGATTTTGGCCGTTTTAAAATGTTCCACTCCACGAGGGGAATATGCCCAAGATATTAGACAAATTAAATCTGAGTTAAATGCCCTTTATGCCAGGAAAGCGACAGGGGCTGCTATCCGCTCAAAGGCTTTGTGGATCAAAGACGTTGTTCAGGCCTCCTCTAATGTGTTCACTGAAGAGCGTGTTCGCTTGTCTTCTCGTCTGGTTCCGAGTGTTCATGTGGATGGCCAGCTCATTTCCGGCGAAGATGACATTGTCTCCGCCATTCATACATTTTACAAAGATTTGTTTTCCTCATCTACTAAACCAACTGATGAAACTGGAGGCTAGCGACACGGCAGAACATGACGTCAAGGCGAAAAATGGAAGGGAGAGCGCAGTTTTTCTATCAGTTTTTCTGCAGAAAAGACTTTCGCACAGGCCTTTTACTATATGGCAGGCCGTGTTTAAATTTAACAAACTTTTACCATTCAATGAGGCTCATTGGTCACTGTTTTCCGTGACTCGAACGCCTTCGGCGTTCTGTCTACGACGTCCCCCTCCGGGGGTAAATAATTGATATATACCCCAACCTATTTGGTTACAGGGGGCAGTTGGTTTCCCCTCGGCCGGTTACAGGAACTTGCCATGAAGTCATGTTCTACCGTGTCGCTAGCCGCTTCTCTGATGAAACGCTAGCGTGGATCCGACTGCTTCCGGTTCTTTCCTCATCGGAAGACTCGGTTTTGATGCATGATTTTACGAAACAAGAAGTGTTGTCGTTTCTTTCGTCAGGTGGGAAATCCACGTCCAGTCCTGGCGTGGACGGTTTCTCGTATAATTTTTATGCTAAAACTTGGTCAGTTATTGGTGATTTTGACGTAGAACTACGTCTATCAGGGGTGCAGCCGAGGAAAAATTCAGACGCGATTTTTCGTTCAAAAAGTGAAGTACATATATCAGTCTATATCTTTCTATGACTATATCCTACAACTATGGTCATTATCTCATTGGAAAGAGGAAGGTTGAGTCTTGAATAATAAGCAAAAATTTCACCAAATGAGCCTTTGGGGCAAAAGTTACAGCAAGTTAAAGTTAAGTGAATATTATGCTCACCATCTTAATAACGGAGTGGCGCTGCTGCAGCTTATACGTGTGCGGCGTGTATTGGAACTAATTGGAGCTAACCATGGCCTACGAGAAATGACCTGTGTATTTAATATAAAGAAGGCCTGTGCATTAGGTATAAAAACATGGAAACACGAGCGTTTTAAGATAATATCATAAAATCCTGTCATCTGCCGGCGAAATCAGTACATCATCATTTATATAAAATCAGCGGCGGCGGACGTTGTCACAACAAAGAAAAAATCTAACAATGAGTTATCTAACAATGGGTTATTTCCCGATCATACAAATGGGCGGGTACGCTTCTAGTTTTCTATTAAAAATATGTTGTAATTTCGATTAATGATTTTAAGAAATGAACTTTGAAGTTTTCTTAATTTCTTAAAACAAAACAATTAATCTGACTAAAATAATATATGTTTTCAAGACTGTATCTAGAATAACTCAATGGTTGATTATCAATACGGCAGGTATGCCCTATTTCATTCATTAGGGTAACAAAAGTGGGGACTTCAAGACTAGGACGGAGTTAATTACTCAACTCCGATTGAAACTTGGAGATAGGGGGAGTTTTAAAAGTAACACATTGACAGCAAGTAGGGGGAGAAACCAGCTCACATTTGGAAACAGATCCCTTTAGAGGAATGGCGGGGTAGGGGGGAGCCGTAGGAAAATACTCAAATTGGTTCAAACATCGTGTAATGGTCCTTGTCACCCACGATTATTAGTGAATAACAAAATAAAACTTATAAGCAAAAATACATACAGATAAATAAAATATAAAACAACAATCAGATATCTGGATAAATAAATAAATTAATTAATAAATAAATGGAAGAATGAAATATAAATATAAAACCACATGCTCTGGCATTTTACATGAACATGTTGACAGGCATGAGGTAGCACGAATGGATAAGAACCCTACAAACAACTAACGACATTCTATTGAAATCCGGCTAGAATGTGGACTACTTACACAGTTTCCCCACTCTTCATTCCATCTCCGTATTATTATAGCCCTCCCCCCCACCGCCCTCACCTTTTGTTGTCATTTAATTTAGTTTACTTCATATACTAATTTTTTTTTAATTTTGTTCTTTTTTTCGCCAAAAAATACACACCAACGGTAACCAATAATAACATACAGTAGTAGTTCTACGCCTTAAAAACCGGCGGCTTTGGCAGTCACCAGAGCCTCCGTCAATTTTTTTGTTGAAAGTTTATGATTTCATCTTGTCATCTCCGTCAAGCATCAATGCGGCCTTCACAAAGGGCAAAATCATTCTTCTCCCTAAGTGTGCCTCCCCGTCGTTAATTTCTCATTGGCGTCCAATAACCTTGTTGAACACGGACTACAAGATGTTCACAGGAGTTTTGCAGTTGCGTTTGAAATCGGTGGTAGCTGACTGTTTCGATTCCGGGCAGACTTGTTCTATCCCGGGGCGTCACATGTCAGATAATCTCGTGACTCTTCGTTGTGTTTGCGAAGAGGCGCTTCTGCGAAAACAAACACTAGCAGTCCTAAGTTTGGATCAAGAAAAAGCGTTTGATAAAGTTAATCATGAGTATCTTTTTCAAGTTTATAACCACCTTGGGCTCCATAGATTTTCAGCACTTTTACAAGGATTATATGTGTCTGTTTCGGTTAATGGTAGGCTGTCGGCCGTTCTTTCTTTACAGAAAGGCGTCCGGCAGGGCTGCCCGCTCTCTCCTTTGCTGTACATCTTATATATTGAACCACTTCTTAAATTCCTTAACCGACATCCTGCAATCTGTGGTTTCTCGCTTCCCTTCATTTCGTTTAAAGTGGTTTCACTGGCATATGCAGATGACATTGTTTTGGTGGCGACAGATCCGTATACTCTGCAGGTTTTTTATAACACCTTTGCTGCATTCAGGGTTTCAACTGGCTCGTCGTTAAACCTGACTAAATCTAGGTGCATTGCAGTTGGGAACTGGTCGCATACTTCCTTGGAGAATTTTCCCTTTTCGTGGGGCCGCTCCATTAAAATATTGGGCCATGTTTTCTCCTTTGACGACACAGTAGATACGCTGCAATGGGGAGCCATTGTTGCTGAGTGCAGGAAGAAAATGTCTCGGCCGTTTCGTTTCCCTGTGTCTTATGGCAACCCGAGCGATTTTTTTGAAGGTCCATCTTATCCCTTTGATAGTATATCGGTGCCTTCTCAGTTTGCCTTCCATGGCTCATTTGAAGGCATTGCAGAAGGAGTTTGTAAAATTTGCTTGGGGTCCTGCAATAGCAAGACGGCCTGTGTCTGATCATATGGTTTGTTTGCCCCAAAATAGAGGTGATGTAGAGATGCCAGTTATTCACGATCATATTGTTTCAGCTGCTTTGGCAATTCTTGTTAAAGTTTTTGAGCGGCCCCCTCATGTGTTGCCCCATTGGTAGCTCTTCATTTGGACGGGTTTTTCCGTTCTTGTGACCTTCCATCTTTGCTCAACAGGTGCCATGTGGTTTACATGGATCCCTCGCCTTTTTATTTTGCCTTGAAGGCCATGTTTTCTCGTATTGTGCGTGAGATGAAGCAGATTGATTCTTCTCAACTAGGCAGTCTTAAGAAAGCGTGGTTTCTTGATAAACTACAGGTAGCAAAAGAATTAGACTTTATTACAGGTTTCCCGAATTCTAAATGGGTAAAGATGTTTGGTCAGATTCATTCCCTTAGGTTCAACTATAGGTGGTTTGACACCCAATGGCGACTTTTGCATGAAGGGTTTTTTACATTGCAAGATGTTCATCAGTGGGGTCGCTCTGTTACGGAGATGTGTGCTGAGTCGGTTCGACACATTTTTTTCGATTGTAAAATTGCAACCCGGTGTTGCACGGCGCTTAGTAAATTTTATGATCTGCCAATCATTTCCTTCCATATGACTAAATATCTACTGGATGATTCGACGGGGAAGGCCCTCCCCTTTGACTTGATGGTTCCCATTGGATTCATCAATAGGGAACTTTGGGAGAGTAGGTGCTTGCGAGTAAAGGGACTATATACGTCTAGTTTTATTATTTGGAGGAAGGTCCACTCGTATGTTCGCTTTCTCCTGCTGACGGAATACCAAAGATTATGTTCTAAGATTTTTCAGAGGCGGTATGCTAAGTCTGGGAAGCTCTGCTCAATGAATAAATCAAGCAGTGGTTTTTGCGTGAGGTTCCCCAGGTGTTTACATCTCAGTTCTTAAGTCTGGCTTTATTCTCTGTCACTTTTGGCTTGGGTTCCTCTACAATGCTTTTCCGAGGAGTTTCTCATTTTGTGTAATATTTTTGCGTAGCCTCAGTTAATTAAGCGTTTGCTCTGCTGTAGCAGGCGTCAGTCAGCCTGCTATAGTGTATGACGAAATGTGCGCTTGATGCACGATTTCCAGCTTATGTGCATCCCGTGTGTGGTCAAGCAGGTGCTTGGGCACCCACGTAAAACAGTCGGAGAGAGAGGATTTACTTTCTGGTGGATTTGTGTTTACCCGGATGGCCAAAGCGGGTAGGTGTCGGGAGTTAGCTTCCGACCAGCGAAAGCTGTGGGCCAAGTTCATGTTGCCTCGTTAGAGGTGTTTAAGTTTTTTACGTTGGGTGTAGCATAATACCACCGGTAAGATCTTTTTAGATCTTAACTCCATGGAGGCAATACCATCTGCCTGTCCACTTCAAAAGTGGGAGAGAGAGGAGCCAAGCCACAATAATAACTTGCCTTTTAGCGTTAGGTAGCATCGACAGGGCCCTAGTCGTTCTGCCGCGCTCGGTAGGCAGCATTGCGTCCTTTGTTAGTAAACGTTTAAACTGTTGCTGTATATGTGTGTGTTGTGTTATAACTAGTGAAGTGACTGAACTTATATTAATATGCTCTTTTATCTTTCCAATAGCCCCCACCTGCGAGAAGCTTTACCCTATGCGGTTGCCGTGCTCAGTGTCAACGGCAGCCATTAGCAGTTGCTATACTCATACCTTTCGTCCTGGTTGGTTTGTTCATCAGGCTGAAGAGGTCAAGGCCCTTGCGAAGACAGCTTAATTTATTCGGATGGTCGAGCCTCAAGTAGAAGACTGTCTCAGTAATTCAACTAAGCGAGTTTCTTCAGCTAGCTTTTGTGAACTCACAATTTAATAATCTTAAATATTAATATCCAGACGGGTTGTTTATCTTTTAACTTGTCAATTTTGGTTAAAACTAAGAGCTTAATTACTTGCTTCGGAGAACACTTTAAAAGCTACGAGCTTTAATTGTTAATTTCAATTATATATATTCAGCTTCCTTTATATTATGTAATGTAAGAGGAAAGAAACGATAATCACATTGTTCTGTATGAGCTGAAATATCAGCATCTCACTCCTACTCTCTGAGAATTAAATAGTTTTAAATCAATTATATTGTCTCCCGCCTTTTCCCTCCTGTACACTAAACAGTTTACTCTGTTCAGTGGTTTAGTTGTGACAGTCTTCCACGATGAGGTACGACGAACCGCGTATTTTCTGCGCTTTTTTAGGATTAAATCCTTTTGAAGCGGAGACAAGAATCGGATGATCACGGGATGATGTTTGGTGGAGGATCGAGGACCAAGACGATGAATATCCAAAATATCACCTAAATTAAGTGAAATATCCAATTTCGATTTGAAGAAGTCTAAACATTTGGTGTTAATGTCCTCCATTGGGTCCTCGACCAACCCAAATAAGCGTATGTTTGAATCTCTTGTGTATTCCTCTATGTCATCTACACGGGAGCACAACAAGTCCGTTTACTTGAAGATAGAATTATAGTCAACAACATTAGTATATGATGTAAAACTTTCAAGGGAGGAGTCAATTATCGTTAATCGGGCGTCAATTGCTTCCAATCGGGCCTCAGAAGAGAAATGCGACTGTTTAGATCTTTTAGAGCAGTAACCAATTTATCGAAGATTTTTTGAAAAAGTGAGTCCGCAAACTTATCCAGAGATGATGAATTGGAATAAAAGATACGAGGAGAAAAAGGTTATTTTTCAAAAAAACGCTTTTATTGTTTTATTATTTTGCAACAATAAACAACGGATACATTTAACTCTCGTCATAACGAAGTGTTTGTTGTGGCTACTGGACAATTCGTAGTAATGAATTAGTACCATTAAAACACGAACCAGTAAACCGATTTGGAAAATATTTTTTAACTGCGTTTGTGTGTCAAATTTCAGCTCTCTATCTTTTCGGGAAGTAGGTTAAATTCGACTTCCAAGATTTGTTTACATAGTTACAAGTGAAGCTAATAAAAGCGTATTAAAAATAAGATGTGATATCCCGCTCCAAGGCCAGAGTCGCCTTGAAGGATGAGCCATTGCGGTTTGCCGGGTTGGGTGTTTTCGTTCATAATTGTAGTTATATACAAATTAATTGGTGAATACAAGATTGTCTACTTATCTGAGATTAATAATAAATAAATAAATAAAAAATAAATAAAACCCATTATTATTTCTTTTTTTATTAAAATCTTTGGAGAAATTTAAAAAATTATTCTAAAAAGATAAGAAAATAAACAATATCCAGGGCGTGCAGCTGTTCAAGTCTTTGCTGAAAAAGTGAAGGTACTTTCCCATATGAGCTAATAACTAGAGAAAATTCTTTTTTCATATGGTTTTTGTAATGTATCAGGCCGTTGCATATCAAATGTCGGATTGCAGAGGTCCTCTTTAATGGCCCTCTAGAAAGGACACCTTCACACGTGCTATTCGAAATAACCCCCATTGCAATCGAAATATTGTTGCCAACGATTTGGCAGCTTCTCGAGCCCTCTCCGATAGAAGCCATGGTCACGGAACTCAATAAACTCCCGGAATGCGTTTTCGACGTCTGCTTGGGTTAGGCATGTTTTCCTCCGGAGAAAATTGTCCAGGCTCTGGAAAAGATGGTAGTCGGTAGGGGAGAGGTCCGGAGAGTACGGGGAGGGGGGGGGGTGAAAGCACCTCGTAGCCCAGAGCCTGTAGCGCCTGCACGGTCGTTCGTACAACGTGCGGACGCGCGTTGTCATGCAGCAGCAGGACGCCTTTGCGATGCACAAAGTGCAGGTTGTTCCTGACACAGGTTTGTGTGCATACGATGCAGTTCCCGATAGTAGGTCTCCCCCTGCGCAAATTCCGTACAGACCTCCAACCGACGCTCTTTTTGGTTTTTCGTAAGTTCATGTGGGACCCATTTGTCCTGCTTTTTCACCTTGCCGATGGTCCTAAGGTGTTTACTGACAGTCGACGCTGATACAGCATGATCCCCAGCAAGGTCCCGAACAATTTTTGACGGGTCCTCTTCCACAGATTGCTTCAGATCAGCGTCAATCAACACGTTGGGCAGTCTGCCGCGTGGCTCATTTGCCAAGTCCGTCACTCCCGCCCGGAATTTTCGGAACCAACGTTGGATAGTACGTTCGTTTATGGTGCCTACACCGAATATCTTATTGGTGTTTCGAGAGACGTTGGATGCAGTGTGATTCAACCTAAACTCGTAATGCATTATCACACGTAATTCGTATGAAGTCATGACTATCTTCGCTTGGGTTCAAACGCTATTAAATATCATCGCAGACATGCAAATTTCTGGCAGCTGGTCGCTGATAGGTTTATCTCTGGGAATGAACCACTTTGCTATGGGTATTTGCTACTGAACGTGGAAACCGTGCTGAAGCGCGGAACCCACCTCGAAATCCGACATTTGATATGCAACAACCTGATAGTAACTTCGGTTAGAGAAACTATGGATAATGTTTATCTAACCATATTCAAATTTATAAAGATCTCAACTGATTGTGTGAGAGGGAAATTCTTGCTGCTAAAACTGATACTTTCAATATGAACCACCACATTCAGGACATGATTCCACGCTCTGTGACTGAATACATTCGGTTACATGTTAATGTGGCATGTTGATGAGGCTGTAAACAGATTCCTGAACTCTCTCTATCCATCAAGTATTTTTTCATATAGACAGAAATAATTCAATACTCATAGGAGCCTTCCTTTGGTATTCTAAAATGTTAAGGATGCAATGTCGAATTTTCCTGGGCAAACCAAATCGGATACAAAATTCCAGTGCAAGCATTTTAAAGAATCCTTTTTCGTTTTTCCAAAGTGAATATTTATTTATTAACTCTAAGGATATTTCATGTGTTCTTATTCATATTCAAGTTAAGATATTGCAAAACTTCATCAAACAAACAGACCGAGCATATTAGCTAGTTATTATTATTAGACGAAATGGACAGAAATGAATTCTATGAAAAATAAAAAAACGTCATCGTACCTATTCAAATAAGTGCCTTCCCGTCCTCTTCGAATACAAAATTTGCCAATCTAAGAAATTCATAGTAAAATCAATCCGGGATCTGGGTGTTTAGGTGACCGGACAATTCAGAATATGACAAATCAGAACATCACAATTCAGAACATGACCAACCATAACGCTGATAAATCAGAACTACAGGGTGATTCAGTCAATTTCTGACCATTTCAGTACTATGATTTATTGACCCATTAATGTTTACAAACTTAGCATTTCAGTATGATATTTTAGGCAGTTTGGAGTTTTTATTCCCGTGGAAAAGCCTTGATGATGTGCTCAATGTGGCCATCACGAACGTTTTGAACTGCTCGCAGCCGAATGGTGAAGTTGTTCATAACTCTATCCAGGATTTCTGCATCCACAAGGGTGCAGCATTCGACGATGCCTTGTCGCAGCTGGTCTAGGATTCTTGGTGCTGTAGTGAACACACTGTCTTTAAGGAACCCCCAGAGATAAAAATCACATGGGTTTAGGTCAGGACTCGCAGGCGAACAGATTTTTTGGTAGGGGAATCGACCAACCTTGTGCGAACATTTTCGACAACTTCGATCGTTCGAACACGAGCTTCGTTCCCGCCTTTTTTCTTGCCTTTAACACATCCAGTGGCACGAAATTGCTTGACAAAATCCATGATTGCTTGCCTGCCTGGTGCGTCTCGATACTTATACTCCTTCCGGAACTTTCTTTGCACGGTTACAGGTGATTTTGTCTCGAAATACCATTCGACAACCTTGCATTTCTGCTCTGTTGATAAAGCGGGCGCCATTTTTCAACAATACGATTTTCATGCAGCGCCGTTGCAACAATACAAACTCCAACTATTTAGAAATTCGATATGGCGCTCATATTCTTTCAGTTGTTTATCCCTAATGCACGTCATTCGAGTGAAATGGTCAGAAATTGACTGAATCACCCTGTATGACAAATCAAAACAATGACGGAACAATGACGAATCAGAACATAGATAAAAAAGAACTATGACTAATCAGAACTTTGTTTAACATTCTTTAAGAGGAGCTGAGAACATAGGGAGAAAATATCATTGGAGACGTCCCACAACACTGCCACGATTCTAATCCTCAAAAAGCACAGGTGAATATTCTTAAGACTAGGATGAAGCAAGACATGTGGTGCAACCCCGAGGACAGTTATGGGAAATATTTTATCAGAAGTGAATAGGGATGTTTTGGAACATTTTCCAAAACAGTCCTCCTCACTCACGCGAATTCTTTTTAAACATAAAGAAACTGCTCTTATTCCCAATCCGGCTACGACTAATTTTCCTATCCCCGAGAAGCATGCTGATCTCATACTGTAAGATACGGGGGACGACAGAATACTGGCAATTGGGAATGATGATCTGCTCTCAGAATTAAAGAAAGATATCATTTTTGGAGACGGAACATTTGATAAAGCACCCAGCATGTTTTACTAGCAGTACACATGGCATGCTAAAATTGGCAATTCATATCCTCCATGTATTTATTTTCTTTTGCAAAAAAAATATGGCTACATAGAGCAGAATGTTTACCATATTGCAGCAATTGGTGCCCAATATAACACCCCAAAAGATTCTGCTTTACTTTGAAAAAGCATGTATGTCTGCTGCTCTAGTTGCTTTTCCACAAGCAGCTGTGAAACGGTGCTACTTTCATCTATGCCAGAGCGTTATTAGGGAGATCAACAATGTTGGCTTAAAGGAAGCGTACGAATCTCATATAAACGTGAAGTTGAAACTGAAGTCCCTACCTGCTCTCTCTTTTGTGCCAATACTTGAAGTAAGAACTGTCTTTGACCAACTAGCTGCCACATTTCCGGATGACTAATACTACAATGCAGTTCTCACATATTTCTTCTCAACCTACATCGAAGGAGCTGCAGGAAGATCACCTCTATTCCCAGTAACAATTTGGAATCATTTTGAGGCTGCTGCTGAAAGATGTCTTAAGACTACAAATTGTTGTGAAGGTTTTCACAACGCCCTTAAATTCACTGTTTCATTGTAGCCACCCAAGCATTTGGAACCTATTCGATGGATTAAAACAAGACATAGCTTGCCAGCTATTATTATTAGCCAATTCCCAGACATGTCGCCCAGAAGCCACAAAAAAGAGGTACGAGACCCTGAGTATTCGAGTAGCAAGAGTTGTGCAAGAATATCATGCTGAAGAAGACAACTTGAGATTTTTACGTCGCTGACCTCACGCTAATTCACTTACCTGATTCACGCTGACCTTGGACATCTGCCCATCCTAGTCCGAAGTGCATCTCCACTGATGGAGGAATCGTACCTGAAGGACTACATATCCGGTTATGGGGAGGTGCTGAAAGTAGCCTATCCACAAAATCCGGATTCTCCCCTGCAGAAGACTGGCGACATCGTACTGGACAAGAGACTTCAGAAGGACATTCCCGACTCCCTTGTGTTGCACGGAGAAAAAATTTACGTGACTTACAAGGGGCAAAGGCAATGCTGCTGGTACTGCTAAAAGCCGACTCACGTGAGGAAGGATTGTCCTCTCCTCAAAAAAATGTGAAACATGTCATAAAATCGTGGGTAAATATCACCGTTGCCCGGAGAGGACCTTCGCAGTATCAGCAGCTTCACCGTCTAAGGGAACATCTGTGCCGCACAGAGCTACGCTGCCTTCACCTCTTCCTCGAAGACTGCGTGCAACACCATCTCCGCCGCCTCTTCCTGCTGATCCGAGGGAGGACATGCCACCTCCGCCTCCCCCGCCATCTCCAGCGGTTCCCCTTCGTCAGCCATCAAGTGACATCTCGATGGAAGAAGAAGCAAGCTCTGCAGCAGAAGACAACGTAGACGCTCCATTGGACTCCAAATCGGTGTTTGTGGAGGAAGAATTTCCAGCTCTTCCACCGCCAGCGCAAACATCGACGTCCCAGCCGCTGCAGATAGTCCCCACGTCTTCTCCGGCCAGATTGTCATCCTCATCTGGGAGTACGAAGCCATCAGTAACGAAACGGCGGGATCAGCTTGTGTCGACCAAGAGTCCTCGCAAGCGAAAAACCAGACGACATCACAGCAGAAGGGATGGGTTTGCTGCCTCTTCTTCTACTGAGCAAGACAACTGCGCAAGACGGAAGACATCAGAGCCTCCTGCTACATCTGAAGGCGGAAGTCTCCTGCAGACACAGGTCAGTCTCCGAAATCGTAATCCCTCAATGAAGGTTATGTCACTAAACGTGCGTTCTCTTGGCTCTTCGTTCAAACAATCGGTTCTATCGACTTTCATTGCCCTGTACAGGCTGGACATTCTCCTACTCCAAGAGGTGAAGTTGGCCCCTTCACAACAGTGCTACAATCTTCCTGGTCTTCGCCGCCAATTTCCTTGCGGACAATTTTTCATCAACTCTTCGTCACCACATGGGCAGGGGGTTGCGACTGTTGTTTTCAATCCCTCCATTGTGATGTTGAACTGTGTGTTTCACGACGAGTGCAGGGTAATTGAGACGGACATTACATCTTCCGGCATCGAGTTCCGATTGCTTAATGTGTATGCTCCATGTGTAGCAGTAGAGAAACCAAACTTCTTTAGTGACATTAACACTTTTTTGTGCACAACTTTGCCTGTAGTGATTGCTGGGGAGTTGAACTGTCGTCCAGACGATTGTAACATCTTTTCGTCTGGATATGTGTGTCGTCTGTGCCAGCAAAACGCATTATTCGATCTCTGGACACACCATCCACGAACCGAACAACCTGGGTTCACGTACTATGAAGGACCCACTGTGTCATCAAGACTCGATCTGTTTTTGATCGATAATGCGTTTGCTGGTACGCCTGCTACAATGGACGTTATTCCATGCTCATTCTCCGATCACAGTGCCATCATCTGATCGTGGAACCCTCCATGTCCAGCATCAGGTGTAGGTACAAGTCGTCATCGCAACTGGTTCCTGAATGTTTCTCTACTTGAGTATGGTTCCTGAATGGTTCCTGAATGTTTCATGTACAAGAGTGCGTTCGTTCAGTTTGGTGAAAATAATCTCCACAATGTGCCTCCTACGTTAGAGACGTGGTTAATATTAAAAACTAAAATCAAGCGGGTTTTTTCGGATGATTGGGTTGGACGCTGCGAGACGTCGTCATCTCCTCATGCTACAAAAGATCCTGCGTCCCCTCCGCTGTTCTATCCCAGTGGAGGATTTTGCTGATAACATACGTCAGGTGAAGAGTGAGATCAATGCTCTAATGATCCGAAAGGCTGCCGGCGCCGCACTCAGGGCCAAACTCACCTGGGCTACGGACGTCAGGCATATGTTTTCAGCTGTGTTTGCCGAGGATTGACGAAGGGCCAATAAGAAGTATCGTCGTCGTTTTGGTAGTGGATGATAGGGTAGTAGAAACTGACTCAGACATCTTGTCAGCTTTCCGCTCCCACTTTGCATCTTTCTTCGACAACCCAGTCATTCCTTCTGATGCCACGAAGAAGTGGATAGAGGCACTAAGACCTTTTTCGGAGGATACTGACCTGTGTATTACCCATCCCTTCACTGAAGATGAAGTAAAGAAGTTTCTGTTGAGGGATGGCCGTCGTGGGTCCAGTCCGGGTTTAGATGGCATCCCATATTCCTTCTATAATGCGACCTGGAAACTTCTTGGGCTTTTCCTTGTGAGAGTATACAATTTCATCATCCAAGATCCATCTGCCATCACATCGGAATTCGTCAAAGGGAAAATTATTCTGCTCCCCAAAGTGTCAGACCCGGAACTAGAGACCCAGTGGAGACAGATAACACTTCTTAACACAGATTACAAGGTCTTCAGTGGGATATGTTAACAACGTCTTAAACGAGTCGGGAACATTTTCAAAAACAACTGAGTCAAAGTGAAAATTTGGACCCACAACTTGAACAAAAAACGAGAGAGAGTATTTTCCACTAACCCCACGGGAATTGGATATTGTCCATTCATAGAACATAAAATACATCTTACAGATAAAGTACATGTATATGCTACACCATACAAACTAACAAGTAGAGATAGTGAATTCCTCGAAGAAGAAATGAAGCGTTTGTTGAAAATGGAGATAATTCGGCCTTCAAATTCACCATACGCAGCAGCAGTATTTGTTTTTCATGCTCCAGACAACCCTACAACACCAAAGCGATTTGTTTGCGATTTCCGTCAATTAAATCGTAAAACCACAAAAAGACCCTTACCCAAAGCCAGAACAAAAAACGATTCTCAGACATGCAGCTTCGAGAAAATATTTCAAAAATTGGACGTACGGAAATGTTTTTATAATGTGAAGATAAAAGAAGAACATCAAAAGTACACATCTTTTGTAATAAATAATGAGCAATACGAATTTTCTCGAGTTGCACAAGGATTATGCAATATCCCTGCAGCATTAACTAGAGCAATGCGAGCTCTGAAGCGTGATAAATGGGCACCATGTATGGATGATTATTTTGATGAGCTGTTAATTAGCACCGACGCAATAGATGAACATTTGGCTGGGATAGACCCAGTGTTGGAAACCCTAATAGAATATGCATTTCTTTCGGATTTCGGGAATAGAGTCTGCCTTCAGGAAAAAATAAATTACTTAGAAATGTATATTTCTCAAAACAGCATAATGACTGACCCAACACAATGTCATATTGAATCTATATTAAAGATTTCTACCTTTAAGAACGTAGGAGAATTAAAGTCGTTCATGGGATTGTTATCTTATTTTCGAGAATTCATTCCAAACTTGTGAAAGATTTATAAAACCATTAGCAAAGCTCGCAAAGAAAAACGTACTATATAAATGGACACCAGAGTGTTCCACTGCGATTGAAGAAGTAAAGAAATATTTGTTTATTGCACCAATATTGTGACCAATTAATCCATTTAATCATTCCCAACAAAGGTTTTCGTGGATGCCTCAGACTATGCCCTAGGTGAATGTTTGATTCAGGATCACAATGGAAAAGAAAGCATAATAGAGTATGCAAGTCAGTTATTGTCTTGAAACACATTGGGCAGTTATTGTCTTTTTGCAATTCATTGGGCATTACAAAAATTTCGACTTTATTTACTGGGTTTGCCTAAATTTAATGTGTATAGTGATAATATTGACGCCTCAGCATTACTCACAAAACCGAAACTGACTGAGAATGGCATTAGACTTGAGTGAATTTAATTTCGAACTTTGTCACCTAAAAGGAAACACAACGTCGTGGCCGATGCTTTGAGTCGATTATCTCATTCGGTCCACTACGCATTGAAGAAACAAACCTTCATTGCCTATGCAACAGTCGTCGAAGAAGATAGTAGATTAATTGAATATCAAGAGAAAGACCCTAATCTCTCGGAGATTCGAGAATTGTTTTCGGAAACATCACTGACTACGGCACAAAAACGAAAAGAATCATTTTCAGAAAGGAATATTGTATCGAGTAAATCAACAATATCTAACACGACCCTTAGTATGTTGTCCAAAAGACTTACAAACTATTATATTGGAGACAGCTCATGATTATTCTGAACATATGGATACAACACGAACAAGTGTTAAGGTAAAAAGGAAGTATTGGTGGAAAACTATGGACAAAGACATCACAAACTATGTTCACGGAGGTATTATTTGTCAAGCAACAAATTAGTAGAACATTCCAACAACCCCGTTTGAAACCATATCCATAGTTCATGAAGGATCTTTTCATATCGAAGGAATGCAACATTATATTCTATGCATAGTCGATCACTTCACATGATTTCTAATAACAATTCCGGTTGCCACAACAAAGGCAAGTGATACAATTTCAGCACTAGATAGAGCTTTGGCAATCTATGGGATTCCAAGAACAATTTTGAGTGATGGCGCTACTTATTACAAATCCCAACGAATATCAAAATTTTACAAGGCAAATGGAGTGCACCATATGATATCTATAGATCACTGCCCCGAATCTGCCGGCCAGGCGGCCAAGAAGGCTAGGGCGTAGGCTTTATAGTTCTCGAGTTCACCTGGTCGTGGATTCGAATCCCGCCGTGGGCATGGATGTTTGTGTTTGTCCTGGGCTGCAAACAGATATAACTTGTGTAAAAGGCGCAAGATGACCTTAGTAGTCGACGCCAAAAATTCTAATAAACCAACCAAGCAACCAACCAACCACGATTCTAATGGTATTGTGGAAAGAACAACTGCCAAATTTCTTCACATAATGCGAAAATTAACTGTGGCAAATGAAATGCCTCAATGGGACGTTCTAATTCAAAAAGCAACAACATTTGGAAATGCAGCAATGCACGCAGAATTACAAAAGAGCCCATATGAACTTTTGTATGGATATACACCAAATTTATCATCAGTAGACATGGCGGAATCAATAGAACCCAAAAGAGAAATTGCACGAGAAAATGCACGCCAAGAGAAAATAAAACAAATGAAAGTATGAAAACAAGATACAATAAAGAGGCCAAATTCATTCCATTTGATGTGTGATCATGGGTTTGGTTACAAAGACAACCCAGCAAAAAACTTGGAACATTGTATAAAGGACCATATGAAGTAATTTCAAAACAAGGTGCTACTTTTACAATTCGCTTGGGACCCGATGGACAGACGAAAAAGTACATGTAACACAACTAAAAGAATATAAACCAGCGAACCAAATTATTTCCTAGATGACATCATTGTTGAAAATACCAGATAGACTAAACGAAATTCTCAACCACCTTAGCAAATTTTTTGTTTACAGGAGAACAGATTGTATCTGATTCCATCCGTATGAGTGCGACAATTCATGAGAAACAACTCAGCGAACATGTGAATCGTCAAAGACATTAAAACCAGAAGAACATTTAAAAGTTTTCCAGATATATCCTTTTGAAATTTCATATTTTAGAATTAATATATAATGACTTTTAAGGCCTAAATTGATTAAAGAAATTTGAATTCCTTAAAGCAATAATATTGAAGGTTTAAAGAGTTATTTGAACTTTTAACTAATTTTAAAGAAATTTATTGTTTGGAATTACATGTTAAATTCTGATTTGTTAGAATTCTAATTAGACTTTAAGAACTTAGAATTTGTTTAATGTAATGATTTTTTTTGATACCAAAATTTATGATTTTTATACCAAAATTTATGTAGCGAAAATCATAATTTAGAGGAGGAGTGTTAAGTTGTCATATTATCTTCTCGTTTTCTTTTGTTATCGCATCACCTTTTGTTTGACTCCCGAATAAAATCATGTTTTAGTGTGATCAAAATGATCATGGAGTCCAGTTTGATTTTATCCATGGCACGTCTTAATCGATCACCACCTAACAGAATACTGTTTTCAAAAATAAATGATACTGTATATGGCATAATTGGTAAACATTGTTCTTTCAAACTGTGAATAAAATTTTGAATTTCTTCTATCATTACTTTGTTATTTGCATTTGAAATCTAGGAGTTATTTCTATCGCACCCTGTATATCAATACTAAAATTTACTCATCCGTTGAAAATTTATACGAGGGGCATTCTAAAAGTTTTTAGCCAAGAACGCTACACACATCCCACCAAATTTGTTTTACTTTCTCCAAGTATTTCACTCTATCATATGGTCGCGTGCAAGATTTGATCGTGGCACGTTGCATTCAAGAAGAATCGAGAGACGCTGACATGAACATTATACCTTATAATATTCGTGACATGTACCCTATTTTTGCGTCAATAACCCGCGGAGTCTGTTTTTAACATCCCGAAGAAGGGCAGTGCGCGGATTTAAGTGGGTGCGGTTTCTATTTTTTTTTTTTTTTTTACAATGACGGTGGATTCTGAACTTTCTCGACCGCTCTAGTTGCCATGATAACTAGATTATTGCAAACTAATCTAAGCAAACTTGGCACCACAGGGATCCAAGAGACTAGTAATCCAGAGCTTTACAGGGAAGATTATTGCATTTAATTAAAAAATTGAACTGTTCATTGTATATACACTCCATTATATTTTTGGCAATTTTTCTGTTTCGACGTTTCTGATAAAGAATAATAATTTTTCTCTCTGGAAACAAAAATATTCAGGAAAATCCCATTTTCGTATTTATTTACGTCAGAGCATGGCTTCACATGACTAATTTGTCAGATGGCTATTAAGTAAATTAAACCAAAGAAATTTTTTTTGTTAAGTTCCAAGTGAGACAGAAGTATGGCAATTTTAAAAATAGAGACAAAAGTTTAAAAATTGTCGATTTAATTGAGCTGAGTTAGAGAAGCGAGCGAAGCTCTTTACCAACGAGAATGTAAAACCTTTGTCCTCTAACTCCTCCGATACCACTTGACCGATTTCAACCAAATTTTGCTCAATTAATTATAAGTGGAAGAGAATACTTTGCCCCCCCCCCCCTCATAAAAATGTATTAAACTCAAAGAACATTTGCATACTAAAGAAAAAGTTAAAAATTTTGAAAGCTCATAGAATTTTTACTTGAAATCAGCAAAAATTGCCAAAATTTTGTCTCAATTTTTAAAATTGCCATACTTTTGTCCCACTTGGTATTTAACAAAAAAAAAATTTTTTTGGTTTAATTTATTTTAATTAGCCATCTGACAAATTAGTCATGTGTAGCCATGATCTGACGTAAATAAATACGAAAATGGGATTTTCCTGAGTGTTTTTGTTTCCGGAGAAAAAAATTAATATACTTTATCAGAAGCGTCGAAACAGAAAAATTGCCAAAAACATGTCATGGAGTGTAGTGTATAATTAAAGTATCGTGATGTACACGTTAATTTCGTTTAAAGTTCATCAGGATAGAATGCAATGACTTCAGATCGAAGCAGTTTTGAAGTTGAGAATTTATTTTCGTATTAATAATTGGCGACGAGAAATCAAATAAAAGTAAATTAATGTACTGTGTAATGAACTGTACATTGCATATACTGTTCTTGTAAATTGTAAATTTTTTCTTTTTTTTGCAGCCACATGTTATGATTAAACTTAAGAAGAGTTATTATTTTATAAAACAGAAGTATGGAGGATGAATAAAACAACTAATTTCAAATAAATAAAAATTTGTTGACAACAAAAAAAAAAATTAAAGTTCAAATAACAAAATAAATTTCAAATCTTTCATAAATTAAATACAGAATATCACATTTGCTTCAATTTGGCAGTGGAAGTTGATATAACAGTTGAGAGAATAAATAGAGATAGTATATTTGAATTTAATTTTCATACCAATGGAAATTATCTTTTTTTTAATTCCTATTGAAGGTAAAGTTCATTGCCAGATCGGGAGTCCGCTCATACAGATGGGTAACTTGTAGAAATAAACGACATCGACTTTTCAAATTGCTTCAAAAAGACAAATGATAAAAGTCACAATTACAACTAATAACTTCTTATTGAATAGCCCAATAGCTAATTCAATCAGGTATGTAAACACAAGTTACCCAACTGAAAGTCAAAATAGTCCAATTACGTTGCAGCAACCAAAAGATAATTTTATTAGAAATAATTTCTATTATGCAAAATTTATCTCTAAGGGATTTCAAATTAAGCAGCGGCTGCGCCAAGCTAGCGTAAAGGTAAATAATTTCCACTACGCAATTAACGCCGTCGACCTACAACAAAATTTCAATTTTCCAATCCTTGTGAAATAAATGCGGACAATCTCCAAGGCAAGTTTTGTGTATTTTAACGCCCACTCATAAAAATCAGAATTATTGTCGAGTTTTGCCGAGAAGAATTCCAGTCCACTTTGAACAATTCACGTAGAAATGGAGGGCGAGGGGAGAATTTTCTCAACGGTACTTTTCCCGTTGTCAAACTAACTAAACGTTGACCACTCAAACTTCTATCTTGAATATTGGATATACTCTCGCCATTCCCATAAAAACACCGAGGGTTCGCATTAAATAATTTTGTTTCACTAACCTTCTCCAATCAAAGCACGGCTAAGGCGAGCTCCACGTACAGTCATGGACAAAAAAAAAACCGCTCCCTCACTCCGTGCTGCTATATTTTTAAATGAGCGTTTACTACTTTTGCCGCTAGGGTCTGATATCGATTAGCATGTCAGTTTTTCTGCTGTATTTTGATTACAAGTGCACCATCCTGCAATTTAATGATAAAATTTTGATTTAATATTTCTTCTCAATTGACTTTTGGATAATGATTGTGAACAATATTTATTGCTTTGTTATTGTTAAATTTAAAATGTTTTAGGAAAATAGTCCGTACGGAAGAAAATAGGATGGTATGATTTTATTGGTTAAAAATTTAGATAATTTTCTGACTGAACTAAACGATATCAGACACCTAGTGGCAAAAGTAGTAAACGCTCATTTAAAATATAGCAGCATCGAGTGAGGGAGCGTTTTTTTGTCCATCGACTGTACCACCATCCTCCCGCTCGCACTGGCACTAGCCGTCCTTTCACGCAACACATTCTTTCTTCTTGTGTCTTTCTCTGTCCCGTTAATCGTTTCAGAAAGTTTCCTTGCGTTACTCTCTTCTTTTCCTTAGGACCGTAGCCTAACAACATCATTTCGTCTCTTACTCGACAGACCAATCTCATCATGACTTTTTTCAACTCTTCGCCCGTCTTCTTCCGCTTCGGCGCCCTCTCGTGTTCTCCCTACAAAACCACTATTCCAAAAGATCCTGGATTTTCGAACTTGGAGATATGGCGCTCGTGGTACCACATCATCCGCGAAGTTCGGGACCCCCCCATTTTGCACATTTAAAAAAATCATAAGATTAAGGAGCATATTGAGATTCTTTTAATAGCTAACGTACGAAAAGAAAACGCCGTTATTTCAGTATATTCTCGTGAATTTAGTTCACGGGGAATACAAGGGCGCGGGGCTTGTATTTATCGTGTACACAGATGGCTTATTGCGTTGGTGGGTTACATCCGGTGACGCGAGCCTGAACTTCCGGATGATTTCAGTATAAGGCTAGTGGATGGTCTCGGATTGGTCTGCTTTTTACCCTCAGGACTGGCGCCGCTTCTGTTTTTGCCAATGTTATTAAGTACATTTGATATCCCTTTCTTGGAAACTACGAAGCCTCGCTTTGCCTGTATGCTTTCACAATTTCGGAATAGCTGACGTCGGAAAGGGCTGTTATGTAGCCCTCACAAAACCTGTCAATTTTCATTGGCATAACCCAATGTTTTTAGCTCGCTGTTCAAATAACAACTATTTTAATGCCTGCCCTAATAATACTCCACGTGATATTTCACGTGGAATGAACGCACGCGCCTCATTTAAATAAGGTAATTATTTAAATATTCCTAACAACCTTCTGTAATTGATGTCCACTCTTATGATGTAGTATGTGTAATTCAGTTTTTGTTATTGAATTTTATGGTCGCCTTATATCTTCTATGGATTTTTGTTTGAAGATGCATTTGGTACACCCTAAGCACGTAAGTAAACTTCAAAGCAATGCACAGTATTTTTTTAAATTCAATTTTCATTCCACACCTTTGCAGTTTCTACAATATGATGAGATAATCTTTAGGAATGAAATGACACTTATACACAATCTCCATCCCTTTCATCTGCCTTACGCCACCTTGAACATGGCTCTGTATGCAACAGTAGCAAAGATCCTGACTGATGCTTCCCATTCACGGTCTCCCCTCCGTGAGCATTATCTTGAGGTGGTGGAGGGTGGAGGTGGGTAGGGGCATCAATAACAGACAGGCCTTAGCTGAGGGGTCAAATTAAAAGTTTATGGTCTATTGTAGGCCCACCCAGGGACCCGATGCTCGTAACGGAGGCATTATGTCTCCAGTATGACCAGTATGTCCCACAGAGTAAACAGAGCGATCATGCAGCATTAGACGTGTTAGCCAGCTGCGTCGCCACCGGAAACTCGCGCGCGGCCATCTTTTGGTGGGACTCAGATCGCAAATTCCACGGTACTTTCCATGTGTTTAGGCACGTAATTGAGGGTAGGGAACGGTTTTTTTTTACTTTAGCTACCGTGGAATGAATGAACAACATGCCAAACTAGTGCGTGGCATACGGATGCAACATGAGAACAACAAAAGACAGCGGGTTATCTTTTCACAGGTAAAGAAAAGAGAATTTTAAGTCATCGTGCGTTATATAGGTCAGTCGTGGGTCGTTTTCAACCTATGCCCAAATCGCTGCAAATTATATCATCAGCCTTTCTTTGTGTCCCCAATTGAAAATGTTTTGTTTCCTAAAAAATGTTTGTTTGATAAAAATATCAAAGAATTTCAGTCATTTTTCAGCAGTATTATCAATGTAAGATGCTGGTAAATGCTTTCAAAAAGTTCACTTTTAGATAAATAATTAAATATATACTGGAGATGACCTCCAAGCATGATGTAATAATTTTTCTATCGAAAAATGGAAGAAAAAATTTTGTAATCAATACGAGGCCTGTGAGAAAAGTATCCGACTTTCGGCCGGGAAAAAAAAAATTACACACCTGGAGCATTGGAAACCTAATCACCCTCAAACTGGCCTCCTTGGGACTCCACACATTGCTCCCAGCGGTGCCGCCATTGTTGGAAGCATTCCTGGAAAGCGTCTTTCGGAATGGAGTTTAGCTCTGCTGTCGTTGCAGCCATAATGTCCTCTCTTGTCTGAAATCGCGTTCCTTTCAATGGATTTTTGCGTTTGGGGAACAGCCAAAAGTCGCAGGGGGCCAGATCAGGAGAGTAAAGAGCTGGTTGTACCACGGGAGTCTGGTTTTTCGCCAAAAAAGTCTGAATCAAGTTTGGTTTTTGAGGCGCCAATTGCCTGTTGACCACAACTGCGGTCTCTTGCGCCGCACTGCATTACGTAGGCGACGGAGGACATCCCTGTAGTACTCTTTGGTGATTGTTTGACCCTGTGGTGCGTACTCGTGGTGTACCACACCGCGAGAGTCAAAGAAAGCAGTCAGCATCACTTAAACATTGCTGCGCACTTGGCGGGCCTTCTTTGGTCGTGGTGACAACCAGGTGATGGTTTCCACCTGGCTGTCGCCCAGTTTCTGGCAAAATTTGATGC
>JAHWFO010083124.1:640422-657616 GCA_023313115.1 Rhysida immarginata
TTTAAAATGTTTTAGGAAAATAGTCCGTACGGAAGAAAATAGGATGGTATGATTTTATTGGTTAAAAATTTAGATAATTTTCTGACTGAACTAAACGATATCAGACACCTAGTGGCAAAAGTAGTAAACGCTCATTTAAAATATAGCAGCATCGAGTGAGGGAGCGTTTTTTTGTCCATCGACTGTACCACCATCCTCCCGCTCGCACTGGCACGTGAAACTTGCCTTAGCCGTCCTTTCACGCAACACATTCTTTCTTCTTGTGTCTTTCTCTGTCCCGTTAATCGTTTCAGAAAGTTTCCTTGCGTTACTCTCTTCTTTTCCTTAGGACCGTAGCCTAACAACATCATTTCGTCTCTTACTCGACAGACCAATCTCATCATGACTTTTTTCAACTCTTCGCCCGTCTTCTTCCGCTTCGGCGCCCTCTCGTGTTCTCCCTACAAAACCACTATTCCAAAAGATCCTGGATTTTCGAACTTGGAGATATGGCGCTCGTGGTACCACATCATCCGCGAAGTTCGGGACCCCCCATTTTGCACATTTAAAAAAATCATAAGATTAAGGAGCATATTGAGATTCTTTTAATAGCTAACGTACGAAAAGAAAACGCCGTTATTTCAGTATATTCTCGTGAATTTAGTTCACGGGGAATACAAGGGCGCGGGGCTTGTATTTATCGTGTACACAGATGGCTTATTGCGTTGGTGGGTTACATCCGGTGACGCGAGCCTGAACTTCCGGATGATTTCAGTATAAGGCTAGTGGATGGTCTCGGATTGGTCTGCTTTTTACCCTCAGGACTGGCGCCGCTTCTGTTTTTGCCAATGTTATTAAGTACATTTGATATCCCTTTCTTGGTAACTACGAAGCCTCGCTTTGCCTGTATGCTTTCATAATTTCGGAATAGCTGACGTCGGAAAGGGCTGTTATGTAGCCCTCACAATACCTGTCAATTTTCATTGGCATAACCCAATGTTTTTAGCTCGCTGTTCGAATAACAACTATTTTAATGCCTGCCCTAATAATACTCCACGTGATAGCTCACGTGAAATGAACGCACGCGCCTCATTTAAATAAGGTAATTATTTAAATATTCCTAACAACCTTCTGTAATTGATGTCCACTCTTATGATGTAGTATGTGTAATTCAGTTTTTGTTATTGAATTTTATGGTCGCCTTATATCTTCTATGGATTTTTGTTTGAAGATGCATTTGGTACACCCTAAGCACGTAAGTAAACTTCAAAGCAATGCACAGTATTTTTTAAAATTCAATTTTCATTCCACACCTTTGCAGTTTCTACAATATGATGAGATAATCTTTAGGAATGAAATGACACTTATACACAATCTCCATCCCTTTCATCTGCCTTACGCCACCTTGAACATGGCTCTGTATGCAACAGTAGCAAAGATCCTGACTGATGCTTCCCATTCACGGTCTCCCCTCCGTGAGCATTATCTTGAGGTGGTGGAGGGTGGAGGTGGGTAGGGGCATCAATAACAGACAGGCCTTAGCTGAGGGGTCAAATTAAAAGTTTATGGTCTATTGTAGGCCCACCCAGGGACCCGATACTCGTAACGGAGGCATTATGTCTCCAGTATGACCAGTATGTCCCACAGAGTAAACAGAGCGATCATGCAACATTAGATGTGTTAGCCAGCTGCGTCGCCACCGGAAACTCGCGCGCGGCCATCTTTTGGTGGGACTCAGATCGCAAATTCCACGGTACTTTCCATGTGTTTAGGCACGTAATTGAGGGTAGGGAACGGTTTTTTTTTACTTTAGCTACCGTGGAATGAATGAACAACATGCCAAACTAGTGCGTGGCATACGGATGCAACATGAGAACAACAAAAGACAGCGGGTTATCTTTTCACAGGTAAAGAAAAGAGAATTTTAAGTCATCGTGCGTTATATAGGTCAGTCGTGGGTCGTTTTCAACCTATGCCCAAATCGCTGCAAATTATATCATCAGCCTTTCTTTGTGTCCCCAATTGAAAATGTTTTGTTTCCTAAAAAATGTTTGTTTGATAAAAATATCAAAGAATTTCAGTCATTTTTCAGCAGTATTATCAATGTAAGATGCTGGTAAATGCTTTCAAAAAGTTCACTTTTAGATAAATAATTAAATATATACTGGAGATGACCTCCAAGCATGATGTAATAATTTTTCTATCGAAAAATGGAAGAAAAAATTTTGTAATCAATACGAGGCCTGTGAGAAAAGTATCCGACTTTCGGCCGGGAAAAAAAAAATTACACACCTGGAGCATTGGAAACCTAATCACCCTCAAACTGGCCTCCTTGGGACTCCACACATTGCTCCCAGCGGTGCCGCCATTGTTGGAAGCATTCCTGGAAAGCGTCTTTCGGAATGGAGTTTAGCTCTGCTGTCGTTGCAGCCATAATGTCCTCTCTTGTCTGAAATCGCGTTCCTTTCAATGGATTTTTGCGTTTGGGGAACAGCCAAAAGTCGCAGGGGGCCAGATCAGGAGAGTAAAGAGCTGGTTGTACCACGGGAGTCTGGTTTTTCGCCAAAAAAGTCTGAATCAAGTTTGGTTTTTGAGGCGCCAATTGCCTGTTGACCACAACTGCGGTCTCTTGCGCCGCACTGCATTACGTAGGCGACGGAGGACATCCCTGTAGTACTCTTTGGTGATTGTTTGACCCTGTGGTGCGTACTCGTGGTGTACCACACCGTGAGAGTCAAAGAAAGCAGTCAGCATCACTTTCACATTGCTGCGCACTTGGCGGGCCTTCTTTGGTCGTGGTGACGAGGAATGCTTCCACTGTGACGACTGATGGTTTCCACCTGGCTGTCACCCAGTTTCTGGCAAAATTTGATGCAGTAACGCTGCTCCAGTCGTTCCGTCATTTTCCTTCAAATCAAAAACCAACGAGAGCACAACACACTACCTCCCTCTAATGCTGATTGCCAGCAACTGACGCTATTGAGAGGCGGGAAAAAAATTCACGCATACGCACAAAGGTTCAAGGTCGGCTCATGCAAGCGCGCGCGATCCAAATCCATCAGGTTTTCGCAAAAAAAAATTAGGTCGGATACTTTTCTCACAGGCCTCGTATTTTGCCCACTTCCTGACTACCTACAGCTCTGCAACTTTCTCCAACGGCGTCCAATTTCAATTTCATTATAGGTGACAATGCATGTTTCAATCGTTAGTTTCACTAGTCTTTCATTTATTCTCACACTGAAGTTTAATATGTATACAGTGCAATCATGATGTAACGACTACTTGTATTGTTGTTTATTGTTATCGTTGTTAATTTGATCATCACACTTTTACCTTTTTTTTAAATTCGATTTTTTACTTTTTCCTGAACTTTTTAAGGTGAAAGTGTGTGCTTTAAAATTTTTATTTTATACATTTTATTTTATTTAAATTAAGTTGAAATTGAGAAAATGTAAGGCCATGTAGCAGTTGAACATTAATTTTTATTTCATATGAATTGATGATTGTTACCTAAAAAATAACATTTGTGCATCAATGAAACAAAGTTTTGGGAAAATATAAAAATTTCACATGTAAATCAACGTATACCATGTAAAAAGCGGATTATTCGCTATTTTGAGTATGGCTTCTACAGTGTAAAATGCGGCATCGTCCCACCATAAAATGGCTGCCAAGAGGCGACGCGCATTTGAGGCCGTAAGCGCTGTTTACTCTGTGGTATGTCCACTCGAGTGTTTGCCTTGCGCGGCGACTCGACTTCGGGGCAAAGGGAGGTCCTGGTGGTTACGTGAAGGGGGTCCTGGTGGTTACGGCGACTCGACTCCGGAACAGCAAACCTCTTTGGCCCCTGCTTCTCTGAAAGAAGGAATCCTGAACTAACCCGTTTAGGTTAACTTGGGTTGGGTTAGGTTAGGTTATTTTAGATTAAGTTAGGCTGGTCGGGCCTCCTCGGAAATCCGGTTTTAGGGTTAGGATTTGCCTTTGTTACCGTATATCTTTGGTGCCATCCACTTGTTGGGCTCGGTGCTGAGAGAGGAGGCTGAAGTTCTATTTTCAATTATGGAAAAGTGTACTGACAATGTTTTTAATAATTAAAAGAAAATAGAAAGAATGATGATCTTTGAAGACCTTAAATTTATGGTTGTGGAGATGATGAGTGAAATATTTTTGAGAAATTTTCTCCGTTTGTTTTACAGATAGAGCAATAAAAAATATGTTGGCGACACGAATTCAATGCGACGATTGTCAAATGGCTGGAGGTTTTCAATTCTAAGCAAGCTGGATGTAAGTTTTCAATGAAGAAAATAGGGAAACTTACGGTGCGCATTTTTGCCCAGCAGGCTAATTTTTAATTGGGACCTGAAAGGATTGGACGATCAGACACTCTTGGAGGAATTGAAGGACCAGGCGTTAAAAGCATTAAGCGTTCTTATTCACAATGTATGGAGAGGTTCAAACCTCGCATTCCTTTCTGTTTCAACTGGCATGGTCATTTCAGGACGGCGTTATAGGGGCCGCAAATTTTGCCTCGCAAGGGTTCTTTAACGTGCAGCTGGCAAACGACTACACAGGACCAACGGCTTTACTTCCCTTCCGAAGGAAGTGCGTGATCTCAGGATTTTCCCCCCTGAAAAAATCCTCGTCGTCCTCGACCGGGGTCGAACCCGCGTCCTCGGGCATCAGAGGCGATCATGCAACCACTGAGCCACCGAGGCCAATACTTTTTATTGTAGTCGCTAGGAGTACGTCTATACTTGAGATACTGTATATTGCGTTTTTGTATAAAATAAAAGGGAGTATACCGGGGGTTATCCAGGTGGAAAGTTGGTAAGTATCTGTTGAAACCGTTGAGGATTTGGGTTAAAAATTTATCAAAAATTATGTTAATATCAACTTCTGGGCTGAATAAAAAGTTCCAATTGGTTAATTAAAGAAAAGAAAAAAAAACACTGCTATCCTGTTGGATGTTACAAGATGATGTTTGTAGGACATAGGTTTGGGGTGGGACTTAGGAAAGATTGAAAAGTAAATATAGGGTGATCAGAGATTTCACAATCAAGGGAGCCGCTGTATTACTTATCAGATAAAATAGAGAAAGTCTGGTCTATTAGGGAGGATGAATTATGAAAGTTAGAGTAATGTGTAGTTGAAGATATCAGGATCTTCTGGCGTCGTGATCTTCTGGACTGAACAAACTTGGTTATCTGAGAACTCGGGTTAGATCTTTTGTGCCGAATTCATTGCGTTGCTTTGTGCTTTAGATTTGGAAAGGAAGGACATGAAAAAGACAATCTGAGGATACACTCTGGTGCCGTAACTGCAGAGGCAACCTTCCTCCATTTCCCATAATTTTCCAATATGGAAGATCGGAAAAAAGGCATTCAAATAACCTGTAAGAAAAACAAATGTTCATATCTGAAGGTCAAACGGCTATCTCATTCCTACGGCAATCACGCTATTAACAGGCGAATCATATTAATGTGACCACCTGTTAATATCTGGAATAAAACCATGTGCAGCTTGGACAGCGGCTAGACGGGCTGTGAGAGATTCAGTGAGGTGCTGGAAAGTGTATACAGGCATAATGAGCTTGCTGATTGCAGTTCACGACGCTGTTGGAAGATGCGAGGTGGTCCTATACCGGTTTTTGCTAAAGTTCTGTTACACATGTCAGGATCCCCGTAAAAATGACATAATAACGTGTGTGATGTAGTTAGACATGGTTTTTATTGTCAGAATTAATTTTTGTGTGTGTATAACGTATATTAATCGATGTAACCGCCATCGGCGGCAAGCACACGCTCTAGACGCGGTATAAATGCCCGACAAACGTTACGATTTAATCTTTCTTCATGGCTGTCCACAAGGGGTCACAAAAGCTTTCAGTTGGTCGACGTTGCTATGATGATCTTGCAGGCCTTGCTCTTGATATGCTCCCACACTCTGTAGTCAAGAGTGTTGAGGTTGGGCAACTGAGGAGGCCAACATTCCTTTGACCAGAAGTTCATGTTCGATCCCAACCACTCTTGAACGGTCTTTTGACTGTGGGCCGGGGCACCGTCCTGTTGAAAGACGTAGTCCGCATTACTCGTCACTTTTTTTCACCCAGGGCAGAACGTTCGTGGTCAAAATGTCCTTGTAGTCGGCCGCGGTAAGCCTGTAACCGGTCGAGAATCAGATTGGCGGCATTTTCATGTCATTCGACGCCATGACGCCGAGCATCATCACTGGGGCCGAGTGCTTGGTTGTAGTCACGTAGCGAACCTCAGATGTCCTGGCTGAAGCTGACCACGCGATCGTTCTGCTTGTTGACGACCGGGTCGACCGTGAAGATTTTTTAATCAGAAAAGATGACAATGCGATTGCCATGGCTCTTCAAGTCGTTGAGAAGGCGACGACAGCGCTCCCGACGTTTTTCTCCCATGCCATTCGTCAGCAAAGGCCTTGCCACGCGCCTCAAATCTTTCCACCCTCTTCCTTGATGGCTCTGGACACCGTGGCCACAGAAATATTTTTCTTTGGGAACTGTGTCATTTTGAGAGTCGGGTCACGTTCGAAGGCTTTTCTGACACCCACACGATTAATTATGCGAGGTCTGCCTGCACGTGGGCGATCTTTGAGGTCTTCCCCTTTCTTCAGCCTCTCTGCGACTCTGTGGACAGTTATCCGGCTGATGTTGAGCTGCTTAGCGATGTCAGATTTGTCATGGCCCGCGCGAAGGAGCGCAGATATCTCGATCCTGTTACGTTCCATTGCAATATTCTTGCATCCGAATCGCATTCATTCCACCTATATACGTTTACATTATGGTATACTCCACGTCTTCAACATCACCTGCTCCGTGGATGCTTCAACCCCCCGACATCGACCCATCCGCAGGCGTAACAGAACTTTTGCAAAACCCGGCAGATGCCCGACTGAGTTTAAGTCCGGGGAATTTGGGAGGCTAGGTAAGTATAGTAAAGTTTTCTGCGTACTTTTCTAACCACTCACGTAACATTCCACTCGCATGAGATGTCACATTGTCGTGCTGGAAGATGCCATGATCCCCAGGGAAAACAATGTCTATGTATGGGTACACATGGTCAGTACGGGTCGATACATATTTAAATCGAGTGATATTGACATCCACAATGGTGAGGGCACCCAGAGAATGCCACGAAAACATTCCCCAGGCCATAAGGCTGCTTTCGCCAGCTTCTTGCCGTTCACAAATGATTGAAATGTGTTATTTTCTGACGTTTCTCGCCATGTGCGCCAACGTCCATCCAGATGGAGCCAAAAACGTGATTCATCTGAGAAAGCAATCTTTCGCCAATCAGTGGAGGTTTAGTGCCTGTACTGCCGTGCAAATTCTTGCCTCTTCCGCCGATGCACAGTCGTTAGCATAGGTGCTGTCACCATCCGTCTGCGACAACGTTCTGGACACACATACGATAGCCCCCTAGTTCATTTGGGTAGTAAATTGCTCCACTGTAGCAAGTCGATTCGCCCGAACGCACTTCCGCATCCACCGTTCCCCTCTTTCATCTATGGCTCGTGGAATACCACGATATCCACATCGCTTATTTTCTACTATGCCGTTTTACCATGCGCGGCCACAGCAGCCAAGAACAGTCCACAAACTCCACGGTTTCTGAAATGCTGCCACCCTTGGTCCGAAAGGCAATAATCATTCCTTTTTGTATGCGTGATAAATTGCTCTGTTTTTTCATTGCAATAATTGAAATGTTTTTCGAATGCCTACAATACACTATATATACATAACCAATCTGCTAATGACATGTCATTTATTGGCTCAGTTATTTAGTGTCTTTTGGATTGGTTATCTAGGAGGTAGTCACGTTAATGTGATGCGACTGTTTATTGTGGCGTATTGATATACAGCCATAAGGGAATGTACAAATTGAAACGTGTATATTAATTGGAAAAAACTTTCTGTTGCAGAATAAAAATTTAAATCCCACTTTGAAAAACAACCTAAAGTCGCGAGAAACGAATAATTATCTTACTAGGAAACATCCACATTAACCATTCCCCATTAAAATTAAAACCCAACGACCGCCTTAAGGGCGAATTAACAAATCCCACAAAGATTAAAAGAACCCAGATCCAAATAAATCTCTGTTTATTGATAGCAAAAGAGAAAAAAACAATCAGATACAGAGAGAGAGATTGGTTTGGAAATAAAATGCAAAAAAATTGTCAGAAAATAAAGGCGAGGATCTTAGATAAATAAGAAGAGAGAAATCGGAAAAAGAAGCGGTCAGAAGCGCTTTACAGAAAAGACACCCCCGCCGGGAATAGGTGAAGACGGGAGAGCCC
Source organism: Rhysida immarginata (assembly GCA_023313115.1). NCBI lineage: Eukaryota > Metazoa > Arthropoda > Chilopoda > Scolopendromorpha > Scolopendridae > Rhysida > Rhysida immarginata. Next base: position 648,727 of record JAHWFO010083124.1, read on the forward strand.
AAGATGAGGAGAGGGGGAAAAGGAAGATTGTAGGAAAAAAACAGGAGAGAGAGAATTTGGATTCCGACCCGGTCGGTCGAGAGAAATTCGACGGGGGAAAAATAAGGATGAGAAGATAGGAGAAGAAAGAAGAAATAGCCGCGCAGTACAGAGCCAGCGGACGAAGGAGTTGCGAGAAGGAAAGGACGCCTAAGCCCGCCGTTTCAAGAGAAGAGACGTAATTTTTATAACGGGAAGGAGAATAGACGAAACGGTTCTTTTGGAAAGCGCCGACGGTGTCGAACAAACAGGCAGGACGCCAGCATCCAATAATCAACATTACATAAAAGCACGGTAGACTAGCCATAGCGTCTAAGGCCGCATTAAAGGGAGGCTCAAAACAACTCGATTCGCCGAGTGAGGACCACTCTCCAAGGCTACTAAGAGCGCTTCACAAGCACACTAAAAGGCTAGGCATAATAATCATAATGAAATAAATACAGAAAAAATAACTTACATTCTTCGAGAAGGGAACAATCAACCTAGGTCGAATCCCCGACCAGACTGCCATTGTTAGACCAAAAAATAAATTAACAAATGTTCGACCACGAGCGCAACAAAGAAGCGCGGGCATGAAGAGCAGACGGTACGCAGCGTGACGAGGAAAGACTAGCAATAGCCGCAGGAGAAAACATTGTTAAAACGTGCACACAAAACTAAAAAGGCCAAAAGCGAAGGTAAAGCACTAAACCTAAAAGAAAAATTAAAAACAAAACGCGCAAAATTGGATACTATAAGGGAAAAAACATGCAACAAAATATAAGTGTTTGAGGGATTATTTTTTAGTGTCTGCTAACTTCTTATGCGGGTTTATCGTTTTTCTTGAATTATAATGTGTGGTGGGCTTTTAAGACTGTTTGCTAATGGATAGTGTGAGAATTGTTAAAGATAAGTTACTATAATTGGAATACGAAGGGCAAGACTCTCAACCTAGAAAGAGTTGGCTTAGTTAGTTGCAGGGACTCTCCCAATTTAATAGTCAGACTTCAACGGAGTTCCCTATATGATATAATTTTATCCAGCTTTTTTTCCTTTTTACATTAGATCCAATCCCTTGTAACGGTAAAGATTTCCAATTTATTGAATTATTGTAAAACTGTTTTATAACCATGTAAATTAAGATAAATAGAATAAATGTTAAACGATGTAATAATTGAATCTTCCACAGGGAATTGATGACCCCTTTTCTCGTGATTCTCGCCACAATGGAGGCACCGCTGGGATTTTTACAATGCATGGATATACGTAGAATGTTATCACGGTAAATTAATTAATTTTCATGAGGTTTGAAGCACTCCGTGTTATTATTATGGAGTGTGTTATGTCACTAATCGAAATGCCTAGTTCTGGGGTGCTAGAGGCGGTGAAGCCCATTAAGGATATACATATTTGGGAAATAGGTGAGAACTATAAATGTGAAATTATCCAAACCGTGTCTCAATTCCCACAATGCTTCTCTAATGATATCAGGGGTTAAAGATAAACAAAATCATATGATTTTCACCCATCAATATAATGTACTCCATATTTATAAGGAAGCCTGTCGGTTGAAGCTCAAAGAGTTCTTACAAGTTGGCATTATTCACTGGCATTATTCCAACGGTCATTCGCGTTGTATAAGCAGTGAATAAGTGAAATGGAGGCGTCCAAAGAAGAGCAAAGAGGTATTCTTCGTTTTCTGACAGCGGAAAGAGTAGGGGGTACGGACATTCATTGAAGAATGTCACAAATGTACGGTGAACACGGCATGTCCCTTGCAAGGGTCAAGGCGTGGCACAAGCGGTTCAGGGAAGGACGGGTGTCATTAGCTGATGATGCATGGTCTGGAACACCAAACCGCATTAACAACCAATCAAATCGAAACGACCAGGCAAGCTCACCCGTGGGGTCATTCTGCTCCACGACAATCCAAGATCTCATACGGCCAACACAATCACGGCACTCTTGCAGAAATTCAAGTGGGAGGTTTTCGGTCACCCTCCATACAGTCCAGACCTCTCTCCCTGCGAGTACGCCATTTTTGGTCTGAGGGGCAAACGATTCACCTCGGACGACGAGGTTAAGCAGTATGTGTGGAACTGGTTCACAAAGCAGCCCCGAGAATTTTACGAGACAGCCATTCACCGCCTTGTATCGCAGTGGGACAAGTGCCTCAACAGCCAGGGCCAATACTCCTGACAGACAGATACTGGTTTTTGTTCCAAGGCCTCTGGCTCGTTTCTTTTTGAACGCTCCTTATATAATGGTATTCTCATTAACTTATTCTTTACATTCTTACTTAAATTTTTAAAATTTTGTTCGAATATTCTAAACTTTTGTCAAAGCGATGAGACCAACATCTGAGATACGATCATCATCGGATAGCCACGTGCTCCGAAGCAAAACCAAAACAAGTCACCCGCCTTCTCGTCCCCACCTAAGAGTAGTTTTCCCCGTCTACCATTGGTTACACAAATTAGCGTGTGCGGCAGGTAGGGCGAACAACAAATACAAAGAGAGCGACGATTTGGAAAAGTGACTGGGAATTTTAGTTCCGTTCTGCGTACCTTTAAGAAAAAAGATGCGATGGAACTCTTTGGATAGTGGCTAATCACAAGTTAAGCTTTAGGAATCTTTGATTTTTACCAGCAAAACGCAACTCGGTGAAGAAAGTGACAGGACCCCCTCATTAAGGCAGATCAATTGAAAAAGCCAGACCCGAATCAACTCAGTTGGATAAATTAGAAGTAACCACTTCAGAGACGGATGAGGCCAACTATGTTGTGCTCCCTTCAGAGCCACGAACGGGAGCGGTCGACCTATCGCCAGTACCCATCGTATACGTCAAACCATCGCATCCACGAATGACCATCCAAGTAGCGAGAGACTCGTCCTATACGCCTTGCGCCGTGAATCCACACGAACGGGACCGCATGCGTTTCAGGTGCAGCGTCAGACATGACGGCTTCTCCCACCAAAACAGCAGTAAGTGAAAGAACTCAAATGAATAGAAGAAAACGTCCATTGAATTATTTGAACATACATGCATAGAAGAAAACCTGAAAGAACTTAATTGAACTTATTCCATTTACAAAATAAAATTTTCGTCTCATCGAATGCTATCGATTCACTTCTCCAGCAGGTTCGATCCGCTTCATGATGAGTTCGTAACAGCTGTCAACAGAAACTATGAATCGAGTTCAACATAAGAAAAATATTACTTGCTTTAGATATGGAAAGGACGGCAATATAGTCCGACAGTGTAAATTAAAAAAGGAAAGGACAAAATATGAATCTCCAGTAATTTTGCGGAGAAGCGGGATTAAAATTAATCTTGTGTCATTATAGGAAAAAATTAAAACTTTAAAGCTAAAATAATTATTGATACAGAAGCCCGTGATAACTTTATCGATATTGCTTTCGACAAAAAAGCCAAACTTAGAATATAGTATTGACAAAAAGGCGTATGTGATAAATGGACAGGCCTTAACCACTGAACCGGAAGCAGGCTTAATGTGGAAAGCGGCAAATACTTCTGGAAAGATAATTTTAATACAATATGGTGTACCTCGATTGGCCAAGAAAAGATGTGTCGTTTCATGAAAATTCGATGATTATAGATTACCAGCTTGGAAATCTCAGGAAGTGATATTAACCTCATATCTTCGATAGAATTGATGGACGTAATTATTAAAGAACCCGAAACTCCAATCTTTGCTGCATTCGCAAGAGGAGTCCTAAAAGTAGAGAATATTATGTCAAAACGATTGGCAAAAAAGCAAGTGGAAGTAGTATAGAATATAGAATCTCCTGGATTATTAAGTCTCACTTCATTACATTTGAACAGAACGGAACATCTTTGCTGATGCTCTTCGATTTGAGAACTGGAGAAAAACAACCTGCGTACACATTCGTACGAAATTCGTTGCGGGATGAGGGGGGCGATTGTAACAATCGGGCGAAATATTTGAGACCCAATCGACTTCGGAGAGCCACGTGCTCCAAAACAAAACCAAAACAAGTCGTCCGCCTTCTCATCTCCGTGGTCATAATAGTTCACCCGTCAAATAGTAGTTATTCAAATTAGCGAGTGCGGTAGGCGGGCCAAGAGCAAATAAAAAGAGCGCGAGAAGGAGGAAAAGAGAATCGCGATCTCGATTCGGGTTTGAGTACTTTAAGGCCTCTTACGCACTGTCGACTGGTTGCTAGCAAAAGATTGTCAGTGCGTAAGACGCTTAAGGAAGAAGATGCGGCGGAACTCTTTGCATCGCAGCTAATCTCAAATTAAGCCTTGAGAATCTCTCGTCTTCACCCGCAAAACGCAACTCGGTGAAAGGAAACGACAGGGTCCCCTCATTAAGGCAAGAAAACTTTGATTCCAGTTCTCTGAATGTACCTGCTTTAAATTCTACAGAACCTACCAAGAAGATTAGCCGACCAGATCAGTTAAAGAAACCAGACCCCGAATCAACCCAGTCAGGGACGGATGATGCATTTATGTTGTGCTGCCTTCAGAGTCACGAACGGTAGCGGTCGAGCGACTGGATGGAGATTACGTCTCGCCGGTACCCATCTTATACTTCAGAGCTTCGCCTCCTTGAACGAGCATCCGAGTAGCTTGCTTGCCTTCTGCGTGATTTAAAAAAAAACTTCCCTCTCCGTAGTGCTCACAGCTTTTCCCCGAGTCATGGTTGCATCATAGAGTGTGGTTGGATTTTTTAAACAATTTCCAAAAAACATTGGTCAAAGACCATTTTTTCAAGGATAAATACACATTATTCACAACGTTGATTTGCATCGTATAAAAAAAATTGGAATTCCAGCAATAAAGAGAAATGATTTAGTGATGTTCCAGGTTTTTTGACTACAAAAGGCGTTGTTCCAGGATTTTTGAGTTGCAATTTACATGAAATATTTGTTCGTTATAATATTTGTTCTAGCTGCTAGAAAGAAATACGTTTTTGCTGAAGTGCCCAACATAGTCTGCTAAATATGGGAAGTATTCCATACTGCTGATAACAGTATTTATTGTCATGTGATAGGTGTTCTGTAAGTGGAACGAATATACAGAGTGAATACAAAAGTCTGAACCCCCCTTTTATTTTTTGAACCGAAGCAGTATGTCAATTTTGATGAATCCAATGAATAGGAAGTTGTGGGTGCACTTTTCATCATCCCAAATATGCAAATTAGGACACATTCAAAATTTATCTCAAAAACCGTAAGGGATAGAGAAAAAAACCCAATTGCAAACTTGTTCAGCATAAAAAAACAAACAAAACAAAATAAAATCATCCAAATCGGACCAACCAATCACCCACCATCACGTGGTGAACTGTTTGTAGCTTACAAACAGTCACACTGCACAAGGAAAACTGAATGTTGATATTTCCACCATGTAAAGCATGCAAATCAAAAAATTACCATAGATTACCATAGCACACAGAACACAGAACAATTCCAGGATGGCAAGCTACACTGTTCCGGAAATGGTCAACATGATCTTCTGCTTCGGAGAGGCAAGGACCTACATGCTGCAGTTAGGTTGTATCGAGACAGATACCCTAACGAACGCCATCCATCTCGTCAAACAATGCGTCACATTATTCAAAGATTCGAATCGGCCTCGGTGGCTCAGTGGTTGCGTGATCGCTTCTGATGCCCGAGGACGCGGGTTCGACCCCGGCCGAGGACGACGAGGATTTTTTCAGGGGGGAAATCCTGAGATCACGCACTTCCTTCAGAAGGGAAGTAAAGCCGTTGGCCCCGTGTAGTCGTTTACCGGCTGCACGTTAAAGAACCCTTGCGAGGCAAAATTTGCGGCCCCTATAACGCCGTCCTGAAATGACCATGGCAGTTGAAAAGGACGTTAATACCAAACAAACCAAACCAATCAAAGATTCGAGGCTACACGGAATGTTAATGCAGAACGAGGACGACCAAGGACACAAGGCGACGAGGACACAAGGACACTAGTTCTGGCTGCAGTTGCTGCAAATTCCCACACAAGCAGCAGAGCAATTGCTGCAGATGTTGGGTGCCATCAGAGGACTGTTCTCAACATTCTACACGCACATCATTTTCACCTATACCATATTCATTGTCACCAGGAGTTACTGCCACTGGATTATGTTGCTAGGGCCGCCTTCTGCAACTGGTTACTTACCTTGCCTGGATGACAATCCAAACTTCATTCTTGAGGTGTTGTGGACAGATAAAGCCCAGTTCACCAAGGATGGAGTTATCAACAGGCACAACCATCATCATTGGGCAGACGAAAACCCACGATGTCTGCGAGAAGCAACTCATCAAGTGAACTGGAGAATCTATGTATGGTGTGGATTGTACAATGACACTGTTGTTGGACCGTATTTTTATGATGGAACACTGACTGCAGAACGCTACCGGGCTGAAATTCTCAACGTGGTAGTCACAGACTTCATTGACAATTTGCCATTGGCCTCGTATCAGCGCACGTGGTTTCAGCATGATGGAGCTCCTGCACATTACGGGTTGGTTGTTCGCGAGCGTCTAAGTGAGATGTTTGGACAACAATGGATTGGCCGAGGAGGACCAGTTCGTTGGCCACCCCGCTCCCCTGATTTTACACCACTTGACTTTTTCTTGTGGGGATACCTGAAGGACAAGGTTTATGCTACGCAGCCCGCCTTACTGGAGGATCTGGTTCAACGAATCCAGGAAGCGTGCCGAGGAGTGACACCAGCCATGCTTGCCGATGGTTTGGCGTCAGTTAGGTTTGGCAATTGTGTTATGGTGCCCACGGTCATTACATCGAGCATTTTGTTGATTAACTTTTTTTTTTAAACTGTTTTAAGTAACTGTTTGTGCAGTGTGACTGTTTGTAAGCTACAAACAGTTCACCACGTGATTGTGGGTGATTGGTCGGTCCGATTTGGATGATTTTTTTTTGTTTTGTTTGTTTTTTTATGCTGAACAAGTTTGCAATTGAGTTTTTTTTCTCTATCCCTTACGGTTTTTGAGATAAATTTTGAATGTGTCCTAATTTGCATATTTGGGATGATGAAAAGTGCACCCACAACTTCCTATTCATTGGATTCATCAAAATTGACATACTGCTTCGGTTCAAAAAATAAAAGGGGGGTTCAGACTTTTGTATTCATCCTGTGTATGTTCGAATTTATTTTTCATGCTGTTCCAATTATTTTGAATTTGGTTTGTATTTCAGCTCCTATGACTAGATCAGTCCCGTTAAGAACACTCCAAAAGGGATCTGCTAATTCTAAATTAGCCAAATATGAGAAATTATTAGTTGTAACATCAACTGTCAGAGGATCATCCGAGATATATTTTACTACTAAAGATTTAATGTTAAATTTAATGTCATTAAACCACAATTTGAACAAAAAATTTACAAAACCAAGGATATGCACTTTTGAGGTTTGCCAATCCTCTTTAAAATTATATCATGGGATAATATTGGCAATTTAAGTCTTTTACAACAGTGTCTTGTGATCAAGTGAGTTTGTGAATCACTCTCTAAACGATATCATACAATATACTGACGCCCATATTTATCGAAAACAACAACACAACCAGTTGACAAAAGCATCGTAGTAGATACATCAGAAGAAATGCGTAAATCTTTGGACCCTCTTCAAGTTTCCTTGACGTGGTGGAGGGCCTTAAGTGCCTAAGGGCTGTCGTGCGAAGGCAGCCGGGGGAAACGGAGTCCTGGTGGTTGCGGGAAGGCTCTTCCAGAACGCATACCACTTTGGCTCCTGCTTCTCTAAAAGACGGGAATTTGAAACTAGTTCGTTCAGACTAATCGGCTGGTCGGGCCTCCTTAGAGGTCCCCTCTAGGGTTAATTATGCCAATATTCCCTCGTATATCCCCTCGACTGGTACCAATGTAGTTTAGTGATGTGCGATACCAATGAAGCATCGATACTTCCGGTATCGAGTACTTTAATAAAATATTCGATACCAATATCGAGTACTCAATGAGAAAGTATCGATAGTATCGAGTAAAAATGAGTATTTATTTATATGGTAAAATGCATTTCTGAGAGGACGTCGAACGTATACTGGAGCACGTGGAGGCTAACATCACTCATTACAATTAGACCTCACTACTATTACTAGGAGGCTATCATCACGTGTCCGAGTCATTAGCTTTTTTTTTTTTTTATTTCCCGTGCGCCCATAGAGCGAGGCGTGAGCTCGACAGCTCGACCTCGTTAGGAGAAATAAAAACAAACGCTTCGAAAGATACTTCCCTAATCAGTAGGCAGCCACTGGAATAAAAGCGTTAAAATATTCAACAGATTCTGAATTAACGCTGAAAATCGAACATCTTCATTAGGTGACTCATAGGTTTTTGCAGTATCGAGTATCGATACTTGAGGCGTATTACACTGTGCGATACTTGAATACTCGATATCCAGCAAATATCGATACTTTTTGGTATTGGTATCGGCACAACACTATATCGCAAGCACTCGGTGGTGGTTGGGGAGCGAGGGTCTGAACTTCGTTTAACAAAGTAGAAATTATCCTGAAGAGAGAGGAGATAAGAAAAGAGCGATAGGGATCAGAGATCCGAGATTTGTTGAGATGAAGATAGTGGATGTGTCACGTTCAGAATACTAGCGCAGTGGAAATTATTCTTCTGAGACTTACATTGCTGGAGTCGTACGTCAAATTCACACAAAATAGATTTATTCTTTGCAAATTTAATCAATAAACGTAATGAATCCCACATAAAAGATCAATAGCAATATGAATGACCAAAAACAAGGAAACTAATGAATAATCCTTATTCTACGTTGCAGTGACATCCTTTATAGCGAAGGGTAACAAATGTCAACGAACGTGCGAAAGGCAATTCAGC
>JAHWFO010083124.1:658016-670777 GCA_023313115.1 Rhysida immarginata
GAATGATGGGTACAGCTGCCATTTTTTGAGGGCAAGAGGAAGGCAATTCTTTACTGCTACTCATGGAAGTGCGCCGTTTTTGCCCGAATTGTTATTGTATAACGATGGTAACGAGTTGTTGCGTGTTTGGATGTATTGTATAACAATGGGATAAGTTCAGAGCCATGGCAGCCATGGGTCTCGATGCCCTCAAAAGATGGCGGATATTCAATGTTTATGTTTTGATATTTCTCCCTATACTTAACAAAGTTCTAAATCCTGTTACAAAAATGTAAAAGATAATACACAATAGCTACTAAGCCTAACTCATGCCTCACAGTGTAAGCTAAGTAATAAATACTAACCTCTGAGTCTCCTTATGCCAATGAATTACAATTGCGTATATACAATTTAATATAACTCAAAAATGCATAATATTTATGGCCAGAACTGTAATTATAAACGTCTAACTAATTGTTGACGAAAGAATCCCAAAAATGCTTTAACTTACACCAATAGACAATTAATATCTTAATAACTGTAGCGATACAATTCTTCTAGCAACATTCTATACATAAGAATGGATAACACAATTAAATGTCTTAACTATAGCTACAATTCTTAAAGTGACATTCTAAAATTATGAATGCACGAATACGTGGGTTACCGTGGGTTTCCAAAAATTCATTAAAATCCAATAATAGACAATAAGTGTCATAATACACTGAGATACGGATTTCAAACTGCTTTAGAAATACAGCAGCTTAACTCTTAATGCAAGCAAAAGAAGAAACGTCAAATCATTAAAAGAACGTAACTTCTACTATTCACAAAAATACGAAGGACTACACAAAAGGTATAATAGGGTCAGAATTTTATAAGCAAACGATAATGCTTAAACACAAGTCCTAACGGAATTCCAAATCGCAATGAGAAACTACGTACATAATGGCGCTCGAATCCGCCGACTTCTTTTTCTACCCAAAAGTCCGACTGCAAAATTTTTAGCAGAACCTTTATGGAACTTATCTCTAAGACTGACAATTTAATAATCTTAATACACCCCTGGGGGCCTAAGCCTTAGAATAATTTTAGCAATAAGTCTATACTTGCAATGTCCCGTGAAAAATTCAATGTCTATCACAGAATTGAAAATATGCCTAACAACACGACTAGCAAATACCTACTGTATTTCGTAGAAACAGTTCTAGAAATTGCTTTTTCCACGTCGTGTTGGCTCTGCTCCATTACTGTCCTTTACTTGCATTCTCGCTCACTGGAACTCCAGACATAGCCCGTGACGACGCTCGAATGGACCACGAGAAGCTCACCTTCGCTCTCGCCTGTGGGACACCACGACGACCTCGCCGTCGCTCGCCGACTCCGCTAATGGCCGACGCTCGGGTGCTGCAGCTCCGCCGAAACTCTTTGCATTCGGCTCCCGGCGTATATTCTCGTGAACGACACCGCCCACGCCGTGCTTTCTTTCACAGCTATCGGGTCGCCGTCTCCGACCTCGTTCGCCCTGTTGCGAACAGCACAATCTTCCATCCGTACGCCACGAAATCCAATCACTTCCCTCCTCTTGCTCTCTTCGAGTCTCGCGCCGCGCCGAACCTCTCTCGCAAGGCATCTCGGGAGCTCTCGCTTCCGCTTCCGCTTCTTACGGCGCTTCGCCTTACATTTTTGTAACAGGGTGGACGATCATTTGAATCATTCTCACCTTTTGTGGGGATGGGTGAAGGAAGGAGAACGAAATCGATACGTTGACTGTCTAATGGCAAAATGTAATAGAGGTCGCTAACTCTAAGCAAGCCATCTGCCTGATGCGAAGCAAGATCTCATCGCAGGGGGTGCTTACTTGCAAAGAACCGAACATGTTTAAAGATGATGCAACACTTTTGAAAGAACTTCAAGACCAGGACGTTAGAGATATCAAACATCAGAGCTAGAAGGAATGGGGAGCTTTAACCCAAGGTTATTAGAATAATAAGGTTGCGCGCTCAGAGCAGATCTCGCACTTCTCGCACAATCTCAAAAAGATCTCGGCGTGCTGTGACGTCATCCGGAGGCGAAGTGGCGCGATTAGCAAATGAATCGGCGCGAATTTCGGTTTGATTGAGGTATTATTAGGTAGTTTCGTGGAACTCATGAAAGCTATTTCGGAATAAAATTGTTGCTCGTACTGCCTATATCGTGATGAAGTGAATATAGAGTAATTAAACTTGAAATTTTATTGTTCAAATGGTTTGCAACTGTGCAATAGCGTGTTGCCAGAATGAAAGAGAGGTGGAAGCATTTCGTTCTTCTCTTTTCCCAAGTTTCCCAAGGACTCTTTTGCTATAACCCTAAACAATGAATTCATTTTATTACGCATCTAATTTTTATAGTTTCTTTTAAATTTGACTATTCGAGAATTCTCTTGTCCATGAGAGCTTACTCGATCAATTTTCATTTAATCTGTCGATTCAGACTTATTCATATAGACAGGAACAGATGAGACTCCTCATATGTTCCTGATATAACTTTATTTACTGTAAAATCAAAATTCCAATAATTTCATCGTTTTATTTTAATATTCAGAAATTACATTTCATGCCATTATTTAATATTCAATTAATTTCCGACCATTATTATGTAAAATTGAATTCATACTTTTTGTTTACAATATACCGTCGTGATCGCATCGTTCTCTGTTGAATCGCTTCATTCCCTTCCGCGCCGCTTGCCTCTGGATGACGTCATCCGCTTTGCTTGAATTCAACCAATCGTACGGAACCTTCCTGAGCGCGCAACCTTATTATTCTAATAACCTTGGCTTTAACCTACCCATTCCTTTATATTACTTATGAGCAGCCCTGGATTTATACATAAGCAGACTAAGCACGTGCTTAGGGCCCCGTTAGACTAAGCATCTGAATAGGGGCCCCCGAATCCTCAGAAAAACAGGATTTATACTGAGAAAGGTGTGTAGTGCTTAGGGCCCCTAAAGGTATTAGTCCGGCCCTGCTTATGAGGTAAATAAACACCCGGATTCTATTAAGATCGGTTATCTGAGAGCACGCATTAGAGCTTTTGTGTCCAACCTGATGAGATGTTTTCAATGCCTTAAATTCGGGCGTACTAGACTGAATCGCCAATTTTCCGCATCTGCAGCAATTATGGAAAAGAGGCACATTAGCGAGAAAACTGCCAATTGACACATTGTTGTAGCCACTGCAGGGGAGACTATCCACCACTTTCCTGAGACTATCTTATACAGAAGACCGAGAAGGAGATCCAAATAATAAGAGCAAGAAAAAACTGCTTGTATTTTGAGGCAAAGAGGATATCTCGGAATGGAAATAATCCACCCCTTTATGTATGTCGATATGGTAAATCATGAGAATTGAAAGCCGTCATATCACATGAAGACGGAGCACTGCAGTCAATGAATAAGAAACCCTGAAATACACCGGAAAAGTGTAAAGATCATCGTAGTAGCTCAAACTCAATAAAGTACAACCTAAAGAACTTGAGAGTGACGAAATAATGCCCAAGGGGAAGAGGTTCAACCGAAGGCTCCGAAATGATTCCCTTATCTTCTTAGCTTGAGGTGGATATATCGGAGAAAGAGATGGCCGAAATCTACAAAGATAGTTTTAAGTAATTTTAAAGTCTTATTTTAGTTTCCCTGTGCTTAAATTTCGATGTTTCACACTTTTGTTTTGCCAAATATCGCCGTTTTCCAGCCAAAAAACTATTGGTGGGAACTTTAATCATTCTTTACGATATTTATTATGTAGTGTTTTTAATGTTGCTGATTTGTAGTATTGTTGATGTTTATACAGTGATTTCTTTGTTCTGTGATGTGTGGGTAATAAGTGTTAGTTTATTGATTTGTTTTTGTTGAGGATACTTGTTTTTTTCCTTTGTATGTTGTTTTAATAATTTTTTTATTGCTGGTCTTTCGCTTTATATTTTTAAGGATAAATCTTGTGTACTGGGCGCAAATGACTATAATAGTTGAGGCGTCTTGAAACTCCAACCAACCAAATCTTTGAATGCAATTTAAAAAGTGATATAGTTATAGAATTAATGTTTGGGACAATACATCTGACGGTTTATTTACCGACTTGTCAACATCTAACAAAGAATGGTGTCTAGAACTACCATGTTTACAACGATACGAAGGTTTGCAACCGACGGCAACATGATTGTGCTTAAGCAGTTTAGACAGAGAGTTCGTTTTCATGAAGTCATCTAGATTTTAAAGGTACCTTTTTGAAAGCTGTGCAAATTTAAATCTTGCTAACATTCCAAGAATGAGCTTTAGTTGTCACAGGGCGTCCTCACGAGCGCATGCCCATGTCAACAACGCTCAACAGATAAACCTAAAGTAACAATGCCTTCATTCATGATTCATCACTACGACACGATTTTTATATGGCATGGCATTATCTTAGTATTCTTTACAGTCACTGTTTTAGCGCGAGAATTCAACATGAAGAAGTCCACGAAAAAGCCTGAAAAGTTGATACTACCGAACTAAGACCTTCATGGTCATATTTCTGAAAACAGATTTGGAAAAACTTAATCCGTTTTCAAGTTATCGTGCAAACGGCGGACATCCGGATAATAATGGTACAGACCAAGCGTGCATTCTTATAAGCAGCTTTCTGCTAAAGCTCTTAATACTAGGGAAAGTCAAAAAGTAATTGAGTAAATTTTTCACAGGAAAACCGTCAAGTATTTGCAAAATCAAGAGATACATTTTGAAGAGCATGTAATTCTCCACCACCCCGGAAGATGGCAGGCGTGTACGCTTTCTGCATGCAGAGCTACAGCTGCTCCAAAATGCAGAGACGTTCGAGAATGTGAAGATCCGGTGTCTGGTCAGGTTTCTGTGGTCAAAGTGGCAAAAGTCTTCTGAAATCCATCGCGAGTTGCGTATAACGTACGATGACACTCGCATGCCATGGACAAACGTGTGCAACTGGTGTGGCAATTTCACAGCGGGGCGCGAAAATGTCTTCGATGAACCACGTTCTGAACGGCCGTGCGCATCGTGTACACAGGAGAAAATTGATGCCATGAATGCAGTGACAGCGAGATCTGCGGGCAACGACCCAAGCAGTAGCACTGAAAGTGGATATTTCATACGGAATTGCGCACCACATCATCCACGGAAAATCTTAAGCTTCGGAAAGTGTCAGCAAGATGGATCCCTAGGCAGCTAACACTAGAGGACATAAAAAACCGCATGACATACAGTTTGGAGCATTTGTTTCGGTACCACAAGGAGAGGCACTCATTCTTTGAGCACATTGACACCGGAGATGAAAACTGGGCGTTTCCTTTCTCCTCCAAAACGAAGCGACAGAGTATGGTGTGGGAATACACAGAGTCTCCCCGTCCAAAAAAATTCAAGACATTACCTTCCGCAGGAAAGGTCATAGTTAATGTTTTGTGGGAAAGATGTTCTTGCTGATTTTCTGGCCAAAGGAGAAAAGGAGAACGCTGCTGCTTATTTTACCACATTGGATCGGCTACGAGCTGCTCTGTGCCGAAAGCGTCCGCAGAAGGCTACGGAAAAGGTCATCATTCTGCATGACAATGCGCGTCCCATGTTGCTGCATCAGTGTCGCAAAAAACTGCGTTTCTGGAAGTGGGAAGTCCTACGCCATCCTGCTTAAAGTCCAGATCTGGTGCCCTCGGACTTTCACCTGTTCGGACCTCTAACGCAACACCTTGCTGCTGGCACACGCTTCCAGAGCGACAATGAGTTGAAAACAGCTGTGCGGCAAGCCTCGCTCCCAGCCGATCGAATTCTACGCTATCGGCATCGAAAAGTTGGTCTCACGTTTGGACAAATACTTAAATGGTTGTTATGTTGAAAAGAAAATCAATATTCGTCGTTTAAAAGGTATATAATGATTTTTGCAAATACATGACGGTTTTGCTGTGAAACATTTACTCAATTACTTATTGATTTGCCCTCGTAAATCTTAGCATAATCGCATTGTTGCTATATCTGCAGCATATAGCATCAGAGAAGAATGCCTTTGTCCATTTTTCTGTTTAAACGGAGTTTCTATGAACGTGTAAGTCAGTAGAACAATAGAAGTAGAAGCTGTGCATTCCAATATGTTTACTCTAACCTTGACAAATTTTATAAAAATCATCTTACGTGACGAATTTTCTTAATCTCTAAAACTCAATGATATTATTTGAAAAAAATGGAAGGAAAAATTCCACGACTTGGATTCGAACCAGGAAACCACGGATATCATTACCTTATGCTTGGAGCATTTTCTCCAGTTTACATTTATTAATTTCTTAAGTGTGTTCATCTACTTTTCCGATGGTTTTGTAAGGAAGAATTCCCGATCTGCGAGCTGGATGCCCGCCCTATCTTTTGGCTTCCATCTTGACTACCTTGTAGTCTATATGGACACTTGGACACAGCCTTGCTGTACCGTGTCCACGAAAGCCCAGTTGGTAGAGGCAACGAGCGTGATACTCGTGGTTCCTGGTTCGAATCCAGGTCGTGGAATTTTTCCTTCCATTTTTTTAAATAATATCATTACCTTATGCTTGGAGCATAATCTTCAGTTTACATTTATTAATTTCTTCTCTAAAACTCATTTCAAATCGAATTGCAGTTTCCTTATCTATTTTCCTAAGCACAGAATGTATTAATTTAATGTCTGCCAGGTCAGCAACCTTTAGCTGCTTTAATGCTGCAACTGCAGCAGAATGACGTTCATTAAACGTTCTTAGAAAATGCAAGTTAGGATTACTGACTACTTTAATACCCAAATCTGTAGAGATAGTGAATTCCTGAATTTGTTTATTTTGAAACTTATTCACCAAAGAATTCCAAATTATTTTTTAATTTTCCCCATTTGGAATAACACCAGCAAACACCAAGTGCCTTTTCTGATAACTTGCCTACCAAGTACGGAATCTCCGAATCATTCAATGAAGTGTTTTCATGGATGTCTCGTTTAAGAGACTCGTAAGATAGCGACCAAATTTTAAAATCTACGATCGAGCGCACGTATAAAGATGGCAGGAGTTTTACTTTAGCTGAGTGAGCACTAAGACTTTCAATTTGTATATTTTCTTCACTTTTCCATGAATATTCCATGGTACTTAACCAGTCATTGATTTTCCTACTCCGCAAACTAAACCTAGCTCCACAATTATTGATCAAATATTCTTATACAAAGTATTCACGATAGTATATATAAATACTGAAATGATACCAAATTGTGATCATGTTGCAATTAATATGACTGTTAAATTTAAGAAACTTATTGGGCAACCTAATGAATCCCCAATAACAATGACACCTAGTTTTAAAAAGGTCGATTGGTATACATTTCGGAACCTGCTGCCCATTTCAGATTGGCATCTTTTTTGACATAACCGATTCAGCTGACCTTAAATTTGACATAAGTCTTTGTTCGTATTATTAAAAATGCTTTAATTAATGCTGGTCTTACCTTTCAACGCAGTATTAATCATTATGTGTTTAATAAATGGTGGAATGAAGAAATTCTTAAATTTTGGAAAGAAAAGGTTAACAAATATAAAATGTATATTCAAACAAAGACTCAAGAATCAAAGAAGGAGTGGAAACTTGCTAATAAGGTTTTTAAAACCAAAGTTCGAGAAGCCAAACTAAACTTTTTTACTGGCGTTAACAGCTTTAACATTTGGAATTATTTAAAGAGAAATCATGATCATAATAGTCCTGAATTATCCAAACTAGATTTGAAACAGTTTTTAGAGTGGTCAGTTAATCCAACTAATACAATTAAGGCCTTTACCTATATTGTTTCCCACTGTACTTTCAGTTTTAATTACAATAAATGATCTTCCTCAAGTTTTAAAAAAGGCAAATCTAAAACTAAATAAGAGGGATGGTTTTCTTTCTGGCATTGTTCTGAAAAACCTGGGTACCTTCTTCATATTTTGACCTCTATTGTTTCGTTTCATCACTTTCCTATTGAATTCAAAAAAAGCTATAATTATCCCGATTTTTAAATCAGAAAATACGGAGGATTTTAAGAATTATCGACCAATATCACTTTTACCTGTTACAGCTAAAATCGCGGAACAGATTATTTTTAAGAATATAAGTGTTTTCCTTTGGATGAAAATTCCTATCCATCAATATGGTGGCAGGCCTGGTTGCCCCATGTTAAATCTGATTTTAACGATATATTTAGAGGCTCTGGATTCTTTGGATTCTGGCTTGGATTATTACATCACTAATACAGACGTATCCAAAGCTTTTGATACTGTTTCTTGTTTTCAGCTCTTTGAGCATGTGGCGTATTTTGGAGTCAATGAACCTATGTTAACGTTAATTAAGGATTCTTTCAGGAACAGGAATAATTATATGCACACTGGTAATGGCTGTACAGTATATCCTGTTCTTCTGATAAAGGCGTTATTCAGGGAAGTAGTACTGTTTTACGCTTTTGTTTCAAGTTCCCTTTTTACTTTGTGTTTGAATTATCAACTTAGGAGTTACGTGGATGATAATTTCTTGACTCGAAGTTATAATCCTGGTGCCATCAAGGTAGCCTCTGAACATATTAATGCAGATATTGCCTGACTACGTGAATGGTATGAGAATCGGGGCAGTTGCTTAATGAAGGTAAAAACTTCAATCCTTAGGATTTCCCGTCAAAAGTTGATAACGTATACCGTCCAACCTCTACTAGGAGTTTATTTTGATAGCAACCTGTCCTTCCGTACCAGTATACACCACCTTTCTGTCAAACTTAATAGATCTACACTACTGTTTATAAAAATCGCAACACCCTGATGGAATGGTCTAATCCATATGCAATTTGCAATATTTGCATACAATGGGTCAGAGTATAAATGATTAGATTTTCAGAGTAATTGCTTGAAAGAACACCATGCCTCGACGACGACGAAGGGTACCAAATCAACAGCTGACAGACTTTGAAAGAGGACGCATAATTGGTCTGCGTGAAGCGGGATGGTCGTATCGTGACATTGCTGCTCGTGTAGGACGTAATGCAACGACAATTATGCGTGCATGGAGGTAGTGGAGCGAAGAGAACAGGGCACACCGAAGACCAGGCTGAGGAAGACCCAGCACGACGACACCGCGAGATGACAGACACCTCTATCGCACGTGTGTAGCAGATCGTACAGCCACTTCCACAGTGTTAGCACAACAGTGGGGTGCTACAGTAGGCAGGACAATGTCTGCTAGCACTGTACGACGTCGTTTGATTTCCAGAGGATTGATGACACGAATACCATTGTTGCGGATTCCTTTGACTCAAAACCACCGGCGCCTCAGGTTGCAATGGCCCCATCAACACCAACAGTGGCAAGCTGAATGGCAACAAGTTGTGTTTTCGGATGAGTCAAGGTTTAACTTGCAGCACCATGACGGCAGGATACGAGTCAGAAGACATCGTGGCGAGCGCGACCTTCCAGAATGCATCCTGCAGCGTCATTCAGGACAAACGCCAGGGGTGATGGTGTGGGGTGCAATCAGTTACCATGGCCGTTCCCGTCTGATCAGAATCGATGGCAATCTGAACAGTGACCGGTACATCAGGGAAGTTGCGCAACCCGAGGTCATCCCCTTCCTGCAGAACCTTCCAGGCGCTGTATTCCAACAGGACAATGCCCGACCGCATGTGGCCAGAAATGTCCTCGCCTTTTTCCAAGCACATCAGACGCCCTTGTTCCCCTGGCCTGCTCGTTCATCAGACATGTCCCCAATCGAACATGTGTGGGACAGGGTTGCTCATCGATTGGCTCGTCAGACTCCTACAGCAGCAACTGTGAATGAACTGTATACCCGTGTAGACAGAGCATGGCAGGACATTCCCCAGGCCCTTATTCAGAGCTTGTTTGACTCAATGCCACGACGTTTAGAGGCTCTAATTGCATCCCACGGTGGTTTCACCCGATACTAATGTGACAATAAAACGCATTGTATTGACCTGAAAATCTAATGGTTTCTTTTCTGACCCATGATATGCAAATGCTCCAAATTTAATGCAGGTTGGGCTATTCCATCAGGGTGTTGCGATTTTTATAAACAGTAGTGTATATTTTTAGTTAAAGGTAAACTCCACACTCAAAACAACTTTGTTTAAAATGAAAGATGAAGGTCTCAATAATAACGTAGCATGTATAAAAATTTTCAATTCGAACTCAAAATTGATAAAATATATAAAAAAACTTTCATTTTTCCCCTCACCCCGATCGACACTGACGCCACGTTTCGGGACCTGTGACGTCAGAAGTTGCCGAGAGGTGCGAAGGAGTTTCGAAATCGTGACGTCATACATTGGACGCTATCGCAGGCGCCGCTGTCAGTTCTCCCGCTTCCCTGGTCAGGGCATCGCAGTGGTCTAGGCCTACAATGGACTACGAATATGAAAACAAGACCGACAATGACGATAGCGATTTTTGATAACAGTGACAGCGATGTACAAGGGCTGTTAGCAGAATTAAATACTACGGAAACTTCTGCGATAGACAGCCCTATGCATTAAACCGTGAAACGGGATCTTCTGCTTGCCGCGTCGGCGTGTGCACATTAGGGCGGCGTGTGTACATAGGCCTACCTCATTCCATCGGCGTTTAAGACATGCTGTTGCGGTCGTTGTTCTTGAAGAACGCCAGGCCCGTTTAGAGTTGGAAGAGCATCTAGTTCCACCTAATACGTGATCTAGTTTCAGCGTTTGAATTGATACTGAATTTATAACGGCGGATGCGTAGACAAAGCAAGACGCTTCAAAATGAGCTGAACACACCATGCTGTTTGGAGTTGGATAGCAGTTCCCTCGCTGTCAAAAACTAATCTACTGTTTTTAAATCGCTTCTGATTGTGGAAATCTATGAAACGTGAAGTTTCTATACGATTGTCCACATTTACACATCCAAACAGAGAACAAATTGAAGGCATTCCGACATAAAACAGGTTAGCAAAATCTTAACGATATGTAGCATCGTTGAAAGCGACTAGAATCTCGGCGACGAAATTCCCCGAGATTCTCGCGGCAGGAAATGACGCTTTGTTCTGTCGTGCTCTCTGGAGAAGGGAATGGAAGATCCCACGCAAATTTTCAATTTTCCGAGGCATTTTTCTTAAGAAAATATTAGGAAAAATCGAAATTTTTTGAATGATATATACTCTATTAACCTGGATTAATGTTATGACAAAAAAAATAAAGTCGATTTTTTCCGTGGAGTTTACCTTTAAGTGTTTGCGAAAAATACAACGAAGAGAGAAATGCGTATGTTTATTATTTCAAAATTATCTCTAAACGAAGACGATTTTAATGCGATTGCAGGTATCTTATAATAACATCATACGCGCTGCTTTTTCTCTATCTAGACATCATTCAAATAATTAGTTTTTGTAATAGTATAGGCTTACCTAACTTTGATACAGTTTTAACTAAAGGTAAATTGGTTGAAATTATCTCGTGCTCTGTTGGATAATTCTCACCCTGCCCAATATATTACAAAATATAATGTTGTTTTGTTTCGCTTTGAGTTGGATAGAATTATTTCAAACTACAGGAGTTCCCGTTTTCCTTATAATGCCTTATCAATTTGGAATAATCTTTCCTATGTAATTAGATAAAATATTATTAAATGTAATTCATCTACATATACAAAGCATGTTTATCATGCCGCTCAAGTATTGGACACATTCTTAGTGGACTTGCAGAAAAAAAGTTTAGTTTTTAGTTTTATTGTATTCCATGTTTGGTGTTTTTACCCACTTTTATCCCTATGGGAAGCTTCAATTTAATAATAATAATAATAATAATAATAATAATAATGATATTTGAACTCTCTTGATTTTTTCCAAATAACTCGTTTGTAAGTGTCCATTCAGAACAATCAGTATACATTTAGGATTCAGTGTAATTTCTAATAAATTACGCTCATCTAACAAAGTTAGAATCTCTGATGTTAGTTCATCAACTTATTGCGAGACATTAAAAAATTCAAACGAGTTCTAGTTATGATAAGAAATAGAGTCTTCAAAACTACAGGCGGACTTATGAAGTGCTTTTAGCTCACTCAATAAAGAACTAAATTTAGCTTTCACTAATTTTAGATTAGCTGCTTCCATTTTGATTAATTGACCAGTTCAGTTGTTTGAGGCCAAAAATTATTCCGGAATCTGAGGACACAAAGCCGGCTCGAAGGACTATTAAATAGAAAGGAGGGAGAGGTATTAAGTAGTTGGTCTATTAAATAGAAAGAGGGAATGCAACTCTTGCTCAACGAAGTGAAGTTTTTGTTGGGCTCAAATTTTGATTGACTTAATAAACTATGAGAATACAGAACTACTCACTAGCAGATGATCGATGATATGAACAAAGGATGGTGAAACTAGTATTCACATTTGCGGCCATCCAGTTGAGCGAGCATAATATCTAAGTGGAGGAAGAATGTTTTCCTCACGATGAGTGTTGATCATGAAGAGGCAACTTGTTTGTATTATCGTTGGACGTGTCAAAACAGCGAGCTAATAGGGAGAAATATCAAAACATAAACATTGAATATCCGCCATCTTTTGAGGGCATCGAGATCCATGGCTGCCATGGCTCTGAACTTATCCCATTGTTATACAATACATGCAAACACGCAACAACTCGTTACCATCGTTATACAATAACAAGTCGGGCAAAAACGGCGCACTTCGATGAGTAGCAGTATAGGATTGCCTTCCTCTTGCCCTCAAAAAATGGCAGCTGTACCCATCATTC